>JARHVA010000242.1:130000-400000 GCA_037957365.1 Torreya grandis | reverse complement strand
GTTTTCAAGGGAAGCAACCAATTTAAGAGGAAGGGACCACCTAACAGATGTTTCAATTGTGGACGAGATGAATATTCTATAATATTCTCTTAGGTAAATGTATATAGAAGGAATAATAAATCCTCTACATCATAGTAGGTATCCTTTTAATAGAGAATTCATGAAATTGTTGACAATTGTCAAGTTGAATTTCAATATTCTCCCATTGAACTAGTAGGCAATTTATTTGGTCAACCTATTTTTATTTTAATAGACAAAAGATCTAATAAATGTTTTATTTATCCTAGGATGTTGATTAAATTATCTAGGAAAGTTGGTTTTATGAAAAAATCTTAGTCAGTTTAGTATGCAAATGAATCCAAAGTCAAGGTTGATAAGTGCTTAGTAGAAGCTAAAATCAAATTGATTTGATCTTTATGCAACACCCCTAGGATCATATGATGTGATATTATGAGTAAATTGGCTTACCAAGCATAAAATTAAGGTTGACTACTACCTTAAAAAGGTAGAATGCTTAGATGATTTGAGGAACCAAACCCAATTTTGAGGAGAGAAAAGAGAGTTGAAGCTCAAACAAATCTCAGTTGTTCAAATAATAAAGTCCCAATGAAAAGGATGGAAATCATTCATAGTTAAGATGAATAAGATGGAAGAATACAAGGAAACTTCCATTGAAGATTACCCCTTTATATAAGAGTTTCAAAATGTTTTTTTCTTGAAGAGTTTTTAGGTTTACAACCCAAGAGGGAGTTTGAATTCACCATCAACATCATTCTAGGAAAATAAACCTAGTCTAAATATCCCTACAAGATGATAACAATTGAATTTGTTGAATTGAAGTCCAAACTTTAGGATTTTTTAGTCAAGGGATTGATTCAGTCATGTGTGTCACTGTGGGTTTCACCTATAGTATTTGTGAAGAAGGATGTGATCCTTTACTTATGTATCGATTATAGGATGATGAATAAAACAACTATAAAAAATAGGTATCCTCTACCCTGTATTTATGATATTTTTGATCAAATATATGGTAGAACCATATTTTTAAAGATTGATCTTTAAACTAGGTACCATCAGTTGAGAATTAGTGAGGAAGACATTATTAAGATAACTTTTAGGACTTGCTATGGGTACTATGAGTTCAAAGTGATCCCATTTGGATTGAAAAATGGACATGTAGAATTTATGAATGTAATGAATTGTGTGTTTAGAGATTACATGGATAAATTTATTTGTCTTTCTTGATGATATTATCATATTTTTGAGAGATGAAGAGGAAAATGTAGAGCATTTGTGACTGGTTCTGCAATAGTTATGAAAGCACAAGCTCTATGTGTTATTTTCCAAGTGTGATTTATTCCATAAAATAGTGTAATACTTGGGACATATCATTTATGCAAAGGGGATTTTAGTGAACCTATATAAGATTGGATCCATTATGGAATAGTCGACACCCAAGAAAATTCACAAGGTGAGTAACTTTATGGGTTTAATAGAGTATCATAGGAAATTTATTTGCCAAGATAACTAACCCAATCACCTTTATTTAGTGAAAATATCAATAATTTTTGTCATTATATAAGTGAAAATAAGCCTTTTAGATATTGAAGGATAGGTTCACTTTGGCACATGTGTTGAGAATTATAGATCTAAGTGTCCATTTTGTAGTTACAAATTATGCATCAAGTGATGGTCTAGGAGGTGTTCTAATGCAAGATGATATAGTTGTGGCTTTTGAGTCTAGGAAATTAAAGCCATACGAGGTAAATTATTCCCTACATGACTTATAATTAACTAAAAATAATTAGTTATTTATAATTTTAAAGTCATTACTTGTTTGGAAAACCATTTGAGCTAAAGTTAGATAACTTGGGACTCAAGTACATTTTCATCCAATCTAATCTAAATGCTCATCAAAGATGGTGGATATATTTTTTATTAGATTATGCTTTCAACATTATATAAATTAAGGAAAAATAAAATAGAGTTACATATACCCATAGTATTAGAAGGTATATAACAACATTGGCTACCATAAAGATCACCTTTTGTGATTAGGTAGTGAAATTATTCCCAAGACAAATTTTATGAGCAAATAAAGATAGATTTGTCAAAAAACTCTTAGGATCCTAGGTACAATGGATTTAAGTTTAAAAATGATGTGATTTTGAGATACAACATAAGAATCTATGTTCTTGATAAGGAAAATTTAAGGAGTATAGTGATAAGAGAGCTACACAATGCTCCATATTTAGGACATCTAGGTGTGACTAAGATCTTGGCATAGCTAAGACCATTGTATTTTAAAAAAGGAATCAAGAAAGATGTGGTATATTTTGTTTCTATATGCTTATAATGTTATCATGTTAATATTAAACATGTGATCTAGTTGGGTTGTTATACCCACATTAAAAACCATAATGGAAGTGGTAGGGCATTAGTATGGACTTTGTCCAAGGACTACCTTTGTTAAGGAATTATTGTGACATGATTTTGGTAGTTATTGATAAACTCACCAAAGTAGCACACTTAATACATAGAAATTTGATATATGATGCACCCATGCTTTTTAAAATGTTTGTTAAATAGTTGTAAATATTAAATAGGTTCCTATAAAATAACATTTAAAATAGAGACCCTATAATGACCTCAAGATTTTGGTTGAATCTTAATGTAGTATTAGGTACATAGCTAAATTTTAGCACAACTTACCATCTGGAAATAGATAGATAAAATAAATAGTGAATCAAATTATAAAATATCTTTTGAGGATTTATTTCATTGATTAGCAATACACGTGGGAATAATACCTACCCTTAGTTGAGTTTACTTATAATAACTCATACCAATCATATTTGAATATGGCTCCTTTTAAGGCATTATATGGTAGGAAGTGTAAAACACCAATTACCTAGGATAAAATAGAAGATAGAGTGGTATTTGGATAAAATATGATTACTAAAATGGAAGAGTAGGTCAATTTGATAAGGCAAAGGTTGGCTAAAGCCAACAATATGCAAAAATGATATGATGATCAGAAAAGAATAGTAAGGTAATTCATAGTTGTGGATAAATTTTTTATGCAGGTTAAACCCTAAAAGAGTGATATTAAATTTAGAAAATTATCAATTGATAGTCATAATATTAGCTTTCATAATAGATATATATCAAAGTGTAAGGTCTATTAGAACTGATAATCTAAGGATAGTGCTATATGGGAGGACTATGAGGAATTTTCTAGGCTGTTTCCTCATTTATTTGAATAAATTTTAGCTAAAAATTGATTTTATTTTCTAAAATTTTATTTAAAATAAATTCATTGGGATAATGACCTATTTTATGGGGGAATTATGTCACATCCCACTCCTTAAAATACTGCATTAGTGTTAATGTGAAATTGAAAGCTCATGGTTTATTGGTTCTGATTTATGATTATTTATTTGAAATTATTATTATATAGTGATATATACATTTATTATTCATGTTTAAATATGGTGAAATGTTTTGCTCATGCTATGCTAGATACATTATGATGCTATTATGAAATCTTGTGTTGATTTTAGTTTCATCAATAGGTTTTCATGTACAATACAAAAGTTAATTTAACACATATATTGATGTGTATTTATCGTAGCATGGACTAACTACCTTTTGGTTTGACTGAGGTGATTGTAGGACTTTTCCACCCTCACAGAGTGGTACATATGGAGAGTATCATTGGGGAGGAAGACAAAAATGTTATTATTGTGGGTAAACAAAAGGAAATAAGGAACCTGCATATAATATAATATGATTGATGGAATGCTTCTTTTCATCTATGTGATTCAATGTGCATTATTTTATGAGTTATTAATAGATGTTTCTATTCATAGTTGTCTTTAGTGATGTATGTTACATTCATATTGGTGATATGGTGTGCATAATATTATTGTGATTCATATGGATTGATGTGAAATATTTACTTTGAAATTATGCATAAATAGGTGCATGAACTAACATTGTTGGGTTATGTTTGTATTCAAAATTTCCATTCAAATTTAATTATGTTACCTTTGAGACTTATGTATGCATCAGGAAAATGTAGTAGGTTTTAAATGGTATTGATTATTGGGTTATAAAATACATGGTCATGATTGTGAATTACCCCTTAAGGGCATAAAAAGGTCATTAAAGGGCAAAATTCACCCAATTTATGTTTTAATAAACTAAGTCTTGGAAACCTTTGGATTGGTGTTATTGTATGAATGATTCAAATTTCATCAGATTATAATCTATTCAAACTCAATGTAAATGATGAGGATTATCAAAAAATATTTAGGTTTTTCATGTTTTTAATCATAATTGTATGAATTGAATTGGGTTTATTTGGGGAATAATGGAATATATGGAAACCATGCCCTAATTTTAGGGTTTTTGAGCTATTAAATGGGTGTGAGAATTTAAAAAACTATAGTTCCATAATGGAAAATCATAGTGAAGTTAGGGTTATATTTGGACATGCAAAATTAGAAAAAAAATAGTAAGAGAGAGAAGGATGGGAATAATTATTATGCAAAGAGGAATAAGGAGATATGGAAGAAAAAGGAAAGACCTACAAGCAACAAGATTAATAAAACATCTAGATTTGAATGAAGAAAGATGCTACCATGACTAGGTAGGACTTTTATTGGTTTTTGAATGGAAATTTTTAGCATTTCATTTATATTTTTATGGATTTGGTTTTTAATTTGATGGAAAAAAATTAGATAAAAATAAATCTAGTCTTATGGTAAATGAAATCTTACAAATTTATATGTATGTAGCTATTGCTCAAAATAAAATTCAATGTTTCATCCCTATCAATCTAGGGATGGAATTGGGTTCCATTCAAAGGATAATAGAGATGAATTAGTGATATTAAAATGGTCTTTGACCAACCCTTAAACAGTTTAAAAACCGTATTTAATTCAAATTGTAGTTTGGTGTCATAATGTAGGGTTATTTTATGGTTGAGCCTAGTAGATAAGTATGTGCATTGATAAACCCTTGAGAGACTGTCTCAACTTATATAGGTTGTCTTATTTTAGTCCTGAAGGCTATTAGTGGCTATAACACATTCCATTCATTTAGAAATTTGATAAAATATTATTACCTACAAGTTATTAATGATATTAAACTATATGTTAGAATGAAATTAAAATATTTAAATGCAAATATTGGTCCTATGTTTGTGTCTAAAGAAAACAAAGTAAAGTTATAATGGAAGATAAATGAGAATATAGGTTGACCATAGGAGAATTAATGGTAATATATCACTGAAGTGGTATATCGATTTAGATATTTCATCATTATTATTGCCCCCATTTAATGATAATTGGGATTGGGTAAATATTTTGTATGATTTGAATTGAATCATGTTATTACATTATATAAATGTATATATATATGAATCACACCTTCAATTATTTACAAAGGTTAGATAGATTTATGGTGTTTTATTGACATGATTAAATACTTAAAGGTTTAAATATGAATACCTTGGTATAAGTGATTCAATATTTATTTCAAGTATGAATATTGTGTGTGTGTGTGTGTGTGTGTGTGTGTGTGTGTGTGTGTGTGTGTGTGTGTGTGTGTGTGTGTGTGTGTGTGTGTGTGTGTGTGTGTGTGTGTGTGTGTGTGTGTGTGTGTGTGTGTGTGTGTGTGTGTGTGTGCGTGTGCGTGTGCATGTGCGTGTACACCTACACATTTATGTGAACCTTTATATGAAAAGGATTGCTTCAAAATTAAATCTAAACATTTTAATTAATACTATGTAGTTTGGAAATGGATCAAACCTATAGGAATATGCCTTAACCAAAGTAAATGGATGAGTAACATAAATTTTACCTATGAAAGTTTTGATTGAGTATATAGAGATATCCTTTAGATGTAAGTGAACACTCAAATAACATTTATAGATTGAGCACTTGTTATTATAGATGTGTTATGGTGATCTCAGTTCCAAAACCTAAATACTCAAGTATTACAAACTAGGTGGGTTATTATAATTACCATGTATCATTATACATCTTATTTATATAGACGAAAAATTCTCTGATAACCCAGATAAGGTATGATGTAATACTCACATAAATATTTATAGGGATTGGGCATTGTTTTAAGGATAGTATGAATATGAGTAAGACTAATATGATGTTAAGAACCTTAACATATAGTTATAAACTTAGTAAAAGACCTATTGGTTTATGGTATGTGGTTTTGTATGACTAAAATTGATAAGTGTTATCAATTAATTTACTAGAGAGTTTTGTATTCGTAAATATGAAGATTATGATATTTTAGTAATCAATGGACGAGGGGATTATTACATAGATGTTTGTAGAATTTAAGTGTATGGATATTTTTGGTTATAAGTAAAGTATGAGTGTTATGATTCATTGACATGGATTACATAGTGAATGGATGATGGATTTAATCGTTAGCTTATGCTATAATTTATTTTGTATTTATGTTGTATAAACTATGATATGATATGTTGTCTTATAAATGTCACTAATGGTAGATAATAGGTATATGGGTATAGCTACCATGCAACCCATTTATCTATCATCTAGTATTAGATGACTAATTATCATTTGCTCATAGAGAGTTTGTGTGTGTGAAGATGATTGATTTTTGTGATCTAAAACTATAATGAAATCTTTGGATAAAGTAATGTTTATAACTAAAAACATTGTAATTTCACCTATTTAATCTATTTTACATGTATGCACAATGTCATAATATAATAATGAGTTTCCATAGTCTATGTGATTTGATGCATGTACTAGTGATTATACAACACATGGGTTTTGGTTGAATTCTCATTATTCACACTAATTTGATTTTCCCTTCCATGAATGGTAGGGACACTCCCTAGTTGGGAGGTGTGTGGGGAATTAATGGTATGTGGTTGGAGGTAAATCACCTTGATGATGATATCCCTCTCCATTGAGTTGTTCAACCTATAAAGAATCTTACTCATGACTACTATAACAATTTATTGTGCTGTTTTTGATGCTTATATGTTCTAAAGAACATTATAATAATTTTATTTGATATTTAGTGGCCAAAATTGTAATGTTGTACAATATATTATGATTTATTAAAAAAGTTTATTACTATATAAATTGCATTTTATTTTATATATTGTAACAATAATGGTTGTACTTGTAATAAAAACTATAAATATGGTTAAAATATATATTTTGAGATGTTGTGATGGGTTTCATACTTCATGTTTTATTACTTATTTTTTTGGTACTTAAATGGATCACTACACTAAATAGTAGGTGAATAATAATTGAGTAAATATTAATAGATGAATTTAAATAAAAAATAATAATAATTATTTGTAATTAATGATGTGGATGATTGTATAACTTTGAGTTAAACCCATAGGGTTCTAATAGTTAGGGTTTGGTTAATTGGAAAAGAGTGACAACCTATATCCCAAATATAAATATATTAGCAAAGAGGTGATATAAAACCTATAGTAAATAAGTTATTCACATGTATTTTTTGTTCCAAGATCCCTCTCCAAGACACTCATGAGATTAAGTGTTTAATGTGGACTTGTGGACAATAAGGGACTTTCATCTTCCCATTTTAGGATTGTTTTAAGAGAAACTTAGGGCAAAGGCTACAAGTATTAGTATTGGTGATAGAGATTTCTTGAAATGAGTCTTTAATAGGTATAGTTTTACCATCAAAGATCTAATTCTTACCCTAAAAATAGGTTCCATCCCTCACTTAGTTCAACCAATCCCATCTTAAGCATTGTCAAGCTTTATTTCACCAATTTATAAGTAAAGGGGTTAGATCCATTTAGTATAAAATAAAATAAAAGAGGGGAGGGGGGAATGAGTAAGGTAAGGTATAAAAGTAAATTTATAGGCTTGACAACATGTTAATGCTTCAAGACTCGAGCTATGTGCCCAGCCACAATTAGACCACTATGTGATGAGTTTTGCAAGGGGCTCAAACTCTTCATCACACATGGTAAAAGTCTAATATAAAAATATAAGGGGATGCTTAATTTTTAAAATTTTCACTAAATATGAACACATATATTTTATTATAGTAAATTACACACATGACCTTATGAATGATTTGTAGAGTTGATCACACAAATTAATGAGTGTTGCAAAGGAAACAAAAATAATTCATAAACAAATTAAAATAACAAATCACATTCGAATTACTACATTAATTATTAATAATAAATCAAATTATTATCTCTTTGACAAAAAACATTCATTCAAATGTCTAGAAGATAGTGGACCACATTCATAAACAAATAAACTAGTTGACAAAAAGTAGGGAATTAACATTTATTTTAATAGAGTTTATTTAAATAAAAATGCTGATCTTTACAAATAAAAATTAGCCTAAAATATATAGAGAAGGATGGGGATCACTCTCAAGTATAATGATATTCCTATCCTTGACCATGATGGCCACCCAATGTTGTTACAATTATAATGATTCAAAAATAAAGATTCCCCACTCCTCAAAAAATGCCTCGTGTCCCACTTGAGTGACACACTAAGGATTAGTAGAAGAACCACCACCCAAATATCTAGGTTATGTATCCTTAGATTCTAACATAGATTCCACCAAGTTTAAATCCTAGTCCAACTTATTTAAGTTCATAGGGGGCTCATGAAAGATGACTTCAAACTGAGATAATAACCATTTATGAGCCTTGGATGAGGCTTATAAGGAGACATTCACCTTAAACACATGGATAATGCTAGATTTGGATTGGGTGAAAAAATTTATAATTTATTTTTTACCTAAAATTATTAGCCTTATCTACCCTTCCATGCATGACTTGGTCAAATTGAGCCAAGTGGACACTGAATTCTTCCTTATCAACTAGGGTGTTGTCTAGGTGAAAAATCACTGTGATGTTGACCTCTTGGAAGTAGGCTAGCATAAATTCTTTAATATTTTCTGATGGCTCAATCACCCCTTGAGATACAACCAACCACCCCTATATATATGTTATTATATTCCTGGTGTAAGTTTGGTAGAGACCCAAGTCTACAAAAGGCATTAATGTTAACTATGGGAACTTATTTCTGCTTATTAGAAATATGAGCTTCCTACACTTGCTATCCATTTAGACTATTTGGTCCAAATAATACTAAGTGTGTTATAGGTGATGTCCACCTATGAATAAGGCTTGGGTGACCTATAAAGAGCCTTTAATAATGATGTTAAAGAATCAACCACCTTTTTGACCAGATCCATAAGGAATGAGTTCTTCACTTAGGATTTAAGCACCTGAACCTGCTCCTTCATCTCATCCATGATTTTTTCAACATGTCATGAGTAGCTTAAAGCACAAAGACTATTTCCTAAAGATACTTATCATCCCCTTTGAATTTCATCACTTTGGTAATGGAGAAGAGGTCATGTTCAATTATTTACACCATCAAGTTTCCATCTTGAGTGTACCTCTACATAACCATCCTCCTCATGTTCTTAGAATTATTGTTAAACTTCTATTAAAATTTTGAGTCACTTTATAAGATCATATATGGTCCTTTAAATCCTAAATGTGGTAGGGATATAACCCAACTTAGTCCCACAGTAAATCCCAAGGTAGAAGAGGATGAAGGTGGGGGACTAGGATGATGAGGAATAAATGAAGCAAAGGGAATGAAAGAAGAGATCAATGGATGAGGCATGGGGTGAAAGGGGGAAGAGAAAATAGGGAATACCATAGGAACTTATGGGCATTCCATTGTCTTTAAGTCAAATTTACTAATGGGTTAATGGCATCAAGAAGAGTGGTATTCAATAGGAATGAATAATTTGGTTGGTTAAAGCCAACTACTTTGGCACCCAAGATGATGAAAAAGGATTACCCTACAGGGATAAAAGGAGCAATTAGTGACTTAATAAAAGGCTACGAGGGAGTTAACTTATATTTATTTTGGATCCTTTTGTCCAAATTTTGTTTTGTAATAGTATAAGGGGCTATGGTGGTGATGGTGGAAGAAACTAACTAGGGAGTCTATAGAGTAACCATAGGTGCCATTGATATGGATGGAGTTGACTGAACTATGAATACTAGTGTATTCATTGCTAGGGTCACCATTAAGACCATTAAAATAAGAGAACCAAAAGGTATTTGAAGATGAGGGATTGCATGAGGTGCCACTATGGGAGTCATCATTCTCATTGGTGATAAGAATCCTAGAGCCATTAGGATTTGAGTTAGTGTAGATCTTGTAGTAACTACCTACTATGTAATAAACATTGGGAGTGTTGGGGGATAGGTAAAAGAAGTTCCTAAATACTAGAGACAATACATAGGATTCTATATTGGGTTGAGTGGAGGGAAATTAGGATTTGGGGATGGTGTATATGTCTGAATTTAGAGGTACCTAAGTAAATTATAGAGGGTGTGTAATAGGGAACATGGGAAGCACAATTTGAGTGAAATTTGTAGGGATAGGAAAAAAAAGGTGTCATTAGGGGATATTGAGGGATGAAGGTAGTAGGGAATGGAATCACCATGGGATCCTAATTTTAGTCATGCTCTAAACTTGAATCAGGGCTCTTATTAATTTCAAATTATAGTAATTATGTAACTATTGGTCGAGTAGCTTGAGTCATGAGAGGTGGTGGAGTTGGAGTAAAGGATAGGGGAGGATAACATCATGGATGATAAAAATATATGAACCCATAAATTATCCTCATACAAATTATAGGTGTATTCACTTGAATGTCTCTCCTATCCTAATTAACATAGGTATAATGGTGGTACTCTAAGTGGATGGCCTAGGTTGGACTTGTTTTCCTTTATTTTTCACCTAGAGCCTAGCCAACACCTCCTTGTCATTAGTAGGGTTTATTTTAATCTAGTTATTAGTTTTGGTCACATGTCTATAGTTTATGTAAAGGTGAGAATATTAATTCACCATGTGTACTCTATTGAGACCATGGGGATCCTATTCTTAGTATTTTACTCTACCCAAGGTGTAAGAATCCCTACCCATCACCATATTCTAAAATTAAGGTATATTATTGTACACGTGTTAGTATATGATGATGGGGAAAGCTAGGAAAGCCTTATATTAGTAGCTAAAGGAGTGGCAAAAAATTCCTTCTAATAGTTGATAGGTAATTTCTTATTTGGACAATCATTCTAAGACTTGATAGGGTATGAGGAGGGGGTCCTTATGAATGGGTTATACTTATATGATGGTGTCATCCTAGTATAATCACCAATTAGGGAGAGGGATTGTCTAATATTATTAGATAATAAAGGAATTAGCATATCACTAATGGCCTTATAGACCACCAAGTAGAGCGACTCATAGATATCTCATATGTGATTTATATAGTGGTGTCCATATAGCTTGTATTATACTACATGCACCATAGTTACCTAAGGGGTCCATGGTGGGAATGTGAAAGGTTTTAACACAAGGGTGGAATAAGTGACATCTACTAGGTAACTCATCATGTATAAGTTACACCATCCCATAACTCCTTGATGTGGTGAAACATCTAAAATTTGATAGTACTCATGAGGTCTAGGATATCCTCTCCTTTGATAATGATGTTGAATACGAGAACCCAAATAAGATCCACATATATAGATTCACTTGCCCTAAAAAAAGTGATTAAACAAGATCATCATGACCCAAACCTCTTCTTATAAGGTGAAAATAGTGTAGGAATTGATGTCTTCCCTATTGACCCACTTCGCCTTAGGTTCAACTTCTTAGTCTTGAAAAACCTCATATATATCATAGGTGTTATCCCATGCATGAATGGTGGTCTTGTCATAGGAAACCATGTAATTTGAGAGATTATAGTATGCTTTAAACATAACCCCATAATTTTTTACAATCTTATGTTTAGAACCCATAGAGTACACTACATCTTGGGTAATATATTGCACTTATTTGGAAGTGAGAAATACATTGTAAGAGAGTTAAAAACATAGGAGGACCTCTAGTTTGGATATGTCTTTATGAAACCTAAACCTTTCATATGCCCTAAGGGCATTTAAGAACTTAGATTCATCTTCCTCATCATGTGAGGTTTATCTAGGCACAACTTTGATCACTCTGAACATCTCATTATAGTGATTAAAGTGGGTCAAGTATGTGGGGAAGGTGGTATCCTTGTACTCAGGCTCAAGCCTATTGTTTGAGTATAAAGTTTACATGGTGAAAAGGTTAATTTAGACATCAATAAAGTATAAGTAAGGATTGCATAGAGGGCACATGAATGAGCCTATAATGAGGAGACAAATTTTAGGGAAATGGGTGAAATAATGTTAAATTAGTTTTCCTTTAGGAACTTATAGGGATCTACAAAGATATCTTGTATGAATGGAATTCGGTGCCTACATTATATGAATTTGAAATTGAGTTGGTTGCACCATTAGGGATGCTTGGATTTTGGCATTAATTTAGGGATTTCAAATATATGTTCCCCACCCCTATTTGGCATGTGTGATGGTATGTTTTAAATTATCTCATTAGGGCCAAATTTACTATTTAATTAATGTGAGGAGAATATTAAATACACAACTATATTATCTCCATGGAATCCCAGGTGGATTCAACATGTGCCACATGTCAATAACTAATTGGTCTTATCTTTAGTAGATGCCACATAATCATGGATAGGTAATATAATTTTACCTATTTGAGATCCAAAAATATCCTCTTAAAGTAGTGAGGTGGCACATGACATGCTTTGATTTGATTTTTATTCTAAATTACTTTATTTTGAGTAAATTAGAGAATCCTCAGGCCTTATCTGTGATATGTACTTATTGTGCCACATGGTGTTTTCTCATTCATCAATATCTTCCTATAGATGACATCTATGATAAGTCTAGGTGACTAACAGATATGATAGGGTCTATGTGGAATTTATTTATTTTTCAGACTCTCTCAAGAAATTACACCTTTGATAGGTCTGGGAGACTGACACATATGATAGGTTCTATGTGGTATTTATCCATTTATTTGGATCTGCCATGATCTAAAACCTCTGAGAAGTCTAAGAGATTGACACATCTAATAGGTTCCACATTATTTTTATTCATTTGTCAAGTTATCCTAAGATCTGACATCTCTGATAAGTTTAGGATACTAACACATTTGATAATTTCCACATTGAATTTATTCATTCGTTAGGCTCTCCCAAGATCTAACTTCTATAATAGGTCTAGGATACTAACACATTTGATATGATCCTCATGGAATTTATTCATTAATCATACTCTCCTTATATTTTACATCTCTAGCAAGTATAGGAGACTAACTCATCGATAAAATCAACATAATTCTAATTTTATGAAAAAACATAGTTAAACATGAACACTTACGTATGAAAACCCTTTATTATCTAGGATGAATCAAGGACTAGACTATATTTATACTTAGAATAATATAGGGATATTTTAGAAAGGCCAATTCATCATTATAAATATCATGAAACATTTAATATATTGAGGTAAAATAAAGGTTCAAGGTTTCACAAAGTCTAAGGCTAACTAGAAGGGGATTAAAACTTTGGGAATGCTTGAAGTTGAAATGTTTTAGAGAGGTAACCCACTTCTCTGAAGGAAAAAATGTGGGGCATTGAACACAACACAATTAATATATATATTCATTATTCCATATACTACACATGCATCACAGTCAGACACTAACATCGATGGTAGTGTCTATATCTACAAGAGTATAATTTATAGAATTCAAATACTGGTATAAATAATGATACTACATACTTCTCACCTATTTATAGTCTAGATATACTTTTACACAATAAAATCTAAGTATCATTTCTCTTTGGTATTGCAATCAATTGAATATCTTTAGAATATAGTACTTTTTTTATTTAACATATCTCAATATTATAATTTAAAATATTCATTTTTTCAATTTTTAAATTAATGGACATAATATAGATTAGTTTATTACCTATGTGATTGAAATATTTATATATTATTAACCCTATTCCCTACTATATTCTAAATTTATGGTTAAATATTTGGTGAACCTGACCTATGTGTTTCTTTATGTAAATACTATCCTACCCTAGGATATTCATAATCCTGAGGTTTTTTCTTATTTTTATTCAGATCTATTATATTATATGTATGAAACATAGGCATAGATATAAATTAGGTTTAATTTCTATTTAACACTTGTATATTTTTATTTTATGACCTTAGACGGTTAAAATTAATGAAGTATCAAATTCTATGCCTAATGAGAGTTCAAATAATGAAAATGAAAAAAATGTTGAAGAGGTTATAAAAGAAGATGATTCTTATCATTAAAATAATGAATCTAATACAAATTATGAACATGATAAAATACATCAAAATGAAGTGTAATCTATTATAATGTTTCACAAGCGTATTCATTAAAATCTTAAGTATATTGATGAGATACTCAAAACCAAATTGGAAACTAAAACAAAAAAAATATAGATGAACAACCATGTGAATATATTAATCATATTATTAAATACATGGGACATCCACACATTCATAGTTCTCTCCACTTGATAACATTATCGATTCCTACATCTATTTAGGGCATGGGTTATGTGTTTACACCATTGTTCCCTAAGATAAATACTACTATTTCTCCATCCTCGATGGGAACCATTAACACTTAAACCCAATTACAAGTTTCAATGCTTTTATTAACTCAAACCTTATTTACATCCCCTTTGGTCACATCTCAAAATTTAGACCTTAGTAATCAAAATGTGCAAGACATTATACATAATATAATTTTTTTTCAAGATAAGGTTACCAAAATTGATCAAAATTCTATGAAGTCACCTTATGTTATTGATTCAAAATATGTGTTACATTATACTCTTGCACCTAAAATATCTTTTCACCCTTTTAACAATATTTTTGTTTCACCCAAGTTCACATTTTATGATGGAAAGGGTGATCCTAAAAAACATCTATGATATTTATATGCAATATGCCTTGATTATGCCTCTAATGATAAAATTTTGACAAAATTATTTCCAAGTATTATAAAGGACTCTGATCTATTATGGTTCTATGATTTTACAATCCAATTTGTGAGATCATTCAAACCTCTAATGGATAAATTTATAGCACATTTCTCTATCAAAATTATTGAAAAGATGTCATATGCTAAAATTTAAAAGATCAAATAAGGAACCAATGAACCTATCAATGAATATGTTCTTAACTATAAAATAATGTTGGGAAAAACTAAAATATGAATGGATGATAAATAACTTTAAGACATATTCAAGAAAATATTTTTTGCCTCATTACAATAGTCTATTATTTTCATGAAGATTGAATATTTTGATGACTTATGCCATATTTTTCTATATTATGAAATTAACCTTATTTCCTTGAATAAGATTAAGTATGTAGTAAACACATTGAATATATATAATATCATTTTTTATATCAAACCAAACTACAAGGTGAAACATATAGAACCTAAAAATTAAATGACCACAACAGCTAACAGAGAGTCATAAAAACCTAATCGACACATCTTATCGAATGCACCTAATAGAAAATTTACATAATTCCCTAATTATCAATATTAATTAATTAATTTTTTTTTTGAGTGTCATCTCATATCTCTCCCTCCTCATATATAGCTTGATATGATTCAACCTCTATCCAAAGGATATGATGCTAATACATATTAATAATACCACCAAGGCCATGAGCATTATAGAAATAAATATTATACATTGAATTATAAGATCCAAGCTATTATTTATGATTAGAATATTAAATTTGAGGATCATCTAAAGGATTTAGGTTCACAATTTGGTGATAACTATAATCATAAAATATTTATTAATCCTTTGCAAGATCATTTTATGAAAGATCAAGAAGTGAAAATGGAATACAAAGCAAATCATCCTCCATCACATTATGGCCATCCATTAGATGGGATTATTGGAAATTATACATGCATAATAACTCATATGATTAAAATAAATTCCATTAAATTTAATGGTAATGAAATAGTGGATTATGACTTATATCTTCATTCATTATTTAATTTGAGCATAACTTGACCATCAGCCTATACATAGTGTTATGATAAAAAATGTGCTAGAGAGAACATATGTACAATGGAATTAATTAATTTTATTGGATGTACACAAAATTATTTATACCCTTCAAATAAATCCATTAGATAATTCAATGGGACATCACATGTTATTGGAGATATTGATTACCTTTACAGGTTGGTTCAATGCATATGGTTACCATTGTTTCAGTTATACCATATAATAGAGTCTTTGATATGTTATCGGGATAGATTTTGATACATAATATTCATGTAGTACCATCCATAATGCATGGATTTATTAAATACATTCATACAAATAGGGTCATCATATTATACATAATTCCATTGAGCATCCACTTGAATAATAAAATATTATTCCAAGGCAATTAATTATCAAACCTACTAAGGTTAATCCTTCTTAAAAGGATAATAAATAGACAATACCCTTTCATAATAAACCTATAATTGAGATAAATTTTCATTATAAATATATTGTGGATTCCATGGAATCCTTATTTACTCCTACACATATATTTAGTTACATAGAGAAACTAAACATGTTACAATTAATGATAATACAAAGACACCAAAGAGTACTAAATGATGGTTTCATAGTCATCTAATCCTTATATTGTTTATTCATAATAATAGTCTTATTACACATACATAGAGTACCAAAAATTTTATAAATCCAAAAATGACACATATGCATGCTCCTTAATAATACCACCAGTTTGATGTACCATATTATGAGTTTAGAAATAGATATGAGAATAACTTGGATGGGATCATATGATACCCTTTTATTTTAAAATATTAAAATATATATATATATATAATCATTCTAAATATTCAAAAAATCAAATACTCAATAAAATAAAAAAGCTTTCAAATAATTCAAAAATATAAAAATATTCAACATTCCCATGTTTTGTTCTCTCTTTTTCATCTATGTTGTTTCATTAATGTTAGTATATAACATATCATTTAATTTATATAGACACATATGTTTCACACATATTTTATGTGATAATGACATACTTATATACATGATATTTTCACTTATAAATGTTATATATTTCATCTACCCCCATCATACATACATTAGGGGCATCTACTTCTTTGATCACAATTGATATAGGTTACATATCCTTTATGATCATTAATAATTTAATCATGTTTGAGATTACATACTAATGATTACACATATCTATATAAATTCTCATATTTTTTATAGTGTACTTGATAATATATGTTACATAATGTATTTTACTAACACATATATGAAAGGACTAGTATGATATGCTTAAACTGGTTTATTATGTTATATATTTTTTTCACTTCATTGAGTGTATTCCATTGCTTTATTTTTTATTAGTTGTGTAACATTTGATGTGATATAGGAATACCTAGATAAATGATATATTCTCTTTGATCATGATTGATATAGGTTAAATATCCTTTATGATCATTAATACATTCACCATGTTTGAGATTACACACTAATGCTTACACATATCTATATCCATACACACTTTTTTCACACTATACTTATAAGCTATGTTACATAATGTATTTTGATAATTGATATATGCAAGGACTTGTATGATATGCTTATACTCATTTATTATGCTTCATATATTTTTCACTTCCTTCAGTGTATTCCATTACTTTATTTTATCTTACTTGTGAAACATTTGAATATGTTCCTTTCTTGTTGGCTGCTATGTCATTGTGTATTTATTAGACATTTTAATATGTCATTCCTTTTAATTATGAGACTTTTTAACATGATCCATGTATGAGGTATCCTTAGACCATTATTTTACATTAATTTGAGTGATTTTGTATGTTTGCTTGATCATTTTATGAACCTATACTATTACTCTCTAGACATTGCCATGATATATAT
Source organism: Torreya grandis (assembly GCA_037957365.1). Classification (NCBI taxonomy): domain Eukaryota; kingdom Viridiplantae; phylum Streptophyta; class Pinopsida; order Cupressales; family Taxaceae; genus Torreya; species Torreya grandis. The sequence goes on along the minus strand of JARHVA010000242.1, from coordinate 381,979 downwards.
CATGCTTCTTAGGAATTGATGTGATCAAATACTATAATATTCATTGATATATATACTTTGACATGTTATTCATATATGCTACATGATTCATACACATATTATATAGCTTCTTTATCCTTTTGAGGTAAGGTACATACTAGTTTACATCTCCCTCCCCTAAAAAGGAGGTCGATATCATTGGGGGAATGTCATAGAAATATGACCTAAACATTTTTCATAATTTATAGATCCTAGTGGGGGCATGCCATAAAGACATCAGCTTCACAGTTACACATTTTATCAGTTTCTAGATTTAGTGGGGGTATGTCATAAAAACATGACCTCTACACTTTCACAAAATATACTTGAGTTCCATGACTCAGATATACACTTGGGTCAAAATCCTATAAATTAAACCAATATTACATAAATTTAAAATAGAGTTTTTTAGACTTGTGACACATATACTCCATCTGAAACATATTATAGGTGCATATGCCATGATATTGTACCAAAAATTGTAAAATTTACCAATTATACTACTCAATAAGACACATTAATTACACTAGGATGTATTATTATCAAGACTTTTTTCTATAATGGTTTTCTCATTATATAGGTTGAAGTGATAAAATAATTTAACCCCACCATATTTATAATTTGGAGTGATTAAATCATCCAATATTACTATATTTATAGGATGAGTTGATTAAAGAATTCATCCTCACTAGTTATATATATTCACACTTGAGTTGTGAAATTGCAATATAATAATCTCAATGGACATGTGACAATTCATACTTTCACTAAATTGGGGTAATAATACCTTCCATTATCACTCTTAAAATATCCAAGGTTAAAGTCTAAACCTTTTATAGCTCCAAAGATTCATAATGAAACATATTTACGAAGTCAAGGCATCAAAAGGAAACATTTTTGCATCAACACACAAGTGTACTCCTACCTTTTCTCTCTTTCATTTCAAGAATTTCAATTATTTTAGACTTAAGATTATATGCACTTATTTATAATGTTACATGCTATTGGTTTCATCCTTGTGCATTACTAGATTAAAGTGGGAGGGGGAGTAAATACTAAAATTTAATATTTATAGCATATCAAGATTGTAAATTTAACAAATATCAATTAGAGATATATCCTTCAGTTTTAGACCTCCCTACTACCAAAATGCTCACATTCATCATCTCACTATGCCTAAATGCCTATCTCTTAGTACGATACATATAATTTTGATGACCTAGGTATCTTAAACTTCAAAACAAGATTAAAACATGATAACCATACTTCACTCTTAGTTTTAGATCCATACCTATTTTTTATCCTTTTAGACACTATCAACCATTGAGGGATCCTAATGTTGATGGTAGTGTCTAGATCCTTATCTAGTGTACAATTGTAAAAAATTCATCCAAATTTAAAATGTGTTGAAGCATATGGGTTAGATTATTTGTGTTATTAAACCCTACCATGATGTATTTTTAAATGGTGTGGCATAAATGTAAGTATGAGCCTTTTCATTGTTCATCTAGTAAATACCAAGAAAACACCTAAAAAATATCACTCAATCAACTACACAACCTATATATTCTACCTTATTTGTCCCTATTTACATATATACAATAGGATTAGTCATATTATAGGTCTAAATAATTAAAATAATAACCCATGAGTGATATTTATCAAATTACAAGCTAGATCACTACATGTATCTTCATATAATATATTTCATCCTTGTACACACACCTTCCCACACATAGGGGAGAACTACATAAGTATAGGAACTTCCTTAGAGTATTAGATATGTAGGAAACACCCATTAACAAAGGTTCTTTAGGGTAAACTTGATACCATGATCCCACTAATACATTTTTATAAAAATCATTACAAGGGTGAAGAAGGGAAAAGAGATAGGGTTTGATCAATTGGAAAAGAGTGATAGCCTATATAAAAAGATCTAAACATATTAGCAAAAATGTGAAAAAAACCCAAAACATAAAATTTGGTTACATTCAAAGCTAGTAATTATTCTTTACAATACACTTGCATTGAAGTTAGACACTAGTGTCAATGGTAGTGTCTAGATCCGATACAAGTGTTTTCACCTACTAGAGTATAATTTCTTGAATTTGACAATCAATCTAAAACATTGAACTTGCATATTTCATACATGGTTCCATTCCATAATTTATTACACATAATAAAACCTAGATAGGTATCATTTCTCTTTGGTATTACAATACATTATACATATTTTTAATTTAGTGATTTTTATAGTTAGCATATCTTAGTATTATATTTTAGAATTTTCATTTATCTAAGTTTTTAATTAATTATCCTAAGATAGATTAGTTTATCACCCATGTACTCAAACTATCTAGATATTATTAAACTTATTCTCCACCATATCTAAATTTAAGATTAAACAAGGAAATACTAACATCATAGAAGATGTTTCTATTTATACACTCTAGGATCACACTTCTTAAAAATACACACAATATTTATAAATAAAATTTGAGATAATATCAAATCTCTCTTATATATTAAAACTTAGAAATGATTTATATAATAATTCCCCTACTCATAATGGATGAGGATAGGCTATCTTATATAAAGCATAAAGAGCCTCATAAATAAAAATGGTTGCATTAATGAAGGTGGTTTCATAAATTCAAGTAGTTGCAAGAGGTGGTCTAAAGTCCACTTTGGTATGTTGGCTTAAAGTCCACATTGGTGTGTTGCCATAAATTCCACTTTGGGATGTTAATTGAACTTAATATATTTTGACATGTGAATTTGAAACTTTGACTAAGTTACATTTCTAAATATATTATTTACTAAATAATAAAATAATAAAAATATTAAAAAAAATCTTACTAACTAAGTAAACTAAGTTCCTAATGCTTTAATTATTAATCTAAACCAAAATTCCTCTTTAATTTATAATTAAAGAGGATAATTAAACAATCATCTTACTTATCAACTTCACTTAAGCAATCATGAAATAATTAAACAATAATATAGATCTAGCAAGCATAAAAAATAATATAGAAGAGCATGAAACACAAAAACACATCAAATATGTGGGAAACCCTCAAAGGGAATAAAACCCACTAATATCTACAAATAGACTATAATCATATAAGAAAAACACCAATTTTAGTGAAGCACCAAATTTACATGGAGCACCAACCCAAATTAGCTAAACACCAACTCAACTAGGCTTTAGTAAGAACCTAATTTCAAGGAGGGACCAACCCCCTAGATGACTCAAAACCAATTCAACCACCTAAAACCCTTGATCATTGTTGGCTGAATTTGGCCCACATAAGAAGATTTTGAATGAATGTGGTTTGAAGATGAGTAGAGTCCTGATTCAAGGGTGATACAATGGTGGAAAGAGTAGATAGATTTCAAGAGAAGATCACATGACATTTTCAAGCTTTTGAAATAATTTAAATAGGATTAAAGTGTGAATTTGGTGATCTAAAGGAGCTAGACCTTCATCAAACATCATGAAAAAATGAATGGGTAAACTTGATTATGAATTTAATAAGTATGATTAAAAATAATTTTAGGCCAAAATATGGCATGGACTTGATGAATTTAGTGCCAAGATTATCCTCTACAAATTTGGTATCTTGATGAGCTTGCTATCTCAAGATATAAGCCTTTAAATTTTGACTTATAGAGTGAAATGTGCACATAGACATCATGTTAAAGATGCGGAAAATAGCCATTTAAATTCAAATGTTACAAGGACAAATGCACAACTAACAAGTGTTAAGATCATGGGAGCTCAAGTTAGGATCCAATAGTGAGTGGTGACTGATAGGGCTAGTGGGCCCAAACAGATCCACGATGCATGCTTAATTGTGCATTTATAGATCAACGATGAACATCAATTCAAAAGGTCAAAGTTCCTAGGAGGAATTTACAGCTAACAAGTGTCAAGATATCAGGTGTTTAAATAGGTATATAATAACACATGATGATTTATAGGGAAAGTGGGCACAAATAGATCAATGGTGTGTGTTTAATCATACCAAAGTAGATCGACATTGAGTGAGAAGCTAGTGGGTCAGTGAATCATGAAAGCTAATGAGAAGATGCCAAGTGTCAAGACAATGGTAACTTTTAGATAAATCAATGGAACATATTCAAGCTATGTAAAAGTAGATCGATGGTATGTGTGGGGTCAAAGGGTCAGTAAGACCCTAAGAAAAAATGAAGAGCTACTAGGTGGTGCATTATTATAAACCTAGATCAAGATCAAGGGCTAATATCAAAAGTCAAATCCAAACATGATCAATGTCAAACCAAAGCAAATATTTTGAAAGGAGACCATAAAGGATGACACATCAAATTTGATGTGCTTATAACCAAATATAATAACATGATTATGACCCTTTTATCTATTTTTGCATGCCAAAAATAAACTAATAATGAGAAATCCACATTGGAATAAGATCATAATAGATTGATCCAGCTATTGTAACTACTTTGACACTAGAATTTAGCTTTCAAATGAATTGATACCATTATTGTAACCATAAGGATCATCAATACATGAAAAAAATAGATTAAAAGGGATTAATATGGTTGTATCCATTTTATAAAAGTAGTCTTAGACATTATGACCTTTTATAATGGCATCAATGCTAGAATGATTATAAATCTTGGTCATTATGTTCCCTTCTCCATCCTTATACTCATTATACCTATCTCTGTCATCCCATTCTACCATAAACATAGGATTATAAGCTTTGAAAATGATCCCCTCTCTTTGACATGATTAGACTCTACCAAGATTTTTATTGTAAAACCTATTTGATGCAATAAAAGACTAAATTCCTCCATTTATAAGCTGAATCAAAGTGTGTTTCATGAGTTCATTGATGTGGTTAAGTGAATGTATGTTTTCCTTACCTCTGTCTAAGTTTCCTCACCTTCATTCAATGTTTTGGTAATTCTCAAAGGTCATTATAAGTGCATATATAGTCTATTGGTTAGTGTGGAAGTCGACAACTACCCTCCCATGTTAGGTTGATAGCTAGTCAATGCCTTATGAAATACTTATGTGAAAGCTAATCAAAGAGTGAATGAAGTGATTATTGTGTAGATTAATTACCAATTGAGTGCCAAATTATTGAGACTAATTAACATTAATTATCAACCTAGGGTGTGTACACTTTTCAAGGATGTCAGCACTATATATGTTTTATTGATTCATAAATTAGCTTGCTTTACTAGTTGTAATACAATGAACTTATATTGAATTCATCAGATAGTTATACTATGAAACTATTATGACAAAAATATAGAAATAATTCACACTTACAAATCACAAATGCATCACACTTTATATAATTATATTAATAATAAAATCTACTTACACACTCTTAACTAAGGAGGGTCTGGATCTTCACTACAACTTCTTTTGAGGGGGCCCTTCCTCATTTAGAATTGAGTTCCAATCCTTCTCTAAAATATTTATAAAATATTCTTATAGAATAAACTTTCTCATTACTCAAATTTGTAGCAATTAAAATTTTCTATAAAATATTACAATGCAATGACTTCTATAGTTCTATTAACTATCTAATCTTCAATTTCAACTCACTAACTCCTAATCTGATCTAGGTTCTACCATCAAATAGAGAAGGTAATTTATTAAATTCTAACCAAAGACACCAAACTACGAAAAATAAAATACTTTAGAAACTATCCTAGTCAACCTTCAAGTGGTTAGTAATTGAAATTACTTATTTTAAGCTTGACTGGTTTAAGGACAATGTATACTATTTTTCTATTTTATATCTTCTTATCTCCTTCTCATTGTCCTTGTATTTCTCATCTTTGGTAGCACATCCAAATTTCATTACATGTATGGAGTTTTTACAATAGATATGATCCTTTCCAATCATCCATTTAGTTCCCAAAATAGCTAGATGTGTCCTTAAGATCTGATCACAGCAATAGTTCTATTTTATACATTGGCAATGAGTATCTTATAGGTGAATCCTAAAATTGCTATAGGAAACTTGTAGGTGAATCCTAAAGTTACTATGGCTACTCTATAGTTGCTATGAGAAACCTATAGGTTAAGCCTGCAATTTTTATAGGCAACTTGCAGTGGCTATGAGTATCCTATAGGTGGAGCATATAGTGGTTGTAGGTGGCCTATAAATGTTGTGCCCAAATGATATCCTATAGCCTTACATTATCCTTAAAATTATTTTTAAATAAAGTTACACAAGTATAATCTAATATAGGGAAAATCATCAATAATTCATAACACACACACACACACACACACACACACACACACACACACACACACACACACACACACACACACACACGCACGCACGCACACGCACACGCACACACACACGCACACGCACACGCACACGCACACGCACATGCACATGCACACACATAGACACACGCACACACACACACACACACACACATGCACATGCACACGCACACACACACGCACATGCACACACACACACACACGCACACGCACATGCACGCATGCACACACACACACATGCACATGTGCGCATGCGCGCGCACACACACACACACACACATGCATGTAAACACACATGCATGCGCACACACACACACACACACACACACACATCAATGCACACATAAAATCATAAATTCATTCATTCATTTGTAGAGTCATGGGTGGTTATGGGGATTTAAATAGAAAAAGATATATACTAGGAATGGATGAGGCTAGAAAATAGAGAAATTGATGGCCTCATCACACCCCTTTACTTAAAATCTTGCTTGACCTCAAGCAAGCGTTGAATGCATTTTGAAACCATAATTTTTTTTGAAATCAAGGGGCTTAATGTAGCTTGACCCCTTAAAGGATATATAGGCCTTTATCATCATCAATTTTCTCCCATATTTTCTTCTTAGCCTCTTTATTAAATGGGACCTTTCTCTCCTAGTCAGGAATTGGGAACCAAAACAAAGGAGGTAAAACATCAATCCCAACCATTTTACCTTTCTCCTCTTGACAAGCTCAACATACATGTATACTCTGTGTATGGCCTCTCTAAGGTTTTAAGGGGAGTAAGGTTCCTTTATTTTTAAAGAATAAGAGAGTTCTACCCATATGTGAGAATAAGAAAGAAAAATTTTCTTTCCATCTCCTTCCATAAGACTAAAATAATGATTCTAAACTTCTACTTGTTTCCTTATAACCCATGTTTGTGGAGTATCTAAGTTCATGAAGGACATTCATTATTCTATTACATCATCTGGATTATTTGATTCACCCCTAATCATTAGGGTAGCTTATTTTTATTTTTCTTGATACTCCCCCAATTATTTCCTTCTTGTTTCATTAAGAATATATGAAGAAAATATATTTAGTTGGACATCCCCCAAGTAGATGTTTGGATTCCAATCTGAATCATTGGGTATAACATATTGGTGGATATAAAAATCACTTGACTAAGCTTGGAGGTCAATATCAAAAAGTTTATATACTTCAAAGAAATATTTGGGGTCAAAAAACATGCAAGACTAATTGTTATAGATCCTATCATATCTAAATTTAAGCCATCTCTCTTCTAAGTAGACAACATATACCCTAGAAGGTGATCTACACTCCATTAACATTTCAGTGGTTTCATGCATTTTATTAATCTTTTCCTTTAGATACTTGATCCCTTTTTATCCATTTTTGGTCTTTATTTTAAGTTATCTTGTTGTTCTCTTGTTTTAACATATAACTTAAATCTTTGTACTAACTTCTTATAGTGAGTTTCATCATCACTAAATTGTTCCTTAAGAAAATGCAAGAGGTCATTAGTTTCTATAGGTGTGGCAGCTGAAAGATCCACATCAATAAATTCTTATGCTATAGGTGTTTTTACATTGAACAATGGAGGAGGAAATATATTATAGAAGGGTATCAAAGATAGAGAATATTCTACTACATGTGCTTTTGTGGCCAAGGTAGATGAATTTACTATAGGTTCCTCTAGGGAAGCTGCTGTAGGTTCCCTCAATAACCTTTCTCTACCCATAGAAGGTTCTACAAATTTTGTTACCCCTAGAAGTGTTTCAATGACTCTCTTACCTTTCAATTTTATTATCTTATTCCTTAGCATATATATTTATTTTATAGCTTGTTCCAATGTTTGGAACTCCTGGGCATGAGGAAATATCCCTTATTCTACTTATTTTTCCATAGTCTCTTCTTCAATCAATTCCTCTTCTAATGTAGGATGATCTACCATTCTCAATTCTTCTTCTATATACCTCATATGTCTAAGGAGATCAATGTATTCCTTAGTGAATCTAGATGACTAGGGTGACTATTCATCTTCTTCCTTGGTAAATTCCTTATTAGTAGACCATTCTTCAATTTCAAACCCATCAGGGGTCTTCTGAAACCTAGTCTCTTTCTTTGGCTATTCATCCTCACTGATGTCTATGGGTGAGGAGGCTATAATTATATTTTATTTCTTAATAATTTTAGATATCCTAGGAGGAGGTCTCCTTCTTCCTAATTAGTGGGGTTTTTCCTTTAGTTTTCATCTTTTTTTTAGGAGGGGTGGCTAATGGAACTTGTTATTTTTGTGTATCAGTTGATGAAAGAACTTCTTCTTGTCCTAAAGGAGCCAAGGTGGAAAAATAAATCTATGGTGAGGAGATAGTGGAAGAAAGAATATGTTACTATGGACTTCCCTACTCTATTTCATAAGGAGGTAGGACTAGCTTATTTCTCTTTCTTATGACCATAGTAGTTTTAGATGTACCCTCAATAGCTATGGGCTAGCCAGTAGCACTAGTGCCTACAAAATCTTCTTGTATAATCTACTGGGCCTACTCCTCAAGGAATTCCTCCTCATTATTACCCTCTTCTTTTTGAGGTTCATTATTCCCTAGGGCCAAAAAATGTTCCCAACATAGATCAGGTCTAACAAAGTTTATTAAATTTTTAGTTATCAACCATATTTGGCAATGATGGGATAGGGTTTTTTCAATACCCTTTGGGTACTATTTAGACATCTTTTTGAGAATGTTCCATAGGTGATTTGGAACATTAATGGTTCTATCATGTCTTAAATGATTCAAAAAATTAAATTTAAGAGTATAAATTAGGGAATACCTTCCTTCACAAGTAATATATCTAATAATGTATGAGGCTATCTCCCTCCAAGCTACAATTAATTTGAGTCTCTCCATACCACCTTTCTTCAATACTAGTCTTTCATCTCCCTAACAAAACTACTATCTAACTTCTTGACCATTAGGTTTGTCTTTCCAATTCTCTCCTATACTTGGTAGCTGAGTTGCATAGCTCACCAATTCTTTAGTGACTATGAATGTGATGCCATATATAATAACTTGGTCTCCAATAAAGGATCCTATAAATTCCCTAGTAAGGGGTTCTGAGAAATGCTACAATTTCTCAAAATAAGTGGTCTAACTAGCTCTTTTAAAAACAACCTAGCTGGCTTGGTCTCCTTGAAGTTGCCTATGATCCATGGCTTCTCTCCTCAAAATTGACCCTCTCATTTTGATAAGTTTAAATTTTTTGTGAATCCTTTCAGCTAGTATTGGCAACATACTCTATTTAGCTTATAAAAATCTTCCTATAGTAAAATGGGGTTTGTTCAATAATGACAGTTTGTGGTTGTAGGTTGTAGGGTTATAGATTATGGCATGCTTCATGTTTCACTAAATTTTGAATCTATTTGATGTTTAAAGAGAAATAAAGATGAAGGGTAGGGATTAGAGATTAGAGAGAACCCATATTGGTTGCATGCCATATCCAGATGATGTTGATCACTCCTATTTGGCTAGGGAGGACTACCTACAAATAAGAAAGCACTACCACCAAAAATATTTGTTAGTAGATATATGAGTGCGATATCAAGCTACGTGCTTATTCTTAGAAGTGTAAAACTTCCTTAGGGATGATAGTCCACTTTTTGAAACAAAATCATAATGAATACAAAAATGAAAGAGAAAGTAAGAGAGAGATGTTCGTACCATGCTTGTAGTCTGAGTGCAACAGAGAGTGGCATAATGCAAACAATGTGAGTTATTGGTGTTTTTAGAGGTTATTTAGGTAGGATTAGAGAAGTTTGTCAAAATACAAAATCATTGATGTTAGTTAGACTATCGATGTCAGTAAGGATATATAACCAACATCAATTATGTGATCGATGTCAGTAGGGGTAGTAAGTTCTCAAGGAGGTTACAAGAGACTTTTTTGAGCTGGGAGGTGGATGCTGGTCAGGTTTATGAGGTTAGGAAGAGTTTTAAGGGAGTGGGTAAGACTCAGGTGGGTCTAGATAGAGGGTTGGTATGTTTGAAGTAGAGGGAAATAGGTAAAGGAGTTTTATAACTCCTCTATAGGGAGAGTCAGGACATTCATAAAATGATAAATAGTATAATGTAAAGTAATTATAAAATGACTATTTAAAGGAATTACAAAAAATAAAGATATACTTAGATGATGAAATATATGAACCATGAATGCTAGATAGATGGCTCTAATGAGGCATGTTGAAGTAATAGGTGAATAGGATAGACAAGTATGTGCTGCCAGTTTAGAAGAATCCAAGCTCTATGCAATATATCAATTCCTAATTTAGATAGATTTATGTAGAGCAATGGTAATCCTAGATGTAGAAATTAAAATGCTAAATATTGTATGTGATTGATTTATTTATTTTTATTTCTACTAAACTAAACATTAGGTTAGAATTTGGATTAATTAATCAATGTCGGTGATCTCATTTTTGTCAACCATGGGTTGATTGATGTCGGTGGTATGAAAATAAGTAAAAGGACTATTTTTAGCCTATTTTCTATTCTTTCTCCTACCAAGTGTGGTATCCATTAGGAAATGGTAGAAATGTGAGCTTAAGAAGGACATAGTTAGTTAGGAATTTATGTTTGGGGTGAGAAAAAGTCATGGGTAGTTAAGATTAGGGGACTAAGTCTTGAGGTGACTCAAAGGGTAAGAATTAGTCTTAGGATGAGGTGGCCAGGTAAGATGGCATAATTAGTTTTTAATTAACTTAATTAAATATTTTAAATTAATTAAATGTGTGAGGGGTGAAAACATGGGTTAATAACGCTAATTATTAAAAGGGGCTAAAGGAGGGTTTTGACATAGGGAATTATGCACGTGTGTAACATAATTTTGGTGTCTATATTTGCCCTTTTTTGTCTTATAAGTTATAATAACAAGTTTCAAGACAAAAATAGGATTAGATGCTCGAGATATTAGATGAGGTATCCTCCCTCAAAATGGGAACTGATTAAGGAGAATCTAGAATCAGGTATCCATTTGATAAGGAGTTAATTGGGTGGGTAGATGTTGAGTGAGAGCATGGTATCACTATTGGTGTGATTACTACTATGAGTTATAGTCAACATAATCAATAAAAAGTAAAGGTGAGGAGGACTCAAATAGAAATAACCATATCATATCTTGTAAGTGATAGCTAATAAGGTTAAAATGATCAAAGTTGTAGCTCCAATGGTTCATGTGTTTTAGGTATATGAGGTAAGAAGTGCTCCTGGTAAACACAAAAGGTTATAGGTGATAAGACTAGCTTGGTCATGATCCAAAACACTTGATATACATGTATGTGTATAGTATCCAACTATAGTGAGGTAGCATAAGTGATCAAGACAAGCAATGCAAGGCTAGTTTAAAAGGATCCATGGTCAAGGAGATATTCATGATCTCTAGTCAAAGTCATCATAGATGGAGATTGTATTGATCTCCAAAGTTGGTTTTGATGGTTAGGGAGATATATGTGATCTCTAAGTTGTGCTAGACTGATGGTGTATTCTAAAGGGTGGTGATTGGGGTTAAAAATTCTAATTTAAGGGTGCTGATGTCAGTTCTATCATCAATGTTTGTATGAAGTATTACCAACATTGATAACTTAGGTCAAGAATACCAACATCATTGGGAAACCAAACTTGACAAAAAAGTGTTTGGTGACCCACCAAAACTCATTCGTAATATTTGATTGGAGAAAAAGAGATCTAAGTTTATGTGGGTAGAGATATTAGAGCTAGGAGGGGACCGAATAGAAGGTGCACCACCACAAGTTCCAGCTATTCTAACTTGAAGGAGACATAGAGATGAGGTAAGCTACCTTGCGAGTTGAATTTTAATTTAAATTAGTTAATATATCATTTAGGAAAATTTGTTAGGTTTAGGGGGAGAGAGGGAATAAAGGTATGGTAAATGGGGTGAGGGTAGGTTTAGGTGAATTTGGGAGGGGTTTACATGTAGTTCTTAGGGAAAAACCTAAATTTGGGAGATAGGTTGTTTAGCCCATAGGGCTAAACTAGTCACTGATGTTAGTAAGGTTCACTGACATTAGTTGACAAGGTGATAATGCTAACATCTAGCACTGACATTGGTAGCTTTAACCAACATCAATCATAAGAAAAAACCCTAAATAGGAATAAAAAGTCCCATTTTGGATCCATAATTGAGTTAGTCATTAAAATGAATGGCTGAGCTAACCTTAAAAGACCTCATATTGATTGAGTGCTACCTACATAGCCTATTTGAGGGCCTCAGGCCAATATAGTTCTCCCATTACATAGGGAAAGAGGGTGAGGTATGGATAAATTTTTTTAAGGGAAGTGGTTAGGAAAAGCTAGGTTGAAATAGGTCATGGGACCTAGGGATTAAAAGATAGGTCATGGGGTTGAGGGTATGAGATATACGCCACGGGGCTTAGAGATTAAGTGGGTTAATAAGTTAGATGGTTAGGTGGGTATATGACTAAGCTAACCTTAGAAGACCCCATATTGATTGAGCACTACCTAAATATCCTGGTTGAGGGCCTTAGGCCAATGTAGTTCTCCCATAGAGAAGGGAAAAAGGGTGCATGTTTATATTGGAAAGTATGTGACTTGAGGTTTATGTGTGTGGATGCAAGCTAGGTAGGAGTTGACATTAAGAGATTAACTTCCTACACTATTGATGAAGATGAGGAGGGATGTCACCATGGATGAGTGGGAGAACATGATAGGTATAGGGTTAGGAGGAGTGTGATGATATTGTAGAGTTAAACGTGATGTTAGATTGATGATAGAATTGATAGAGAGGTAGGATCACACCACCAACACCTTTCAGTTGCCTATCAAAGAGTTGATAGTGACACATGAGGACATGTATAAGATTTTATGATTTTTGATCTAGGGTGAGGATCTCCTCTTGTTTGAGAGAGGAGCATGATATTCACATGGTTACATTATTTGGAGAGCATGTTAGCAAGGTAACCTATCACTCAGTGAAATTTGCATATGAGCTATTGTACACTGCCGATGAGGAGAAACATCAGTTGAGTATCTTAAAGATGATAAGGATTATAGTATATACACTACTAGATGTAGATGGTGGGAGATTTACTATTACATTGATGGGTGTGTTAGCATATATGGTTGAGTATTGGACCATATATGCATGGGGACTAGCTTTTGTGGCATAGTTATATAGAGAGTTATGGGGTTTGAGGTTACAGTGATGGTATAGTTTGTGCATCAAGAATTTATTCCATTGCTAGGCATATGAACATATCATGGTGACATAACCATTAGGGCTACCCACCATGATTATAGTTAGTTTTAGGGTTATGTTTAGATGGTGGAGAGAGGCTATGGCCTAGACATGAGTAGACGACATAGTGTGGGACATTAATTATTATAGGCATATGATAGATGGATTGATTCCTATAGATATTGTTTGGAGGACTTACTTAACATACTCAACATTCAAAAGATAGGTAGAGTATCTTGTTAGTTTATAAAGCACGTTATGGGTTAGAGGGAGACAAGCTAGAGAGATAGAGATGATACCCATGACATGGGTTAGGAGATAGTTTGGCTTATTATAGGATGTGCCTCTTTCCTTTCCTTAATATAGGAGGGATGATATAAAGTCACCCCTACCTTTGCCTTAGGAGATAAATGGGCCATTTCTTGAGGAGCTACCAATAGGCTCAGTTGTGGCAGATCCTGGATGCATAACAAATTATCTTGCTTGGTAGATAGGTTTTCATCCCATGGTTCAGGTCAAGTGGCCACCACTAGATGTATAAGGAGTGATGAGAGAGAGAGATGTAGCTGTGTAGGCCTAGGATGCAGTTGTACAAGCCCAAAATGTAGTAGTATAGGCCTAAGATATATCACAAGCATAGGTATTGGTCTTACAAGGGTAAGTTATGACATTCTAGGGGTAGGTCAGGGCATTACAGGGTTAGGTTACTACACTGATAATAGAAAGGGATAGTTTGAGAGTAGTAGGATAGGCTACTCCTCCTCAACCATAGGGACCAATATAGGGACCTATAGTAGGTTTGATGGGTCCACTGTAGACTGTATCTCTAGTGAGGTACAACACTAATCTAGATGATAGTACATACTATGAGAGATCCATTAGGGAGTTCCCATAGATTTAGATATATTATGAGTTTAGAGAGTAGGTGAGATCAGTGACACATGCCATAACTTATAGCTCACATAGACATAAACAGGTAGAGAGTGGTGATGATACTATTTATTCATGACCATGACTATAGCCTTGAGTATTTTGAGTGCCAGATGATGTTTTTTGATGTTGTTATATATATTGTATACACATTAGCCTATGAGATAAAGATGAGAGATGTACTTTTTGAGAGAGAGATGATACTAATATGATCCATTTATGTATATTCATGTATATGTATATATATATATATATATATATATATATATATATATATATATATATATATATATATATATGAGAGTTTTTTATTTTGAGATGTGTTTATATGATGGTGATGATGTTGAAGTTATTATAATAATGTGGATGTTTATGTTATGTTAATGTTGAGCATGTTAGTTGAGTTATGCTAACATTTCCCATATATGTGATGGTATATGCATAGTTGATTGGTTAGCTTCATCTTAGCATTTTTCCATATTTGTGATGGTGTATGCTTAAAATGAATGGGTTGGGTATGTTATTTTATTTTAGAATTTTCCATATTTGTGATGGTGTATGCTTAAAATAAATGAAGTAGGCTTGATAGTTTTCCTATTTATTATTGTTTAGAGAAACTATGGTTATATGTTTGGTAGATTTCACAAGGGATTATATGAAATATATTAATGGGAAATGATTTGTTAGTTTTAGTATGGTTTTAGGTAGTTATTTGAGATAAATATGTGTTAAACACATAACTCTAAAAATCAATAAAAAATGTTAGAAAGGCGAGATGGTGATTGAATATTTTTGTGAGATATGATCTCAAAAGAGAAACTAACATGTGATTAGGATGGGAAAGAAAGAGGCACAATGCTCACGCATTATCAAAGACCATAATAAAAACATAAATAGGCTTAGGATTATGAGACTTTTTCATGATTTACATCATTTAACCATTTATTTGTTAGAGAAGTGTCATACTCACCCTATGTCAAGTGAGCTCAAAGTCCCTTGAAAGAATATGGGGAAAAAGGTAAAAATAATGAGAGTGTTTAGGTAGCGTAACCTTATTACTAGGGATGGTATGCCCATTATATGGGTAACCTAAGAGATAATATAGGCAAGTCCATGATGTAAAGTTTTTTTTTTGTTTAAGCTGATCAATGTGGGAAGCTTATAATGGGATTTTATTTGTGTTGAGGTCATATGAAGCTGATCAATACAAGAAGATTTTAAGTCATTATTTCATTTGATAACAAAGCTTGGATTATCCATACTTTAAGGGAGTGGTCTAAGCTTTTGTTTTTGATTTTTTATAGCTTTATTTCAAGGGAGTAACCTATTTATAATATCAAGGAGGAGTTATGTAGCTATCCTTCAAGGGAGCAGTCTACATTGAGAATCATGACCTGAGATATTATAACTTGTCTATGTTTCCCATTTTTTTAATTTAGTCATGGATAGGGCTATAGAGGCTTATAGGTTTCCACTTTGGGGACAAAACCATGTCACTTCATAGGTTAACTAAGTGTGTAGGAATAAGGGTTAAGAGGAAAGGAAATGAATGTAATAGGCTTGCTCAAGGGATGAGCTCAAGTTAAACATGAGGTAAAGCATCACTTGATTAATAAAAAAATGGTCATAGGTTCAAAACATTTAAAGGCTCAATTTCTATCCTTCCTTCAAGAGAAGAAAAGCTATAAGTTCCTGAGTCATATTTATGAGTTATGATGTAGGGTAAAAGCCAATCAGGAGAAAAATTACCCTATTTGATTTTCTCCATGTTCATCACATCTTGATTTTGATTTATGATGAGATCTTTGATATTGAAATCTTGCTCCTTGAGATTTTTTTTCAAGCATTTTTGATATGCTCTTGATAGATTTGGAGGTGGTTGAGGGCTATGAGATGGCATTAATCAAGCAACTCAATTTGAGACAAATGTTCTTGATAAAAGTCATCATTAGTAAGTATGTCTTATAGAGAGATGTGAAGAGAAGAATCTAGACCTCAAGAGGCAAAATAGCCTCCATCTCATAGACTAAATAAAAATTTATGGCACTTGTAGGGGTTTGAATGCTAGTACAATAAGCCTATAAAGCAAAGGGAATGTGTATGTGCTAATCCTTGCTAGTATCATTGACTACCTTCATGAGGATTTTGGTCAATTTTTTGTTAGAAGCTTCTACTTTTCCATTTGCTTATGGATAGTATGATGATGAAAAGATTAATTTGATTCCAAAAGTGTCACAAAGATTTTAGATAATATTATTTTTGAAATATTTACTATTGTCTATTATAATTTTATGGGGGACACTAAAATGATAGATGATGTGATGGTTCATAAAGTCAATGATTTTTTCAACCTTAGTGGAGATGAGAAGAATGGCCTCAACCCACTTGGTGAAGTATTCAGTAAAAGTAATGATAGAATGGTGATGGAGAGATGAATGAGGGTTAATCTCACTGATTAGATATAAACCCCATTGGGGAAAGGGTTATAAGTCTTTGGAGACTTGAAATGCATGGCTTGGAATGTGAAGGAGGTTAGTGTGTTGTTGACATTTGAAGCAATGCCAAATGTAATCATTATAGTATTGATGGAGTGTTAGCTAATAATAGCCAAGTCAAAGGATACATTTGGTGAATGCATTACGATTGAAATCTCCACCACAAATCCCATCATGGACTTCCTTAATGATGAAGGGTATCTTAGTAATAGTGAGGCATCTAAAGAGGAGACCATCAAAAACTCACTTGTAGAGAAGTCTCCCTAGCATAGTGTAATGAGGGACACATTTAATGAAGGCACATCTCCCATTATTAGAGATGTTAGGAGGGGTAATAGAAAAGGAAAGGTAATCCATGAGTTTCTTGTACCATAAGTCATGTGGGTTGTGTGTTATATTTCCTATAAAAAGGATGTTAGTTGATACATAAAAGGGCAAAGTTAAGCAATGTATAGTGACATAAATTTTTGAAGAAGAGGGTGAAGAGGGTATGTGTGAAGTAAGAGAAGCCATTGTGTCAAAAAACTTATTTGTATATTGAGGAATAGTTTTCAAGAGGTAGGAGTCAAATGATACCAATAGCATATCTACAAGATGTTTATATCATTGGAGAATTTTATTTTTACATAGATGATAACCATTAAATTGATTAACCACAAGTTGGGAGTTATTCAAAATGGTTATTGATTTGACACAAGAAAATAACCATGTAAACCCTTAAGATCAAGGCTTCATATTTATCTATATTTTTAGTACATTCAAAATATAATTTAAATGACAATGGCATAAGCTCACCATCAAGAGGAATGAGGATGACCCCTGTACCCCCACCATGTTGACATTTAGACCCATCAAAGACCATCATCATTTGATAGGATATATCATTAGTGGAGAGAATTTCAATAGATTTTTTAGGGAATTTGATGTTTGGAGGTTGGTTTTGAGGTAAAGGGGAAACAACTAACTACTCAGTGATCATTTGCCCCTTGATAGACTTTTGTTGAATAAATTCCAAGTCAAATTTAGTAAGGAGCATGAGCCATCAAGATAATCATTAGTTATGATATGGCTCAGAATGCATGTATTTGAGGGGATAAGTATGGAAGATGATGTAGGTTTTGTGATTTAAGAGGTAATGATGGAGCTTGGAAGCTACAAAGACCAACACAAGACAAAGCTTTTTAGTATGGGTATATTGAGTTTCATAATCAATAAGTGTGAACATTATGTATTAAAATACTTGTTCTTGATGGTGATCATCTCGATGTGCAATCATAGCACCTAGAGAATAGTCTATTACAGAGATGTAAAGGTAGAAAGGATAGTTTTCCTTAGGTGGAATAATAACTAGTGGGGAAAGGAGATACCGTTTGAGTGCATCAAAGGCTTCCTAGCAATCTATATTCCATTGGAAGGAGACCTCTTTTTTAAGGAGATGGTGAAAGGATTAGCAAAGATCCAACAACTGGGAGATGAAATGGTGGATTGACTAAAGCTTACCTTGTAGGCTATGGAGTTGTTTGATATTAGTAGGTGGAGGCATGTTTAGTATTGCTCAAACTTTAGTAGGGTCAACTTCAATACCACATAGAGATATGATAAAGCCTAAGAACTTACTAGAAAGGACACCAAAGATGCATTTCTTTGGGTTTAGTCAAACATTATATTAGAGGAGATGAGCAAATATGATTTTGATAATTGTCAAGTGATATTGGTAAGGTTTAGAATTTTTGAGTAAGTCATCTAGGTATTCTTCCATAATTTTGTGTAATAGATTATAGAAGATGTAAGTCATAACATGTTAGTAGGTGGTACCAGTGTTCTTCAGACCAAAGGGCATGAATAGATAATATCAAGTACCCTATGTGGTGATGAATGTTGTATTATGTTGATCCTTGGGAGCAACCAATATTTGATTGTAACTTAAGAACCCATTCATAAGTGATAACATCTTATGGCTGAATATTAGATCAACAAGTTGGTCAATACTTGGCAAAGGGAAGTCATCCTTTAGATAATCAAGGTTTAGGTCATAGTAGTCGATGTAGATTTGGACTCCCCCTATCACTTTTGTGATAGGAATAATATTGGAAACCCATTGTCTGTAGTTGATAGATTGAATAAAGTTAATAAAAAGGAGGTGTTGGAGCTCTTCTTTGACAAGGAGAGTAATATGAAGATACATTTTATGAAGCTTCTACTTAATAGGTTTAGCATCTTGGTTAGTGATAATGTTATGGGTGATGATAGAGGGGTCGATACCAAGCATGTCATTATAAGACCAAGTGAAGGCTTTTCTATGGTCATTAAGAAATGTGGCATAATTTTCTTGCTCAGAGGAGTCTAAATATTAGCCAATCTTAAGAATATGGGGGTTATCATGAGAGGGTAAATTGATGTCAATGGTTTATCTATTTAACTTAGCTTGTGTTTTAGATGGAAGTGATCATTGGATATAGGAATCATCTTCACCCATTTATGTGAGAATAACATCATCATCTTGACATTAGATAGTGTTGATAGTGAAAGAGCCTTCATTAATCATTTTAGGATGACTGAGAGAAAGGGAATTTGTTTCCTTACCCTAGGGATAGGTGAAGGGGCCCAAATGGATGGAATTTATTGAATTTTTTTTTAGGAGGTATAGATGCCTTTAATTTATAGGTGATGGTGGAGGAGAGGATGGAAAAGGACAGACTTTCTCTTTGATAATTAGTATATGAGAAGTTTTGGTGAGTTTAGTTGGTTCTTCATAACCCATTCCATGTTACTTTTTGGCATTTTTAGTGGTTTTGTTGGTGAGATATTCAATGAGCATATGAATACCTTGTTCATAATGACCCAAACCAAATCCTTTCTAGGCACACCTATAAAGATAGGTGTGAATTAAACTAGGCTTAGGAAAGACAAGTCACAGGTAAATCATTGTGGAAAAGAGGATATATTATCGACAATAGGAGCTTGATCAATTCCCCATATGTGAAATTAGTTCAAAGGTTAGGGGGGCCATACAAGATGAACATCCTAATACATGGATCATAATTAGGGTAATAATGGATATTTCCATACTCCTATGGAGTATGAAACATGTCAAGTGTTAACAAATGATATTCTCTGAGTGACAAATGCTTGAAAGTTTCCTCCATGGGGTCTTTGTCAAGAATTTGTGTTACTGGTATCTGTGTAACCAAGGTAGTGGAGCTTGTGGAAGCTTTAGAAGTATCATGTGGAGAATATGATGTATTTAATGGAATGAGAACATCATTGGAGCTATAAGTCATGTTTCATGTTTTGAAAGGAGGTGAGTCAGTGGCAATAACATGCACTAGCCCATTGTGCTCAAACTTGATACAGTGGTACAAAGTCAAGGGCACACATCCCATATCATATATCCAAGGTTATACAAGTAGTATAATATATTGTAGCTCTCCTTATACAAAATAGAAGATCTCAAGAATTGTGTAGGGAGCCACACAGATATATAAGACAATAGTGCCCATTGTAGTAGCCATGGTAAAGGAGTGAATCATCGCATCGGTTTAGGACATGAAATTATCAAGAAGGGATAGCTATTTATAGGAATGGGTGGAGATAATATTAATAATAGATCCCCCAATGATCATAACTCTTTTAACATGAGTTTTATTGATATATGTGGTGATAAAAAGGGCAAAATCTTGATCTTTAGGGTGTTGAAGTAGAATATTTGAATCACTAAAGGAAATCATAGAGATGGTGTTAAGAGAATTGACCAAAGCTACAAGAGGTTAGGAATCATCAAGTTGTACCTCAACCACTTGAAAGACACTAATCAAATCTTGATAGTGTTGGGGTGAGTTTTGGATTAACTCATATAAGGACATTTTCATAGGGGTTTGGTGAAGTTGTTTCATATTGAGTTTTGAATAACTTCTGAAGATGTTGGTTTTAGGACACCCAAGTTGAAAATATTGGGATTCAAAGGAGTGTCTTTGGAGAAGGGATGAGCCCAAGGGGTAGTTACCTTTTCCTTACCTTTATCTTTTTGATTTTGGGATCGCATGGCCATATTAACTATGTTAATCTAAAACATAGGTGAAGGAGGTGGCAAAGGTGGTATGACAACATATTTGGGTTTGAATTTAGGTGGAACAATATGAGGCATTATGGATGTCAAGGGTGGAATAGTAGGAAGGTTAATGAGAGTATCAATAAAGAGAATTTTGATATCAAACTATTTCTAAATGACTACCGTGAGAGCTTTACAACTCTCAATATCATGCTGAGGTGAACAATGATATAGACACATTTGTGTATCATCAAACCAAGATGTCTTTAGTCTAAGAGGGATATAAGGCTTAATAGAAGGAATAATTATTGTAGAGGATTGAAAAAACTAAATAGGAAAATATTTGAGAGCCTATGAGTAGGCTATCACTTGTTATTATAATAGGAGTGGACACCTTATTTAGTTTAGGAGTCACGGGGGTGATTTTTTGTGGCACTTTTTTAGGTGATGGTGGAGCCACATGTTTTTTTGACACTTTATTGGTGTAAGGTATCATGGTATAAAATGTGAAAGGACTACTAAGTGGTAGAGGTAATAGTGGAGGTAACTTAACATTTGGTTTTACTTGGATCGATGATACCCCAACTAAAGTAGAGGGATGTGGTCCCAAAATTGAAGGAAAAGTTGAGGGTGGAAGAGGGAAGGATTGACAAGATTTAGGAAGATTAAAATTATTCCTTAGTTAAAAAAATGGAACTCCAACTTGTGGTTGGAGATTCAGATCTAATTTTACACATGGATGAATTAGATTAAAGACTGAATGTATGCCTAAAAACCTAATCTACTTTAATGTGGTAGATGCTTGTGAGGGTGAGAGATCTGACATAGAAGGATGAGATTCTAGTTTTTTTGGTGAAGAAGCTCTAAATTTTTCAAAGACATTGAGGAAAAGGTTAGTGAGAGGGTTGGTGGAAAAGGTCAACACTCATTGTGTAGGATAAGAAGTTTTAAGTTGGTCCCAAAATGCTGCATGATCTAGCTTCATGGAGTCAAAAAAATTTAGACTTTTCACTAATTGTGAGATGGGTTTAGATGAAGTTGATGTAGGCATTATAGTTACTTATTTATAAGGATTAGGTGATTAAAAAAGATGGAAATTATTGGCCTCTACTACCATGGGCTAAAGTTGAGAAATAATCATAATAGGGTCTTCTTCGACAAAGATAGGAGAAGAGGCATGGTCTTCAATGGGTGGAGGAGAGGTAGGTGAAGAAGGATCCTCAAGGGGGTAGAGTATAGGTATAATTTATCCCTCAACATGTGGGTAAGGAATAGGTAAAGTATGATATTCCATAGGTAAACTAAGTGGTAAAATTGGTTGAATTGGAGTAGGTACAATAGGTCTCTTATCTAATGTAGGGGTAGATAATGTTGGCACCTCTAGGTGTGAAGGAGTAGTGGATGGGATACTACCTTCTATCAGTGAAGGAGAGGTAGGTGAAGAAGGTTACATAAGGGGGTATAACACATGAATGATACTCCCCTCAACATGTAGTTGAGGAACAAGTAAGGCATGGTCCTTAAGTGGTAAGAGGATAGGTAACATTAGTGTAAATATAACTAGAAATACAAGCTCCTCTTATGGTAAAAGGAGAGGTAAAGGAGGCCCTTCCTCATGTGGGAGTGGAATGGGTGAAGTAGGATTTTTTATCTGAGGAGGAAGAATAGGAAAAACAAACTCCACTAATTATGAGGGAATAGTAGGTAAAATGGGTGTCTCCTATTATGGGAGAGGTTGGACTAAAGGTAATGTAAAGACCATATTAACCATATGGATATTATGATCACATGAATTATTAGTCATGGTCTAAACAATATTTTAATTGGGTGAATGGTTAGGCAAAGGCTATTTGAGCACACACATATTTTTATTAGTAGGCATATTAGGGTTATCCATGATGAGATCACCTCTATCAAGCATGTCTTGAACAATGTTCTTGAATGTTTTATAGCTATTAAAATTGTGGCCTTTGACTCGATGGTAGCCACAAAACTCATCCTCCTTATACCAAGTAAGAATAGGATGGGAGGGGTAAAAATGTATAAGAGGCTTGATTTAAGGAAGGGTTATGACTCCCTATTGTAATATTTTTTCCAAAATGGAAGTATATGACTCCCCAATGGGAGTGTATTATCTTTGTTCATACCATTGTTGGAATTGCTTGGTTGGATTTTGTGAGGTTGAGGAATTAGGTTGGTTTGTGGTTATGAAAGAAGCTGATTTAATGACCACTGCATTGGTAGAGCCTTTATATTTTTGGTTATAAAGATAAGTTTTAGAATAAGATGAGTAATTTCATTTAAAATTGGCATTTACTATGCAATTTGAATTTGTCTTCATTTATAGCCTAGATTTCAAGTTTTTGTGCCATTTCAAAGGCTTCATCAAATGTGTAGAAATTTTGTACTCAGAGTGTGGATGAAATTCTCTTAGCACATGCCCTCACAAAGAGATTAATAAGTTTAGGTTAGGGTAAATACAAGGATAGTTGATTAATTAAGCCTCTCTAGTGAGCAACAAAATCTATGATAGACTCGTAATCAAGTTGTTTAATAGAATAAAGGTATGTAATAGAAACCTTTTTAGAAATGTTGATAGAGAAATGGTTTAGGAATAATTGTGTGAGCTAGGTAAATGAGAAAATGAAGTGTCAAGTTATAGAGCTATACCAATCCAAGGAAGCAACCAAAAGAGACATAGGGAAGGTGTGAAGTAGTAATGCATCATCGTGCCCTATTAAATAATAAGCATGTTTAAATGCTTGTAAATGATGTTATGGGTCCTCTTTACTCTAGAAACGAGTAAATTTGGGGAGTTCCCATTGGCTTAAATAAGGTTTAATAGGCATAAAAAGATGGATGGGCTCATTGCATATTTGATCATAATATAACACATTCTTTAAACCCAATATAGATGTCTCTATATTAGACATCTTGTCCATCAACATATTAATAAGGTCTAGAGGAGGATTGGTTTGTGAGATACCCCCTAAGTTATAGGGGACCTGATAAGAGGTAAAGGGAGCGTATGACATAGCTTGTTATGGTTGTGTTGATGTAACATAGGGGTACTGAGTCAGAGGCTGGGGGTGAAAGTGAAAGGGGCTTGTCTTCCTAGGTTAGAGACAATGCTTTGGTTATATGTTGTTATTACAAGATAGGTTGTTGGCATGGTTATACTAGGTGAAGGGTGAGTTTTAACTCATTTAATTATAGGTACAAGACTAGATAAGATGGGTACTAAAAAATTCTAAAATGGGGTTAGACTTGACTAAACTTCTTGTGGTTGTGAAGGCAGGGAATTCATGACATGGTTTAGGTAGGATTGGGTAGTAGGTGATGCTAAAATTTGGACATTGTTTATGTTTGAGTTACTTGTCAAAGTAGTGGTTTGAGTAACCATAGGGAACCTAGTAGACATAGCTGAAACTGAAGTTGTCTCCATCATAGAAGTTAGAATACCATATAGTGGGTCACTTGAAGAATTATGGGTTTGGTTCATGGCAAGGTAATGCTGAAGGGCTAACACATTACGATCAAGAAATTTAGAAAAATATTGATCTCCTTTAGGCACAATGGGAATTTAGTTGGGGCTAGGATTATGATCTATATCTAAAGTATGATCCATGATAGAATTAATAACAAGAGGGGAAGGTGAAAGTGGTTGTTGGCTTATGTAATCAACAATTTTTTTGTCTCGGCTTCACATCAATACCATGCAAGAAAAAGTATAAACAGTCTTAGAACTTTTTATTAGTGACAAAGTGAGGAGAAATTAGGTTTGGGTGTAGGTAGGTAGGTTGTTTTAGCTTGATATTTTGAGCAAACTAAAAATAACCAATTTACACATTCAGTGACATTGATAACTTAACTGATGTTGATTGGTAAAAGTATACTGACATCAGTGGGTTTAATCGATGTCAGTCACTATGGAGTCCTAAGAGATGAGAAATATAATGTTTTGGAAACATAGAGGTAAAATCTAGATAAAATAGAGGATGTAAGAGGTCTATATAAGGAGGATGAACACTTAAAAAATTTGATATAATAGGTTACACAACTTGAGTATTATGAATAGTGTTGATTTTGTAAATAAATGGAAAAATGTCCTTACCAACTCAAAAATATAGAAGGTAATAGAAAAGTAGAAAAAGAGAACACAAAAACTAATTATTAACTCCTAGAGATTAATTTTAGTCTTGTGTTGGCTTATGCCTTAATCAGATGCTGAGATGAGAGTTTGGTTATCAAAGGTACTAGAAAGCAATCTAGAGCTAGTTTCAAGTTAGTTTTGGTACTCAAAAGGAAATGTATGTTAAACCAATTATGTGGCTTGTTAGAGGAGCTTGATCCTTGAATTTCATGGAACTAAAGCCAAGCTAGGCTACTTATCCAAAATATACCCTCTGTCTATAGTTTATACTCTGCTAGAGAATGGAGTGGGTTCTCCCCTTGGTAGTGAAATCCAAGTAGGATAGCCAGGTAGGGTAAGGTGATCCACCAAGTGACGAAATATTGATGAGCCTTGTCTTAGGTTATTTTATATGTTTGTTTTTATGAGTGTGATCTGGTTGTGTAACATGGGTGTACAATAATTTATTCACAATGCTTATAATTAACTAGGTGAGCTAATATGTAACAAGCAAATAATAAAGTGTAGTAAGTTTTAAACCCAAAGTTGAAGTGTTTTGATTCAAATGAAAACAAAGATGAAATAGGAGAAGAGAATGAATTTAAATATCCTAATGTATATGAAAGAAAGAGATAAAAAAGATATTCTTTTTAGCTTTCAAGAAAAATGATAAGTTTCTTTTAGAGATAAAAGAAAGAGAAGAGTGACAAGGAAGAAGAAATTTTAGTTTGTTGCCTTTAAATAGAAAATGTTGAATATTTTGTTTTCAGTAAAAAGAGAGGGAGAAAGTGAAAGGAATGAAATTTTCACTATAATTCACCTATATGAATGCTTAAAATAAGCAATGAACCCAAGGAAAACTCTAGGGTCCCTCCAGGCATACCAAAAATGTTTCACTAAAATTTGAATGTATTTGATGTTTAAGGAGAAATAGAAATGAAGGGTATGGATTAGAGATTAGAGATTAGAGAGAACCCAAATTGGTTTTATGTCATATCTAGATGATTTTGAGCACTCTTATTTGGCTAGGGAGGACTATTTATGAATAAGAAATCACTACCACTAAAAATATTTGTTAGTAGATAAATGAATGGGCATCTAACCTATGAACTTGTTCTTAGAAGTGTCAAACTTCCTTAGTGATGATAGTCTAATTTGAAACAAAATGGTAATGAATAATAAAATGAAAGAGAGAGTAAGAGAGAGATGTTTATACTATTCTTATAGTCTGAGTGTAGTAGAGAGTGACACAGTGCAGGAAATGTGAGTTATTGGTGTTTTTGGAGGTTGTTTAGGCAAGCTTAGAGAAGTTGGTGAAAATACACAATTATCAACGTCGATTAGGCTAATGATATCAGTAAGGATATATGACTGATGTCAGTTATATGACCAATGTCAGTAGGGGAAATAAGTTCTTAGGGAGGTTACAAGAGACTTTTTTGAGTTGAGAGGTGGATGTTGGTCAGGTTTATGAGGTTGGGAAGAGTTGTAAGGGAGTGGGTAAGAATTAGGTGGGTCTAGATAGAGGGTTGGTATGTTTGAAGTAGAGGGAAATAGGTGAAGGAATTTTAAAACTCCTCCATAGGGAGAGTTAGGACGTTCATAAAATGGTAAATAGTATAATGTAAAGTAATTGTAAAATGACTGTTTAAAGGAATTAAAAAACACAAAGATATACTTAGCTAGTGAAAAAGATGAACCATGGATGCTTAATAGATGGCTTTGATGAGGCATGTTGGAGAAATAAGTGAACAAGATAGACAAGTGTGTGATATCAGTTTAGAATAATCCAAGTTCTATGTAGTATATCAATTCCTAATCTGGACTAATTTGTGTAGAGTAATGGTAAGCTTGGATGTAGAAAGTCGAATGCTAAAGATTGTATGTGAATGACTAAGTTTTTTTATTTATATTAACCTAAACATTAGGTTATAATTTAGCTTAAGTAACCAATGTCTACGATCTCATAGATGTCAGCCATGGGTTGACCAATGTCGGTGGCATTAAAATAGGTAAAAGGACTATTTTAGCCTATTTTTTGTTCTTTCTCTTGCCAAGTGTGGTATCCATTAGGAAATGGTATAAATTTAAGGTTAAGAAGGATGTAGTTAGTTAGGAATTTATGTTTGGGGTGAGAAAAAGTCATGGGTATTTAGCATTAGGGGACTAAGTCTTGAGGTGACTCAGAGGGTAAGAATTAGTCTTAGGATGAGGTGGCCAAGTAAGGTGACATAAGTAGTTTTTAATTAACTTAATTAAATATTTCCAATTAATTATATGTGTGAGGGGTGAAAACATGGGTTAAGAAGGTTAATTATTAAAAGGGGCTCAAGGGGGTTTTTGACACAGGGAGTTATGCACATGTGTAACATAATTTTGGTGTCTGGACTTTAACTTTGCATGAATAGTTGTACTTATAAGGGAAAGCAATTAAATTGATTATTTTACCTATAGGGTATTATGGATTCATTATGGAATCTAATCCCACATGTATGGATCACTTAATTTGTGTTATTCTCACTCGTAACATCTTCCCCCAATGTGAGCCTTCACATGTCCTCAAGTGACATGGAGTGAATAGGATGGAAGGGATAGAATGAGGTCATAATTAGGGGTATAAGTGTGGGTTGGGACATCACCATGTGGGTTTAAGTGTGAGTTGAGGGGTATTAATGAATGATGTGTTTCATGATTTAATATGATTTTAAATATCATACATACTATATTAAAATAATGAATAATATTCAATGATAAAAATATATGATGTACCTTTTTAATAGTTTACCTAGGGTTATGTCAAGGATTTGTATGTGAGTGATTGATGGAATGTAATGATTGTGCTTATATTTGTAACTAGACTAAAATGGGTCCCTTTGGAATAATTATGAGATCACAAGATGATAGGCTTCTATGGTACCCTCAGTGTGCCTGCATGTGATTCATGATAGCCTACATAGAACTAGAACAAGGGTCTTAGACTTAGATGAGAGATTATTACTCTCCTACCATAAGGTGGTAATTATAAAGCTAGGTGATCCAAGTTAGGTGCTACATGAACATGGAAGAGGGTTGCTGAAGGTGTTGTTTCTTTGTGATCTTCCTCTGTATGAGCCTACATGATTTGTCTCTGTGTTATCTTAATACTTGTGGATTCTACCTAGTGACTTTGCCTTGTTATTTAGGGGTAAGACTGAGAAAGGTTTTACTTTTTTTTCTCTAATCCTCCTTCATTCCTCTTCTATCTAGTCTAGTATTTTCCTTATATGCACAAAAGCTCATAGCCAAGGCCATAACTTAGAGATATGTTAGGGTATGCCAACAACCAGAGATGGTGCCCATAACAACTACAAGGTTTTACCTAACTATGGTAAAAGTTCCCACAATAGCTATAAAAGAGTCCATAACAATTGAAAGAGGTGCTTATAGTAGCTATAGAAGAGCCTATAACAACTAAAAGAGGTGTCTTTAGTAGATATAAAATAACCCTTAGTAACTAGAGGAAGATGAACAGTTTACTCAAATTGATTATTTATTTTTCATTTTTATTTTTACCCTTAAATAACCAGTAATCTAGTTTTCTATTTAGGCCCATTTTATAATGTTGGGCAGACAACATGCTAGTTTTCTACCTAGAAACTACCAACAATGCCCAAAAAGGGGTTTTCATTATTGGGTTTTTTTAACTTTAACTACTGCCTATAGTAGAATGTTTATTCTGGGTCCTTGCCAAGTCAACAGTGAGGGTGACTAGTTAGGAACCAAGTATAGGTCTCAATCTTCATGCTAGAGGAGGGATAAGATGTCCTCTCCTTCACATGTGTATTGGTTATTTCTCCCTTTGTCTAGTGAGACATCATGTTGATCCAACACATCATTATATCCATTTTGTAATTACATATGTATGTGCTTGGAAAACTCTTCCTGAGTGAGTGTATTTTTGTAAAACTTTAGTCTATGGCCATTGACCACTAGATAGAATATTACTAGATCAATGGTTTAGAGTTGAACTGCTCCATTTTCATAAACATGCTCAATCTCAAATAGAGCAAGTCATCTAGTCTAAAGTTTTTCATTGTGATCCTTGTATTTTGAATAAAAAAGAAGGGCCCAATTTCTTACATTGAATTACCTATTATTGATGTACCTATCATGCTAGCTAATCTAATGGTGCTGTACAAGTTCTATGGTCTATAATGCCTATTTTCTATATTCATATAAGACAATCAATTACATAAGCCTTTCTTTTATGCTTTAGATATATCCATCCTAAGTGCTAGTGTTGTCTATAAGTTCTTATGCTCAAATTCTATTGGCAAGATAGGTTTATTCCCATAGAATAACTCATATGGAGTGAAGCTTGTAGTAGTCTTCCATGTGATTCTATAATCCCAAACAAATTTAAGAAGTCTAGCCTCCCAATCCTTATGGGACATACTAATAGTCTTGGTCAAAATATTTTTTAACTCCTTGTTGTTGACTTTTACCTGTCCATTAGACTATGGATGATATGGAGTTGATTTATTATACCTAAACTCATATTGTTAGAATAATGTAGTAATTAAACAAGTAGTAAATTGGGGTCCTTGATCAGTGACTATTTCTTATGGCACACCATATCTTGTGAATATTTATTCATAGAGGAAAGCTACCACCTTCTCATCCCTAATGTGTGTAATATCCTTGACTTCCACCCATTTAGTGACATAGTTATTACAAAGTCTAGGCCCCATTTTTCAAATGGTTCAAGCACCATTTGAGGCTATAAATACACCTCATCTAAATGCTTATGTCTCCCCATACATTGACATCTATTACAATGAGCAATATACTTTATTGCATCTTTATGGAGTGAGGGCCAATAATATCCCATATTCAAGATTTTAACTACTATATTCTTGGCTACAAAGTGCCCTCCATAGGGTTCATCATGGTAAGATTAGAGGATATATGTAACTTCATATTCTCTGAGACATATTTTGTTGATGGATTCAGGCTTAGTATAGAAAATAAATCTAGATAACCATGAATACCTGCCACTTTTCTGAATCAAAGATCTTCTTTGTTTAGGGAAAAAGTGCTATGGGAGTAACCTTGTAGTAAGGTAGTTAGCAATATTATCATACCAAGGTGTGGTAAGGGTGAGGTATAATAGGTGATAATTTGGAAATGAATCATCCATTATGGTATCTCCTTCAGAGGATTGTAGGCATGATAAGAAATCAACCACGACATTGTCCCTACCAAGCTTATCTATAATAGTGATATCAAATTCTTGCAATAAGAGCAACCATATTATCACTCTATCTGGGAAAACTAGTTTTTTCATAAGGTACTGAATGATTGTATGGTTTGTATGAACAAATACTTGATACCCTATGATGTAGTGATGGAAATTTTTAATAACGTAGACTACTACCAAAAACTCTTTTTTAGTAACTATGTAATTTAATTCTGCTATTTGTAGGTTCTTACTTATACAATAGATAACATAATTGAGTGCTCCCTATTTTTGGTCTAACACAGCTCCAAGTACAATATCTAAAGTGTTTGTGTGAATATGGAAGGGAAGCTTCCAATTAAGACCACACAAAATAGAGGTGGTAGTCAATAATTCCTTTAATTGTTTGAAGGTTGTATCACAAGAAAGAGTTCAGATGAATTCAACATATTTAGTAAAGAGAGTGAATAATGGTGCTACTAATTTTACAAAATTATTGATAAATCTCCTATAGTAACTAGCATGTCCTAAAAAACTCATGACTCTTTCTATTTTTGAGGAATAGGGAGTTTTTTTATGATGATAATTTTTGTAGGGTCAACATTAATTCCTTCAACAGATACATGGCGGCCTAAGACAATGCCTTTTGTCATAAGCATGTAGTATTTCTTGTGAATTAAAAACAAATGGTGCTTTTGAAAGTTTTGTATCACTTTCTACAAGTTTTTTAGGTACTCATCAAATGTTTCTCCATAAATAGTGAAGTCATTCATATAAATTTCTACACATTCATTTGCCATATCTATAAAGATACTCAAGATAGCCCTCTAGAATGTTGAAAAAGTGTTACATAGTCCAAAAGGTAAGATAGTATAAGCATAAGTACCTAGCGACAAGTGAAGGTGGTCTTATCCTAATCTTTAGAAGTAATTCTAATTTGTTTGTAACCATTGAAGCCATCTAGAAAGGCAAAATATTTCTTCTCTGCTAGTGTGTCTAACACCCAATCAATGAAAGGTAGAGGAAAATAATCCTTTATGGTTGATATATTAATTTCCCTATAATATATTCATGCATGCCATTTTCCATTTTTATTTGGTATAATTACCAAAAGTGAAACCCATTCACTATCTGAGATGGGGTATATAAATCCAATGGTCAGTAGTTTCTGTAATTCCACTTTGATTATTTCTCTAAGAGCTAGATTCATCCTACATTGTGGCTATATAATTGGTTGGCACTCTTATTTGATAAAAATATGATGTGTACATGTTTTTAGGATGATTCTATGTATGTCCTCATAATCCCATGTAAAAGCATGTTGGTTTGGATGTAACATGCTGACTAGGTACTTTTTCTCATTTAACTCCAATTTGTTATTAATAAGCAATGTTTTTCTTGGAGAGATTTCAATTTACCATGAGAGTGATTTCATCATTTATATATTTATAATGGATATGGTTTGGATATAACTATGAGGTATTAGTTAGTGGAATATTTTTTGTACAGATGCATCAGATTTATTTGCTTCTCAAAATCTAGAAAATGGGCACTCAACACATTATAGGTGGCTGAGATCTGTGAAATGAGTTTGGTAATTATTTTAGATAATGTTGGATAGAATTGTATCACCTTCATGATTAGATAAGGTTCATGCATGATCTATGGTGAATATATAAATCTAAGGAGGTTGATCTGCCTCATCTTCTTTAGCCCATAATGTATGCTCTGGTGGCAAGCCTAACTATGCTGGGGGATAAAAGACCAACTTCATAGTGTGGTTGCCATTGGAGACCAACATGTCACCTAATCTACAACTAATGAAGGAATCAACTATGGTAATTTAAGGACATCATAAGATAAGAGGATATCCATCTAAATTAGACTTAGGCTACAACACAATGAAATTTATAGGATACTCCCAAGAATATACAATAATGACAAGATCTTCAATGATTCCTTTTAATCTAACTATAGACCTATCATCCATTTGTAACATTGTATATGTGGGACACATATTATTCAACTATAGTTTGTGCATGGTTTTAATTGTCATTACATTTATTATAACCCCCAATTCTATCAATGCATTAGACAACTATTGATCATGGATCTGGACTATTTCTACTAGGCATCCTAGATCTAAATATTTCTTTGGTAGGGTGTTTCCTAGTATAAGGTCTACCAATTGGACAATCACATGCACTATTTTGGGATTCTTATTATTCTTTCTAGGTTTACATAGAAATAAATCTTTAATAACTTTAGAATATATGGGCACATCCTTGATGACCTAGAAGAGGAGAATTTTAACACAATTTTTTTGAGCTCTCTTATGAAATCAAATTTAGGTTTAATTACATGGCATTGAAGGGTAAGACATTCTATAAATGGTAAGGCTATTTTAGTAATAGCTTTATTTGATGGTTTAGAGAGTTGTGGTGGTGAGGGTGGGTTGGCATGATATTTTAGAGTTTCCTAATTTGACTCCATTATTATGGGTGGGGCTGGAGGTGGTAGAACTTTCCCTGAACATAAGTGAACTTCACTAATGTTCACCACATATGTCAGGTACTAGATAGGTTTAGTACTAAATGTTGGTTGAACTAGCTTATTTTTAGGTTTTTGCATGGGTTAAGTAAGGAGCTAATTAGGCTTAGGTGTAGCTTCTATATTGGGCATAAGAGTATGAGGTTGTTATTGCTACTATGGAGGGAATCCTCTTTGATGGTTTTCCTAGGGATGATTAGGTCTCTAGGGTTGATGCCATTAGTTTGTGAAGGGTGGGCCTTGGGGTGGTTTCCAAGCTTGTGTTTAAGGTAGGGATGCATTTTGTAGAGGTTGCGAGGAGGTGGTGAGGTATCTTGTCTAAGGTGGATACCAACTAGAATTAAGAGGTGGGGATGAATTTTTTGGAGGTTACCAGGAGGTGGTGGAGTAGCTTGTCTGTAGTGGCTACCAGCTAAAATTAGGAGGTGGGATATTCATCCATGGACTAGTGTAGTTGGGAGTAGTATTTGAAAATTGTGAGTTAAAGGAGGTAGAATTTATAAAAGGTATATTTTATCTCATACTTAGATAAGATGGTCATTAAACCTATGGATTTATTTGAGTAACATAGAAAACCTAGTCTCCATCTCCTCTTATAGCATGCAACTATACTATTTTTAGTTCTTTAGTTTTAAAATTAACTACTTTATCCTAAACCTCATGAGACCTATAATTTATCTTCTTCCTTTACAATCTATAAAATAGATGGTCAAAGCTTGATTCAAGGATGCTTACTTTTGCCTTGAGTATAAGCTATCCAATTGGGTGGCCAAATGACTAATGATATCTTATTTCATGTCTTGTAATAGGTTACTAACTTTAGATTTTGATAGGCCACTTACAGTTTCCAGTGGAAGCTTGCTACCCCTAACTTTATTTATGGCAGATTTGGAATAGTTCTTGCTCAATTTATTGATGTCTGTAAATGGCAGATGGGAGATATCTCCCCCACTCATTAGGTCCAAAGATTCCAAATAGTCTTCTTAGACTCCTTTCAAGAAGATGATATTTAGAGGTTCTTCTCATAGTGCACTTTGCTTGAATTTTTGTACACTGAACATGAACAATTTAACATGGTCTTCCAAAGATTCATCTCCTTCTTGAGTCATCTTAAAGACATCATTTATTTTTTAACTCCTTCATCCATATTCCTAATACTTAGCCATAAATTTATTTTTCATATCCTCTCAAGTGAGGGCTAAATTACTACCCAGTCCCATGAACTAACAAAGAGTTGAGTCCTTAAGGGTGGCTGGAAAAAGTTTCAATTTATGTGCATCTTACTTGTAGTCATAGATTCTACAGAGGATATCAAATTTGATTAAAAAAGTTATTGGGTTTTCTAATAATGTACCTCTAAAATTGGGCAAGGCTGAGGGTGGAATATTTTTCATTTGTGTTATGCATATTGCATCTAGAATAGGAAATTCAAAAATAAATGTGTTTGGAGTCCCATTGTCATCCATAAAGTCTCCTTCTCCATTTATTATGGTTTTTTTTTGTGATATGGATACCAAAGGTACTCAAGATCATGTCTTAAAATTTTGTATCATTCCATTTGTTAGCAATGTTTATCTGCTACTCCATAGTTTTTTCTTGATGAGAAATTTGAAGATTATCAAAAGATTTATTAGATTTATTCAAGAAATCCTTGATGAAATGTTATTATGATGCTACTTTCTAGAGTGTTTGGTTCATGAAGTTCTGCTTTATTTCTCCTTACTAACTCAGCTAATGCTTCATCTGATTCTATTTCCTTTTTCAAATCCAATAGCAATTCTTTTTCAAGTTGCTTCCTTTAATTTGTAGTGTTTCCTTCTTTAAGAGCCCTCCAACTTATAGTATATTTTTCAACATGATTCTTAGTTGTTTTGGGTACTTGTGGTTCTTTCCTAGTATAAACTTGTGGCTTATTTGGTAAGAATCTCCCTTGAGAATATTTTTCTCTTTGTAGAAACATTGTACTACACCTTTCATTTGTCCTATTCCATCTTGCACAGGATTAGTGTCTTTTTATTTTTTGAGTGTTCTAGGGTGTTATTTCAGAATAAAAAAAAAGTACAATAAAGGAGTGTAGAAATAAAAATAATTGGAATTAAAATTTTAATTCTAGAAGTAGTAAATTTATCTACTAATAGAAAAAACAATTACTTTATGGAGTAGAAAATGAAAGTAATAAAATTATATTAGAAATAGGAAATGAAAGAAAAAAAAATATCCTAGAAAATAGGAAATAAAAGAAAGAAAATTAAAGGCACACTTTTAAAAAAATAAATCATTCTTGTAGGATATAAATCTTAAAAACATGAACTAAATAAATTACAAGATTGAAAAGAGGCATTCAAGTCTATGTACCATTTAATTCCATAAACTTAGACATCTGGCATAACACATCATAGTACTCTCTCTCAACTTGCTCAACTAGAAATATATGTCTAAGAACTTAGACATCTGGCATTAGACACCATAGTTTCCTTACTCAACTTTACTGGCTGGGTAGAATAGGGAATCAACCAATCTTAAAAAAAAAATGATTAATTTTTGAAAACAATAATTGACACCCTCCCCAACAACGGTGCCAAAATGTTATGCAGACTAATTACCTAATGAATACTAGATTCTTGAGTCTAATTAATATTAATTATCAACCTAGGGTGTGTATGATTTTCAAAGATGTTAGCACTATATATGAATTATTGATTCATAAATCAACTTTTTTTACTAGTTGAAATATAATGAACTTATGTTAAATTCACCAGATAGTTATACTATGAAACTATTATGATAGAAATAAAAAATACTTCACACTTATAAATCACATATGCATCACACTTTATATAATTAGATTAATAATTAAATATACTTACATAGTCTTAACTAAAGAGGGTCAATATCTTCAATACAACTCCTTTCAAGGGGGCCCTTCCTCATTTAGAATTGAGTTCTAATCCTTCTCTAAGAGATTTTTAAAAGCTTCTTACAGAATTAGCTTTCTCATTACTCAAATCTATAACAATTAAAGATTTTTATAGAAGATTATAATGCAATGACTTCTATAGCTATATTAGCTATCCAATCTTCAATTTCAACTCACTAACTCCTAATCTGATCTAGGTTCTACCATCAAATATAGAAGGTAGTTTATTAACTTGTAACTATATATATCAAACTAAGAAAAATGAAAATACTTTAAAATTGCCCCAATCAACTTTCAAGTGGTTAGTAACTAAAGTTATTTTTTTAAGCTTGACTGGGTTAAGGACAAGGTATACTATTTTTCTATTTTATTTCTTTTTATCTCTTTCCCATTGTCCATGTCTTTCTCATCTTTGGTAGTATATCCAAATTTACTTGCATGTAGGGAGTCTATACAATAGCTATGGTATTTTTCAATCATCCATTCAGTTCCTAAGACTTATAGATGTGTCCTTAAGATCTGATCACAATAATATCTTTGTTTTATATAGTGGTTGTGGATAACTTATAGCTGAAGCTTACAATTGTTATGGGCACTCTATAGTGGCTACAAGCAACCTATTGGTGAATCCTAAAATTGTTTTGGTTACTTTGTAGTGGATATGAGAAACTTGTAGGTGAATCCTATAGTTACTATGGGTAACCTATAGTGGTTATAGGTAGCCTATAGGTGGAGCTTATAGTTGTTGTGGGAAACCTGTAAGTGTTGTGCCAAAATGAGATCCTACAGACTTACATTATATTTCAAATGCTTGTTAAATTAAGATACATAAGTATAATCTAATCATGGAAAAATCATAAATAATTCATAACATAACATATATATATATATATATATATATATATATATATATATATATATATATCAATGCATACACAAAATCATAAATTCATTCATTCATTTATAGAGTCATGGATGGTTATGGGGATTTACATAAAAAAAGATATATACTAAGTATGGATGAGGATAAAAAATAGATCAATTGGTAGCCTCATCAATAATGTTTATCAATCTTTAAATCATCTTATAGTGTGTCTTGTGTAAGTATAAGGATCAAAACATTTGGTGCATCACCTGATTTTTTCATGCTTTTATGCATTATTGTCAATCTCTTTCCCCTTTTCCTAACAAGAAGCTAGTTTAGGTTTAATATAGGTGATATCCAAAAAAATAAGCCAAACTTCTCTAAAGCTAGTTTAGGGTCAGTCCCATGCTTGAATAGGTTTGAGAAAGAGGACCTAAATATTCCCTTTCTCAGCTAGGGTGCAACCTAGGATGCCAACAGTTCTGGCATGCTTGGTGGGATCCATCATCCTTGACATAGATAAAGTTTTTAATTAGGAATAAGTATTTTTAGTAGAGGGAGACATCTATCATCATCAAAATATAAAAATTCTTCAAGTTTTAGAGTTCATAACATCATCTAAATAACATTCTCATGCCAAAGGTTACTATAAGGTTAGCTAGTAAAGGTATTCCCCTTAAATCCATTGATCTACCTTTTGTTTCATATAAGAGATCAAGATTTAATAGGATAATAACTTATCCCAAAAATTAATATCCATCTCCTGGTCATCTTATTATTTTAAGAAGTGTAATCCCCACTACCTAAATGGCCATCAGGAATCAAGTGTTCATCCCATTCAATAGAGGTAGTCCATTAAAGTTGGCCCATTTTGATGATATTCCTATGTCTTCCCTTAAGATTATCCCATTATTAATAAGATAAGGTCAAACAAATACTATTGATCACATCCAAAATGTTATCAACCTTTGTTCTATTCATAATGTTTTTCAAGATAATGTGGCTATTAGAATGCTTACTACTTCTTTCAAAATAAAAGCATTATAATGGTATAGAAATCTTCCATTGAATTCAATTTCTACCTAGGATGAGTTAGGCACAACCTTAGTCAAAAAATTTGAGGGTAAGTATGATTACCTATCTTTAGTTGAATAGTTGACTAATATAAAGAGAGCTCTTCATGAGTTCATGTGTGATTTTAACCTTAGATTCCAAAAGATATGGACTAAAATACCTACATTAATTATACCATCCCCGTAATATGCCTTATTGTATTATTTAAGAGCCTTTAATTATAATATTAGTATAATGATATAGTATATGGGTGGTAGTACCTTTCTATATGCTTATGAGGTTGCAATAAGAGTAGAAAATAGTTTGATACAAGTTGGTAAATTGTTCCAAGGCTTTCAATGTATATATTATTAGATTTTCAATCTATTCCACCCCCTCAAGTTCCTCAGTTTCCATCATTAGTCCCTATTACACCTCCTCAAGCTCAAGTTGCAGCCTCTTGTAGTCAAGCTAATGAGCTTGGTGAGCTAAAAGGTTTGCTTGAAAATGAAATAGTAAAACTAAAAAGGAAAAAATATTATACTAATAGGCCCTATAAATAACACAATTAAACTAATTATCATCCCTTTAAAGATCAAAGGTCTCCTTATGAAGGATTTAGATAAAATAGACCACCCTATGAAGCACAAGGGGCCATGACTCAAGATAAACCATATTTGGCCCTTAATAATAATTTAACCTCTGGTTCAAGATCTATTATTCCCAAACTTCCTCAAAATAACTTAACGCAAGATGAGGTTGGCAGCCATCTAATCCCAATGATGTTCAAAATCAAGCCTTAGTGTCACAAAATATTACTATGCCGTAAATGACACGAGAAGATTTTTTATTTAAAGAGGTCAATATCAAGAGACAAGTTTTATACCCCAAGGAGATGCTTAAAAAGTTCAAGGTTAGCTTGATGACATTAATGTAAATTCTAAAATGGATGATTATGTTTCTTTTAATCATGGTGGTGAGACTAGTAGTTCTAATGGTCAATTTACAACTACAACTAGAGCTAAAAAAAGAGCCATTGATGAGGCTCAAGATGTGACTAATTATTAAAATAATCATAATGTTGTTTCTAAGAGTACCAAAGATCATATTACTTCCCCTACAACATAAAAAAATCATAATGTAGAGGCTGGGAAGGTCCCTCAAATACCTCTAGTCTATGAACAATTAGTGGTTCAAAAGGTACAACCTAAGGTTAGTAGATCTTTATTAAGTATAGTGGATAAAATGAAGAAATATAATTCCAACATTAACATGTGGTATTCCCTTTTTATTCTACAACAAAAATAGATGCTCATCCAAGAGCTTTCAGCTCTTAAGATGTCTCTAGAACTAGTTGAGAAACAAGGAGTTGTCCTAACCAATTTAGACTAAACAATGAAGCATCAAGTATAGTAGGTACAAAAAATGGCAAAGAGGGACAAATATGAGGAAAATCCAAGAAAAAATCCTCCCTTATACCTCTCTCTAATAGTTGGTGACTATTTATTTCATAATTATATGGTGGATAGTGGATCTAGTAGCACTGTCATGCCTAAGCAAATTATAAACAAGCTTGGTCTTGTATCTAAACCAAATAATAAAGGAGTATTGTAACTACATGGATCACAAAAAAAGATAATATGCATCATAAAAGATATAAATTTGACATTTCATGTTTGCCTGAATGTTACCATTCAACAAGATGTGGTTATGGTGGACTTGCTTTCGTATTTTGCCATGTGTCTTTTAAGGGACTTTACCTTAAATATTAAAGGATAATTATCATATGATTAGACACATTTGATGTTTATAACCAAGTATATTACTAAGATAAAAATAAATTATGAACCCATTACATGTTTCCATTTGGATCCATATATGCCAAGTATTATGAACACCAATTGCCTCATCTTAGATGAGGTGATAGAAGATAGTGTAGAAGAAACTGAATAACCTTTAGATGGGATTTCAGATTTGTTACTGTATGTGTGGGACTATATCTCACATGAATATGATCCTTATAATATAATTAAATAAGAAGGACTTGGTGTTTATTTCTTATATGAGAAAGATGCACCAATTTTAGCCTTGATGAAGGATGTTGAGTCTACTGATGGTCTTTAAAAATTATACTTTGATGAATCAAGGAATAAACATGGTACTAGGGCTAGAATTATGTTTATTTATCTAAAAAAGTAAATATATTTCTCATCGATTAAGTTTCAATTTG
The DNA here is from genome assembly GCA_037957365.1 of Torreya grandis. NCBI lineage: Eukaryota > Viridiplantae > Streptophyta > Pinopsida > Cupressales > Taxaceae > Torreya > Torreya grandis. The sequence continues at coordinate 341,953 of JARHVA010000242.1, read as the reverse complement.
GTTTTTCAAACAATGCTATATAATATGAGGCACTAGTTCATGGTTTTTAGTGGGCTAGGAAGTTGAAATTCAACACCTTAAAAGTCTTTGGTGATAGTGAATTTGTATTTCACCAAGTGAGTGGTCTTAATTCATGAAAAAATACATTGATTAAATATTATAATCATAGGGTATGGGACTTAATTTAAGAGTTTTAGGCATTTAACATTTAGGAAATACCAAGAGATGAGATCAAACATGCAAACAGGTTTGCTGCTATTAGGGCAAAATTTAGTATCCTAGCTAATATAATAAATGAAAAGGTCCAGTCACACATTAAGGTGATTATAAGGCATTCTATCCTAGATAATAATGATAATTGGCAAGTGTTTGAATATGATAATTAGATTATCATATTCTTCTAAGAAGAGGCTAAGTTTTCCTCAAGAAATTAGTCAAAATACTTGTAGCAGTATGGTGATTAGATTATGAAACTAAAGACAAATAAGTTGACCAAGGGATTGGTCACACTTGATAGCATATTTAGTGGTGATGATGATTTGAGGAAATAAAATTTAACTTTGTCAACAAAGGAAGAACACTATGCTAATGTGAAAGTTTCACCTGGTAATAGCTTAAAGTTGGGTAAAGTATGCACTTATTTAAAGAAAGAATATTTCATTGAGTTATGTGCAAGTTTCACTAATGTATTTTCATGGAAATATAGTGATCTCAAGGGATTTGACCCAAGTCTAGCTCAACACACCATTGATCTAAAAGATGAAACTAAGCCAATAAGACAAAGGGAAAGGCCTATTAATCATACTCTTAAGCCTTTGATGAGAGCTAAGCTTCATAATCTCATTAAGTTAGCTATTATATTTTTAATCAAGCACTCAACTTGGGTGTCAAACCTTATTCTAATATGAAAAAATAATGGTGAAATTAGACTGTGTGTTGAATTTCATGATTTTAACAAAGATTACTTTAAAGACCATTATCCATTGCCATCTATGGAACAAATTTTAAAATTTATTGTAGGTTTAGAAAATTTCTCCTTGTTGGATGGTTATAGTGGTTACAACCATATTTTGGTCAAGGAAGACTACAAATTCAAGACAACCTTCACCAAAAAGTAGGGGACATTTGTATATAGAAATATGCCCTTTGGTTTGTCTAATACAAGAGAAATTTTTTAGAGAGCCATGGATTTGACATTCTAGGGTATTCTTAATAGGTTTGTGCTAGTCTATTTGGATGATATAATGGTGTTTTCAAAGAATACAAGTCAACATGTGGTTCATCTTGAGAATGTGTTTGAAAGGTGTAGACAATTTGGGGTATCCCTAAATCCCAAAAAGTGTGTCTTCTTAGTTCATGAAGGTAATCTCCTTGGACATATAGTTTAAAATCATGGTTTAAGCATAGATACTAAAAAATAGATTAAATTCTTGCAATTTTCATGCCCAAGCACAAAAGGGATTTACAAAGTTTCTTAGGGGAGATCAATTTTATCAGAAGATACATCTTAGATTTTTCCACTTTAGGTAAGCCAATTACAACCATGCTAAAGAAGAATCAGAGCTTCAGCTAGTCCAAAGAAGGAGTAAGGAGTTTTGGAGAAATTAAAAAATCCATGGCTAGTGATCCTATACTCATGAACCCACATTTCTCAAAGGACTTCATTCTTTACACCTATGCTAACATTGACACCATTTTAGGCATTCTTATGTAGTAGAACCATGAGGCCTTAGAGTAGCTAATAACCTTATTTTGTAAAGTCTTCGAAGAATATGAAACAACGTAATTTTTTTTTAAAAACATGTACTTTTAGTCATAAGGTCTATCAAAAAATTTAGATACTTTTTGTCTAACAATAAGATACACCTAATGGTTACACATCTAAGTGTCAAGAAGTTTCTCTTAAACAAAGACATAAATGAGAGAAGAGCTAGTTGGATAACAAAGGTAATGGAGTATGATGTAGAGAACAAATTCATAAATTTTATTAGAGGCTAAGGATTTTTTGGGAATTTAGCCCAAGATTTACAAGAATCCAATGAGGTGGTTATGGTGTCAACTGATGAATAAGTTGCAACTAATCATACCTAAACTTCTAGCTGGTATCATGATTTGGTAAGAAATATCCAAGTGGTCTTTATCCCTCTCACCTAACCCCTTTAAAAAGAATATATTTCAGATTGAAATCAATTTCATTTCTTCTTGTTGATGGTTTTTTATTTATGAAAGATATCAATAACATGTTGTTAATATGCATTGATCAACATCAAAAGGAAAGGCTTCTTGAAAATTTCCATGATGGACATGGTGGAGGTAATTATTTAGTAAGGAATAAAACCCAAATAATCATGAGAGGTGGGTATTATTGGCCAAGATTATTTGGTGATTATCATGCATGGGTTAAGAAATGTAGACGATGTGTTTTGTTTGTAGGAAAAATGAAACTTGCAACCTTACCTCTCCAACCAATTACAATATATCAACACTTTGTCTAATGGATATTATAATTTATTGGTCTCATTAACCCCCCTTCAAGATTAGGTCATAAATGGATACTAATTTCCATGAATTACTTCACTAGATGGACAAAATCAATGGCATTGAAGGAAGCAAATTAGATAAATGCTATAGATTTCTATGAAGGTCTGCTTACTAGGTTTTGAGTTCTTTCAACTATTATTTTTGACAATTTTATAGTCTTTATGGGGACTATGATCAGCATATGGGCTATTCAACATGGGATTTATATCATCACTTCATCAAACTACTATCCCTAAGGAAATGGTCTTATTGAGTCCACTAATAAGAACCTATTGAAGATCATAAGGACTATTGAAGATAATTAGAGGTTATGGCATCTCAAGTTAACGTCAAATCTATGGGTTGATAAGATCACCTACAAGAGGTCAACATCCACATTAGAACACAACTATCTACTAAGAGGGGAGGTGAATTAGTAGATTGACTAAATTAGTCCTTTTTAAATCCCTTTTAAAAACAAACTAGAAATGATATGCATATTAAAAGACATGTAGATATTACACACACAAAAATAAACATGACACCATATTTATACGTGGAAAACCCAATATGGGAAAAACCATGATGAAAATAGCTATTATAATCTACTGTTCTAATCTATCCTCATAGTTAAAACCTTATTTATTACAAATTTAAGGGCATTGACCTTAAGGAGACACCAATCCCTTGATTTAAGAGAACATACTCTAAAGAAGTACCCACTCCTTAACTGAGCACCAAATCAACTTGTTTGATGGCACCAACTAGTCATATCTATTATGGAGCTACAAATCAAAATTTACAATGTTGATTCATAAAAGAATCCAATCTCAAGTCTCTATTATAGGTCTGATCTATAACTACTCATACTCTACACATTATTTCCTCTTCTCTCTACTTATCTAGTTCTATGTCTCTGATATTTATCTATTTGACACACTTCATCAATCGCTTGCTCTTTGCCTCTTTCTCTCTCTCTCTCTCTCAATTTGACTCTACTTAATGATAATATCAATACCTCTAGCTACCTTTTTTGTATCCGAGATCACACACACACACACACACACACACACACACACACACACACACACACACACACACACACACACACACACACACACACACACACACACACACACACACACACACACACACACACACACACACACACACACGCGCGCGCGCGCGCGCGCACACACACACACACACACACACACACACACAATCATTTGATCTAGGTCTTTGTATATTCTCTATGTTCACATTAGTTTACAAACAAATTATGCTCTATTATGGAATTAGTTCATTATATCTTAAAATATAAATTTATTTCATCTTGAACTCATGATCCACCACCATGATTCTTGGTCTTATTATTATTTATAGCATTTGATGGACTCTATTTTTGATGAACATGCATTATTACATAGATTTAATCGATTAAAAAAAAATATTTTTTTGTTTATGTCATGATTTATGACATACCTACATGTTCCTATGCTTGACTATTAGACTAATCATATCTTTAAATATTGACTATTGATCTTAAGTTTGGTGCCATAATCTGATGGTCTTCATTCAAACTGCTTAACTTTAAAATAAATATATTGGATCAATATCTAACAAGCTTATGCAATTCATTTGATATTTTTATGCTTTTGGACTTTAACTGTTCATCTTTAAAATGTGTCTATTGATATTTATAATCTAAGCTCCCATGTGTCTTTGGATCTTCAAAGTAACATGAATGTTATCTCTATCTATGGTTAAACCTTGAGCTCCTAATCTCATCTTGTAGCTTCCTAAGTCTTTGAAATGAATATACTCCATTAATATCATAAAAAAAGCTTGGTATTTAACTAACCTCTATCTTGTTAAATTTCAATAACTTAATATTATTTGAGTCCACTTGCTCCATTAGATATTCTTTGCATGATCAACCACTCACCGTTCAATCTTCTGACAAGATCAAACATTTTCTATGATGAGCTCCCTTGAATGTAACACTTAACATTAGTATGTGACTTTTATACATTGTTTTTAGTTCTTTATATTGAGATACTTGATATCCTCACATTTATCATTGACTAATTGACTTTGAACCACACCATAGATTTACTATTCAATGCTCCATGATTGTGACACTTGTCACTAGCGCATTGACTCAGAGGTACATTTGACATGTTTACTTGGATATGCTTCATTAGATATTCAATGAATAATTACACACTAATCATTGATATTATAAAAATCTCAAACTTTACCTTGTGTATATTTGTCTAAGTATGGGGACCATCTTAATTATGCTTAGAAGGATAACTTTGTTCTTTCATAACTATTGATGCACTTCATTATATGAGCTAAAATTTAGGACATAAGATTAATTCACATAGGGGATTCCATGCATATATTCATATTATATAGAAACCTTCATACATGAAATATATGACATCATAAAAATGCCTACTTAGCTTTTTCTTGCTATTTGTAAATTTGATTATGTGGAAAAACACTATCAAAATGTTTAGGAGCCCAACTTTGATCATACATATCTTTTGTCATACTACATTGTGTGAGCTAATATTTAATACATAGAAAATAATCATAAATATGAACAAACCCATATGATAATTTTTGTCCTAACAGCTCCAAGTGTGAAAATGTTGACCTCATCAATATGCTTACTTGGTTTTGCTTGAACCCTTTTATAAATTTGGCTAAGTATATAAACTTAGTGAATTTTGTCTGAGTAGCCAACTTTGCATACTCATATATTCAACCATGATTCATCACATGACTTAAAATTTGGTACATAATAACTAAGGACTAATGTGATTAAAACCATATGAATATTCCCCCAGATTCATCCACACATGGTAATGGTAACATCACTAAACTACCTATTCAAATTTTCCTATCATAGACCCAAAATGTCTAGATGATAAATATGAAGAATAAAATCAATTTAAATCATGCACATAAGCACTCCAATCATCATTAACCTCTATTAGTATCCATTTCATATCCTCTAATCATCATATTTAGCCTTGATCAGTAATAACATCCTTAATGCCAATAATATCCCTTTTGACATCAATGATAATCATATTGCCAACAATCTCCCCATTTGTCATTGATGGAAAACTAATTGCTCTGATCTTATAAAATTCTAATCCTTATATGGCATTGCTTGCTTTGGATTCTGATGAATATGAATTGAATATGTTCATACCAAACTTGATCCCCCTTATGCAATGGCATATTTTCCTAAACTCAACTTGGACACATGATCTAATATTATTTAGCATTTGCACTTATTCTCCCCCTTTGACATTAATGGAAAAGTGATGATTTATCACTATTTTTATCTCTTTTTATCAAATAAAGGATTTTGTCTAAGAATCTATAACCATCAACTTATTAGACATTTGTAAAAGTATGCATACCTAAGTTTTCTTTTCTCTCTTCTTCTAGGGATTAACAAAGCTTATATGATGTTCCCCCTAGATTCATGCCCTATCACTAAGATATAATGATGTGATGTAGGATCCACCACTCCCAACTTCTATCTCAGATACTCAAATTGTTCCTTGGGAATAGGTTTGGTGAATATGTTTGTAATTTGATCCTGAGTTGGCACATACTCCATTATGACCTCTTGATCTGTATCCTTTTCTCTTAAGAAGTGATACTTGATTGATATGTGCTTGGTTCTATAATTCATCACTAGATTCTTTGATATATTGATATCACTTGAATTAACACAAAGAATAGAGATAGGTGATTTGTACTCTATCTTGATGTCTTTGAGTGTTTTATTCATCCAAAAGACTTGAGTGCAACATGCCACTACTACCAAATACTTTGCTTGTATTGTAGAAAGAGTAAATAACTCTTGATTTTTGCTCAATGATGAAACAAGTATGTTTTTAAGAAAAATTACACCACCACTAGTGCTTCTTCTATCATCCACACTTCCTACCCAATCACCATATGTATATGCTATCACAGTGAAATATTCACTTGTAGGATACCATAGGCCATAGTCAATTGTGCTCTTGATATATCTAAATATCATTTTCTCTACATTGACATGTGATTCTTTAGGATCAGCTTGAAATCTTATAACCATGCACACCTACTTGTAGGACATTAGGTCTTGATGCAGTTAGGTATAACAAGATAACTATCATTAAACTATACATAGTTTGATTTCCATCAACGGACTCATCCTCTTTACTCAAATTACATCTAGTTATTGTCGGAGTACTAACTAGTTTGTTATCTTCCATTTTAAACTTCTTGAGCATTTACTTAATATACATGGTTTGAGATATAAATATCCCTTCATCAATTTGTGCTATTTTTAGACTAAGGAAGAAAGAAATTTCTCCAAGAATAGACATTTAAAAATAAATTTGCATTTGTGTAGAAAATTATTTACACATTTTGTTATTTATACCACCAAATATGATTTCATATACATAAACAACAACAATCAACATATGCTCACCTTCTGATTTTAATTATAGATTACTATTTGCACATCCTTTGTTGAAACCTTGTTGTTGTAGGTACTGGTCCAATATTGAATACCATACCCTAGGTGCCTATTTTAGACCATATAGATATTTCTTTAATTTTCACACATAATCTTCTGCCTTTGATAGCTAGAAACCTTTAGGTTATTCTAAGTAGACTTCCTCTTCTAAGTTCCCATTTAAGAAAATAGACTTATCATCTATTTGATAGACTTTGAATTTATTATAAATAAAGAATGCTATAAACATTCTTATGGATTCCAATTTGGTAACTGAAGCAAATATTTCCATAAAATCTATGCTCTCAACTTGTGCATATCCTTTGCATACCAATCTTGCTTTATTTCTTATAATAACTCCATCCTCATTGAGTTTGTTTCTAAAGACCCACTTTATACCTATCACATTCTTGTTTAAAGGTGTTGGAACTAATTTCCAAGTTTTGTTATTTTCAATTTGGCTTAGTTCTTCTTCCTTATATTTTTTCCAATTCTCATCCTTGTTGGCTTCTGTTGGGGATCAACCAACAATGGATTACACTTATGAAAGCAATGAATGCGGAAATAAATCAGATAGATAAGTAACTGAAATGATAAATAGCACAGAACAAGATATACAAGAAAACACCCTGAAAACTTGTATTAAAAACTCTTTACAATAGGAATACAAATGAAGAACTTTGTTCTTCCACACCTCTCTCAGATGCACACAAGATCTCTCACTAGATCTCTATTCCTTAAGAGCTCTCTCTAAAGTACAGTCCTTCAAACATTCACAATGTTCTACTCATACTCTATTACACTCTCTCATCATCATACAATAGCTTAGAAGATCTCTCCTACATATAGAAATAGGAAACTTAAGCATGCTCTTACAACAAACAGTTAAGCCTCTTCAACAAGGGCTCTAAAAAATAATATTGCTAATAATAGAGATGCGAGCATGAGTCTACAACTCAAACTCATCATGCAAACACTCGCTTCTGTCCTCGGAAATCACTTTCTGGACACGCAGGTAACCGACGTCGGTTCCTGTCTGTTCGCCTGTGACCGTCGCCGGCCGACCATCCTGCCGACGTCGGCGCCTCTGAACTGCAACTGACCGATGTCGGTCGCTCCTGACCGACGCCAGCGTCTGTGTAGACCCGAACCTGTTTGTCTATGCTCCTTGGTGAAGCTTTTAGCTCCACATACCTAACAATCTCCCACTTGGAGATAAACCAGCTGCACCAATACCTGTACAGCAAGATCTTCTAGCTCCTCCATCTTCAACTCAATCGTGAAGACCAACAGAAGTTGAATGAAGATTCAACTTCTCCTTAGTAACCGGCTTTATTAGCATATCAGCAGGATTCATGTCTGTATGGATTTTCTCCAGCTTCAACTCACCATCTTCCAATACCTGCCGTATGAAGTGGTACCTTAGCTGTATGTGCTTGGTTCTAGAATGGAAAGCTGAGTTCTTAGCCAAATGGATTGCACTCTGATTGTCACTATGCAATCTGCAACTCCCATGCTCCCTTCCAAGCTCTTCCATGAACCGTGTCATCCATATCATCTCCTTGCTAGCTTCTGTAGCTGCAATATATTCTGCTTCTGTAGTTGACAAGGCTACAACCTTCTGCAACTTAGAAATCCAACTAACTGCCGTTCCACCTACAGTAAAAACATACCCTGTAGTGCTCCTCCTGCCATCCAAATCCCCTACCATATCTGAATCTACATAGCCATGTAGAGATGTATCTGAACCTCCATAGCATAAGTGTCTGCTGCTGGTTCCTCTCAGATATCTAAGGATCCATTGTACTGCTTTCCAATGTTCCTTTCCTGGATTGGCCATATACCTGCTTACTACTCCCACTGCTTGGGCAATATCTGGTCTAGTACACACCATTGCATACATCAAACTTCCTACCGCGGAAGAATATGGAACCTTGTTCATGTACTCTACCTCATCATGTGAATTGGGACATTGTTCTTTGCTTAACTTAAAATGTCCTGCCAAAGGTGTGCTTACCGGTTTCGCATCCTGCATGTTGAACCGTTTCAACACCTTGTCCACATAATCTTCTTGAGACAATATCAACCTGTGATTTTCTCTGTCTCTCTTGATGCTCATGCCAAGGATTTTCTTAGCTGCTCCCAAATCCTTCATGGCAAACGTTTGAGCTAACTTCACCTTAAGCTCTGAGATATCCTGCATGTGAGACCCTGCAACCAACATGTCATCTACATACAACAATAGAATAATGTATCTACCGTTATCAAATCTCTTAAAATATACACAATGGTCTGATTGACATCTACTGTAGCCATGCTCAGTCATAAACCTGTCAAATTTCAAGTACCATTGCCTTGGAGCTTGCTTGAGGCCATACAAGCTTTTCTTTAACCTGCACACTAGTTTCTCCTTACCCTTGACTTCGAAACCTTCTGGCTGTTCCATGTAAATTTCCTCATCTAAATCTCCATGAAGAAATGCTGTTTTAACATCTAGCTGCTCAAGATGCAAATCCTCAAAAGCAACCAAAGACAGTACAACCCTTATAGAAGTCATCTTAACAACCGGAGAAAAAATCTCGCCAAAGTCAATACCTGGCTTTTGTGCAAATCCTTTTACAACCAATCTGGCCTTGTATCTCAACTGACCATCCTCACCTTCCTTCAACCTGTAAATCCACCTGTTCTTCAGTGTTCTCTTACCAGCTGGCAATTCAACCAAATCCCATGTTTGGTTCTCCCTTAAGGACTCCATCTCCTCAACCATGCCATACTCCCACTTACTCCTGGACTCCACCTGTAAAGCTTCTTCAAAACTTTCTGGTTCTCCACCATCGGTTAGCAATAAATAATATAAAGAAGGAGAATATCTAATTGGAGGCTTACTTACCCTTTCAGACCTCCTGATTGGTGTCTTGGACTCGTTTTCCACAATCTGTCCACCCAAATTTTCTGACAGTGACCGACCTCGGCCACCTGTAGACCTGTTACTGGCCGACGCCGGTTCTTCCTGGCCGACGCCGGTGCCTGGTCTGCCGACGTCGGTCTCTGTATGACCGACATCGGTTTCTGTACTGCTGATGCCGGTTTCATACCTGCCGACGTCGGTCTCTGTGTTTTCCTGTAAGTGATTATTTCTTTTTCCCGCGAGCTCATTTTGGACCATAACTTCATCCAACTCATTATTGCTCTGCCCAGCTTGATCTAGCTTCCTTGTCTGATCACTGTACATCACTCTTTCATTGAAAACAAAATCACGGCTCCTGATTACCTTGTTAGTTCCTAGATTCCAAAATCTAAAACCAAAATCATCTGAGCCATAGCCTATAAACGTGCACCTCATAGACTTAGCATCAAGCTTCTTTCTATTTTCCTTATCTATGTGCACAAAGGCTTCACAACCAAAAACTTTGAGATATGAGAGATTAACCTTTTTACCTGTCCATGCCTCTTCTAGAATTCCACCATCCAGAGCTGTAGAGGGTCCTCTGTTGATCAGGTACACTGCGGTGTCAACTGCTTCTGCCCAAAACTCTAAGGGCAACCCTGCATGCAATCTCATACATCTTGCACGCTCCATAATAGTCCTGTTCATCCTTTCAGCAATACCATTCTGCTGAGGTGTCCTTGGAACCATCCTTTGCCTACGGATTCCATTTATGTAACAATACAATTTGAACTTAAGACTGCAGAACTCACCACCATTATCAGATCTCAAGCACTTTAATCTTTTGCCTGTTTCATTCTCAACCATGGCTTTCCATATCTTAAAAGTCTCAAAAACATCAGATTTCTTTTTAATACAGTAGATCCATACCTTTCTTGTGGCGTCATCTATGAATGTAACATAGTACTGTGATCTGCCAATAGAGGCTACATGAGCCGGTCCCCACACGTCTGTGTGAACAAGCTGCAACTTCTGCCTTTTCTTAGTAGACCCAATCTTTAGAAAACTAACCCTTTTCTGTTTTCCAAACACACAATGCTCACAAAATTCTAGATCCATACTTTTCAAATCTGAAAGCATACCTTTAGACTTAAGGATAGACATCCCCTTCTCACTCATGTGGCCAAGCCTTGAGTGCCACAATTTAGCATCCACATCTGAAGTAGATAAAACTGAAGGAGATTTGTTAGTAATACAATTACACAAATAGAGAGTACCTTCTCTCTTACCTCTGGCCATAACAAGTGCACCCTTGGTCACTTTCCAAGAATCTGCTGTGAGAGTTACTGTACAACCCTCATCACCTAGCTTACCTGCAGAAATCAGATTTCTCTTTAAACTAGGAACATGCATCACATCCCTCAACACCCATGTGTTTCCATTCTGCATCTTTAGCTGCACTTTACCTTTGCCAATAATCTTACAAGGCTCATCATCCCCTAAGTACACTATTCCAAAATCTCCATGGACATAGTCACTGAAATATTCTCTGTTAGGGGTAGCATGGAAAGATGCACCAGAATCTAATACCCAAGATTCTATGTTATTATGCAAAGAGAAAATAAGAGCATCCTGTGCAATACCTGCAACCTTTGTCTCTTCCTTTCCTTCGTGCTGATTATCCTCCTTAGGCTTTGACCAGCAATCTCTGCTTATGTGCCCCAACTTTCCACAGTTCCAACATTGTGGCCTTCTGCCATTCCTGGATTTGGATCTGTCTCTTCCCTTAGACTTAGATCTTGATCTCCTCTTGCTCCTTTCTTTTTGCCTTGCTCTGCTCTCGAAATTTAAAGCGTTCCCGGATGTCCCAGAAGTCTCTTCTGTGCTTTTCCTACGTATTTCCTCATTCAAAATAACACTAACCACATCCTCTACTTTTAAAATATTCGAAGCAGAAGCAGTATTAGAAACTGCCATTACCAAGCCATGCCAGCTTTCAGGCAAAGAACATAAAATTAAAAGAGCCTTTATTTCATCTTCAAATACAATATTAATAGAACTTAACTGATTAACAATACCATGGAAATCATTCAGGTGATTAGAAATAGATCCACCTTCTTTCATATGCAAATTAAATAACTGCTTCATCAAATATACCTTGTTTGAAGCGGAGGGTTTTTCATACAAATTTGCTAACGTGGTCATTAACTCTACCGTAGTTTTTGCCTGTGACAAATTAGATATCACAGTGGAGGCCAGACTCAGTCTTATAGACCCAAGAGCCTTTCTGTCAAGAACTTCCCATTCTTCATCCTCCATGTCCTTGGGCTTCTTAGCTATCCCACCTAACGGTAAGTAAAGATCCTTCTGATACAGATAGTCCTCTATCTGCATTCTCCAGTGCTGATAGTTCTTGCCATTAAACTTTTCCATTCTCAACTTACTTTCCTCTGCCATTGCTTCTCCCACTCAAACAGAAATCCCTGTGAGCAACCTGTAATCCGAACACACTACACAGATCTGAACCACCTGTTAGTGAACCTGAGCTCTGATACCACTTGTTGGGGATCAACCAACAATGGATTACACTTATGAAAGCAATGAATGTGGAAATAAATCAGATAGATAAGTAACTGAAATGATAAATAACACAGAACAAGATATACAAGAAAACACCCTGAAAACTTGTATTAAAAACTCTTTACAATAGGAATACAAATGAAGAACTTTGTTCTTCCACACCTCTCTCAGATGCACACAAGATCTCTCACTAGATCTCTATTCCTTAAGAGCTCTCTCTAAAGTACAGTCCTTCAAACATTCACAATGTTCTACTCATACTCTATTACACTCTCTCATCATCATACAATAGCTTAGAAGATCTCTCCTACATATAGAAATAGGAAACTTAAGCATGCTCTTACAACAAATAGTTAAGCCTCTTCAACAAGGGCTCTAAAAAATAATATTGCTAATAATAGAGACGCGAGCATGAGTCTACAACTCAAACTCATCATGCAAACACTCGCTTCTGTCCTCGGAAATCGCTTTCTGGACACGCAGGTAACCGACGTCGGTTCCTGTCTGTTCGCCTGTGACCGTCGCCGGCCGACCATCCTGCCGACGTCGGCGCCTCTGAACTGCAACTGACCGACGTCGGTCGCTCCTGACCGACGCCGGTGTCTGTGTAGACCCGAACCTGTTTGTCTATGCTCCTTGGTGAAGCTTTTAGCTCCACATACCTAACAGCTTCAACATAGCTCTTAGGTTCAATTTTAGACATTAGAGCAAAACTTACTTGCTCATTATTTTGTGAAAATATTCTCCTTTTCTAAATTCCTTCATTATTAATGTCAATGATATATTCTATAGGATGATTCTTTTGAACAAATCTTGGAGGTGCATTTTCATTTTCTTCCTCATGATCTTCGTTAACTACTTCGTCTTTAGACTCTAATTCTTTAACATAGATTCTCTTGTTAGGTTTAACATGTTTCAAGCCTTCTTCAACCTTGACATTGATGCTCTCTACAATATTGTGTAGATTTTTATTGTAACATATGTAAGATTTGTTTTGGGTGGAATAACCAAGAAATATTCATTCATCACATCTTGACTCAAAGATTCCTAATTTTTCCTCCTTTATCTTGATGTAGGATTTGCTCCCAAACACTCTAAAGTACTTAACAGAGGCAAGTTTTCCATACCATAGTTCATAGGGAGTTTTATCACTATTTACCCTTAATTAAACTCCATCCAAGATATATACTACTATTTGGATTGATTATCTCCTATATCCATTAGGTAATTTGGCCTCTTTTATCATTGTTATGGCCATCTCCTTGACTATCGTATTATTTCTTTTAATAACTCCATTATACTATAAAGTCCATATTATAGAGTAATGTATTTTTATTTCTTGCTTATCACAATACTATATGAACTAATTTGAGGTGAATTATCCACATTTAATAGATCTTAAGCATTTGATTTTTCATCTAACCTTATTCTCCACCATGTCCCTAAAGATCTTGAATCTCTCAAATTCCTATGACTTATCTTTCAAAAAGGTTACTTATGTCATTATTGAGTAATCATCTACAAATAACATGAATTATCTCTCTACTTTAGATCCTTTTGTCTTAGTAAGACCACAAAGATTAGTATGAACCAACTCTAAAGGCTTTTTAGTTGCATAATCCTTTGTTTGAAATCTAACCTTTGTCTACTTGCCTAGTTGACATTCCTTACAAGTAGTGTTTATAGGTTTAGTTATCTTAGGCATGTGTCTAACACACTTATTTGAGCTCACTTTGACTAGGTTATCAAATTTAACATTACCCATTCATTTATGCCATAACTAAATCTCATCAATCTTTCCTATCAGGTAATTATTACCATTCACTTCAATAAGATTATAGATATTTCTTTTAGTTCTTTTCCATTCTAAAACTAGTATTATGGATCTATTTGAATTTTATCCTTATACATTAAATGTGATCTTATATCTATTGCCACAAATTTGGCTAACACTGAGCAAATTATGCTTCAATCCTTAAATATAAAGGACATCATGTGTAGGAAAATTTACATCTATGTTCAAGGTTCCTTTACCTTTGATATTTACTATAGTGTCATCTCCCAAGCTGAGAAATCCTTCCTTACATTTTCTCAATTTGATAAACTTAATCTTATCACTAGTCATATGTTTTGAGCAACCACTATCTATTACCCACAAATTTTTCTCCTTGGCATGGAGTGCAGTTTGAGCAATCATAGATTGATCTTTCACTTTTCACACATCCTTGGGTTTCTTATTTGGCTTCTTTTTCTCCTTTTTAGAGACTTGTGAACCTTTGTTCACACTAAGAGGCATACCTTTCTTTTTACTTTGTGTTTTTGGTCTTATAAATTTTATTCTACATAGTTTAGCTATGTGACCAAAATTATTTCATTTATAGCATATTACATTTGTATCTAACAAGAGAGAAAATGAATTTATACTTAAAAAAATTATTATCCTTTTAGGTACAAATTTAAAATCAATATCCCTATGACCAAACTGATTATAGGTATAATAATAACCATAGAAAGATGAGGAATACCTGGTCATAACATTTCTTTGAGCAGTATGGGGAGCTCTTTTAAACTCTAGCTTCTTCATGTCTTTCACTTTTGTATATCTATCTGCATCAGCTACCTTTGTCTTCTTTTATTCTATCTTCTTTTCTCCTTCAAATTTCTTCACATCAATTATGTTTCAATCTATATTTGTATCCTTTCAATCTTTCTCTTTCTTTGCTCTTGATTCTCCTTCTATTTTGAAGTTGTCCTATAGGTTAATAGATGTACTAGTTATGAAACTTTTTTTCATTTTTTATAACTAAGACCCGATCTCTCTTTTGAAGGATTTTGATAGTTGATCAATTCATCAAGAATTTTTGATCCTCTTATCAACTTAAGACTTTTGTCTAGTTTTCCTTTAGATTTCTCAAGCTAAATTATTAAAGCCACTATCTTTGCTTCTAACTTCATGCACTCATTAGATTTAGATTGTAGTTCAAATTTGACTACATATTTTATTATTTTAGCCTCTTCAACTTGTGTCTTTAGGATAACCACCTTCTGATCATATTTTTCAAGACTTTTGGATATTTTTTCAATTTTCTTTTGTCCAAGCTTCTTCTATTTTGATCTCTCTTTTCTTATCTTGTCAATTTCCTCTAAAGCATAGATGAGTTCACATTCTAAATCCACTTATCCTTCTTATTCTTCATATGATTCTTCAACTTCTTTTTGATCCATAGAAGTTGATCCTATTATCATGAATAAGACTTCCTTTTCTTCAACCATAAAAGCATAGTCATGATCATCATCAAAACTATCACTGTCATTCATTGAATCACTATCTTCTTTTGTGTATAGGCCCTTATTATTTTTGAAGAAGTTCTTCTTCTTAAAATAGTGAGGTTTTACCTTTTCACTACTCTCTTCTTTCTCAAAGTTATCCTTCTTATTATAAGGTCATTTAGCAATAAAATGACCTACTTTACCATAGTTAAAGAATTTGAAGGGTCGCTTACCTTTATACTTTCTAGATCCTCTTCTCAATCTTATGACAAAGTTGTCTTCTTCTTCATCATTATCCTTAGATCTATATGTAGGTGCTTCTGCCTTCATTGGTTTGGATGCTTTGAATGAAACTTATCTCTTGAAGGTATTTATTTCTCCCATTCTCATCTCATAGGTTGTGAATGCTCCATGAAACTCATTAGTAATGAGTTTATCCATATTTATTTCTTCCTCTATTGTAGATATTTGTGGGTCATACCTTGATGGTAAATATATTATGACCCTTTTGACAATGATTGGATCTTTCATCTCTTCTTTAAGGCCACTGATTGTATTGATTATTTCATCTAATCTAATGAGGTAGTCTAAAATCTTCTCTTCTTCATTCCTTTTAAGGATTTCAAACTTGCCTTTGAACATTTTTAACTTGGACTGATTTACCTTGTCAGCACCTTCATAAATGCTTTTCAATTTGTTCTAGATATCTTGTGTATTTTGACAATACATCACTTTGACAAACTCTGAATTAGACAATCCATATAAAATAACATTCTTAGCCTTGACATTTCTCTCATATGCTTTATTGGTAACCTAATAAGTAGGAATTGTAGCATGAGCTATATATCCATTTACAACAAACATCCATACATCAAACCCTAATGAATATAAATATACTTCCATTCTTATGATCTAAAATGCATATTTTGATCCATCATAGAGAGGTGATTTATTTAAGGAAGAGCCTTATTGGGTAGCCATTTGTGTTCACCATCTATGATCTAGCTCAGTTAATTAAACTTATTCTAAAGAACCTAGGCTCTGATACCAATTATTAGAATGTAGCTATCTACTAAGAGGGGGTGAATCAGTAGATTGAATAAATTAGTCCTTTTTGAATCCATTTTAAAAAAAAACTAGAAATGATATGTATATTAAAACACATGTAGATATTATACACACATAAATAAACATGACACCATATTTATACATGGAAAACCCAATATGGGAAAAACTATGATGAGAATAGATATCAGAATATACTATTCTAATGCAGCCTCATAATATCATTGATTACACATTTAAGGTAATTAACCCTAAGGAGACATCGATCCCCTAATTTAAGAACACCTACTTTAAGGAAATACCCACTCCTTAATTGACTACCAACTCAACTTGTCTAATGGCACCAACTAATTAGATCTACTATGTAGCTACAACTCCAAATTTATAATGTTTATTTATAAAATAATCCAATCTCAAGTCTCTATTAAAATTTTGATCTATAACTACTCATACTCTACACATTCTCTTCTCTTCTCTCCACTCCTCTAGTTTTATGTCTTTAATATTTATCTATTTGACACACTTCATCAATATCTTTCTCTTTGCCTCTCTCTCTCTCTCTCAATTTGACTCGACTTAACGACAATAACAATAGCTCTAACTACATTTTCTATATCCTCGATCACACACACACACACACACACACACACACACACACACACACACACACACACACACACACACACACACACACACACACACACATTTATAATAATTTAATCTATGTATTCATGTATTCTCTATGTTCACACTAGTTTATTAACACACCATACTCCATTCTAGACTTAGTTCATTATCTCTTGAACTATAAGTTTACCACATCTTGAACTCATGCTCTACCACCATGATTCCTGGTCTCATTACTATTTATAACATTTTTTGGACTCTATTTTTGATGCACAAGCACTATTACATAGATTTGATCAAGTACAATATTAAAATTCATTGTATATGTTGTGATTTATGAATTACCTACATGTTCTTATGCTTGACCATTAGATTAATCATATCTTTATATATCGATCATTGATCTTAAGTTTGGATCCACGATCTGATGGTATTCATTTAAACTTATTAAAATTTAAAATGAATCCATTGTATTAATCTATGATAGGCTTACACACTCCATTTGATATTTTAATTATTTTAGACTTTAACTATTCATCTTTAAATGATATTTTTGATCCCAGCTCCCATGTGCCATTGGATCTTCAAACTAGCACAAATTTTATCTCTATCTATGGTTAAACCTCAAGCTCCTAATCTCATCTCATAGCTTCTTGAGTCTTTGGAATGAATATGCTCCATCAATCTTGTCAAACAAGCTCAGTCTTTAACTCACCTTTATCTTGTTAAATATGAAGCACTTAATCTTATCTAAGTCCACTTGATCTATTAGATCTTCTTTGCATGATCAACCTCTCACCATTTGATCTTTTGATAAGATCAAAATTTATCTCTGACATGCTCTTGTGAATGTGAAACTTAACATTATCATGTGCCTTCTATACATTACTATCATTTCCTACTATTGAGACACTTGACATCCTTGCATTGATCATTGATTAATTTAATTTAAATCACACTATATATTTAATATTCAATGCTTCATGATTGTGACAATTATCACTAGCACATTCACTCAAAGATACCTTTGACATGTTTACTTGGCTATGCTTCATTGGATCTTCAATGTATGATTAAGCACCAACCTTTGATATTGTAACTAGCTCAAAATTTACCTTGTACATATTTTTCTAAGTATGGAGACCATCTAAATTATGCTAGGAAGGATAACTTTGTTATTTCATAAATTTTGATGTGCTTCATTGCATGACCTAGAATTTAGCACATAAGATCCTTTCACATAGGGTATTTCATCCATATATTAATCTACTCTAAATACATTCATATGTATAAGATATGACATCATAAAAATTCTTACTCATCTTTTTCTTGCCATCTATAAATTTGAATGTGGTAAAACACTATCAAAATATCTGGGGGCCCAACTTTGCTCATGCATAAATTTTATCATGCTATATTGCATGACCTAAGATTTAATGCATTAAAACTAGGAATAAAGATGAAAAAACCCATATGATCATTTAATCCTAACACCTCTAAGTGTGAAAATTATGACCTCATCAATATGCTTACTTGGATCTACTCAAACCCTTTTGCAAATTTGGCTAAGTATAGAAACTCAGTGAATTTTGTCTGAGTAGTCAACTTTACATCCTCATATCTTCAACCATGATTCATCACATGAATTCAAACCTGGTGTATAATAACTATGGACGAATGTGATCATAACCATATGACCATCTCCCCCAGACTCATCTACATGTGGCAATGGTGACATCAACAAATTTCCTATTTAGATTTTCTTGTCATAGACCCAAAATGTCTAGATAATCAATGTGAAGAACCCTATGAATTCCACTCATGAACATAAGCACTTCAATCATCCTTGACCTTTGATAGGATCCCTTGTATATCCTCTAATCACCATATTTATCCTTGAGTATCAATGACATCCTTAATGCCAATAATCTCCCTTTTAACATTAATAACAATCATATTGCCAACAAGCCAACTCTCCCTACAAGATGGTATATGGTAAAGAATCAAAAATTCCTATTTATCTTAAATTTCCTATGTTAGAACTGATATATCAGCTTGATTTGTGGGAGAATAAACCTATGGAGATTAGATATGCTAAGTTTATGGAATTAGAAGAGACAAGACATCAGTCCATGCTAGCCATGGAAAGCCATCAAGAAAAAGTGAAGAGAGAGTTTGATAAAGGAGCTTCTTTAAAAAGTTTAAAATAAGGATATTTTGTAATCAAGTGGGATAAGGATATAACTAAGCTATGAAGTCATACAAAGTTTGAATCTCTTTGGAGTGGTCGTGACATAATATATAGCTGTAAATCTCACAATGCCTTCCAAATTTCAAGGATGGATGGTGAGGAGCTTCCTATCCCAATTAATGTGATAAAATTGAAACATTTATACTAAAGTTTGAGTTACCTATACATAGTTATCTATTTTGGATTTCCTCCAAGTGTTATCCTAGCACATTAGTTTGTTTGTGTTTGCTTTGTTTAGTTAGATTTCCTATTTTGCTTGTTTCCTTCCTTATTTTTGTGGAATTCATTATCTTTACAAGTGAAAAGGTTTTTTGGTAGTCATGGATAAGATCCATAATTATTATTGAATCCAAGAGTCATGTAAATGGTTCAATTTCTCAAGCATAGTAGGCATGCTTCCCAATTGAGTTACCAAAGATGTTGGCTGAATTTGGCCCACATAAGAAGCTTTTGACTGAATGTGGTGTGAAGCTAAGTAGATTCCTAATTAAAAGGTGATATTATGGTGTAAAGAGAAGATATACTTTAGGATAAGTTCACTTTCCATTTGTAAGATTTTTAAACACTTTAAATAGGCTTAATGTGTGAATTTAGTGATCTTAAGGAACCAGATCATCATCAAATATCACATAGAAATGAATGGGTCAGATTGATTGTGCATTTAATAAGTATGATTATAAACCCTATTAGAATAAAATATCACATATCAATGATGAATTTAATGCTAATATCATCCGCTATAAATTTGGTATCTTCATGAGCTTGCTATCTCAAGATATAAGCCTTTAAAGTTAGACTTGTAGAGTGAAACGTACAAAAAACATCAAGTTAAAGCCATGGAAAATAGACATTTTAATTCAAATTTTACAAGAATGAACATGAAGCTAAATTTTTTTAAGATCATTTGAGATCAAGTCAAGATCTAATGGTGATAGGTAACTGACAGGGCCAGTGGGCCCAAATAGATTAGGGTGCACATTTAATCATGCATTCATAGATCAAAGGTGAGCATCAAGTCAAAAGGTCAAAGTTCTTAGGATGAATGCATATCTAAAAATTTTCAATATATTGAGTGCTCAAATATAGATCTAATGATGTGTGGTGACTAATAGGGCTAGCGGGCCCAAGCAGATCAATTATATATGTTTAATTGTATCAAAGCAGATCGATGGTGGGAAAAAAGTTAGTAGGTCAATGAATCTTGAAATATAATGAGAATACACCAAGTCTCAAGACCATGGTAACTAATAGATAAATCAACATAGTTCATTCAATCCATACAAAAGAGTATTGAAAGTTCACATAGGGTCAAGGGTCTATAGGGTCATGAGAATGAATGAAGAGATACTAAGTGGCACATTCTTAGAAACCCAGATCAAGATCAAGGGCCAATATCAAAATTAAATCCAAATACACTCGAGGTTAAACCAGATAAAATATTTCAAAGGGAGACCATGGAGGTAGACATGTCATCTTTGACATGCTCATTACTAAAGCCAACAACATGATTATGACCATTTTCTCCATTTTTTCATGCCAAAAAAGGACCATTATGGAGTAATCTATGCCAAAATAAGATCATAAAAAATCAATCCAGTTGTTGTAACTATTTTAATACCAAAATTCAGATTTCAAAAAAATTTATCCCACCATCATAATCATAAGGAGCATTAGTATAAGCTAGAAATAGATTGAAAGGGACTGACATGGTTGTATCCATTTTACAGAAGTAGTCTTAGACATTATGATATTTTCTAACAACATCAACACCATAATGATTATAAATATTTGTCATTATGTTCCTTTCTCCATCCTTATATGCATGATCCCCATCTCTCTCATCCTATTTTACTATAAATATAGGCTTCTAAACCTTGAAAAGGATCCCCTTTCTTTGGCATGACTACACTCTACCAAGTTTTATACTATAACACCTATTTGATGCAATAAAAGACTAAATTCCTTCATTTTTAAGATGAATCAAAGTGTGTTTCATGAGTTGTGTTTAAGTGAATGTATGTTTTCTTTGCCTTTGTTTGAGTTTCTTCACCTTCATTTAGTGTTTTGGTAGTTCTCACAGGTCATTCTAAGTGTATAAATAGTTTGTTGGTTAATGTATAAGTAGACAATTGACCTCCCATGCTAGGTTGATAGCTAATCAATGCCTTATTGTGAAATAATTATGTGGAAGCTAAACAAAGAGTGAATTAAGTGATTTTTATTAGTCTTGAAAGCATCTTATAGTTTGTCTTATGCTAGTATAAATATCAAAACATTTGGTTCATCACCTCATTTTTCATATGTTTGTGCATTATTGTCAATGTCATTCCCTTTTTCTCAGAAAGAAGCTAGTTTATGTCTAGTATAGGTGATAGCCCCAAAAACAAGCTGACCATCTCAAAGGTCTAACCTAATATTAGGTGACCCATAGCCTAAGGTCAGTCCCATGTTAGATTAGGTTTGGGAAAGAGGACTTGAACAATCCCCTTCTTCACTAGGGTGTAATCTAAGATGCCAAAAATCACATTTCACTTTGTTTCTCATACAATAGATGATTATATACTTTTATATCCCTCTCTTGTCACTCTTCTATCCTTTTCAAACTTCTTTCTAGGCTTCTTCACTCAACTAGTCCTCTTCTTGACTTGATTAGGTCATATGAGCTTGATTTTCATGTAAAAGACCTATGTCAAACTTTCATAATATATCATATACACTCTTATGATGGTATAAAATACCTTATTATACTATGAAATATTTTATTCTATTTACTTTCTCTCAACACACTTGAATAGGCCTAAAACTTCCTTATATTTATATAAGTATCTTGTTCATATCCTTCTTGGTCAAACATACACCCTTAACCTCTTATGTAATCCATGGAATGGATCTTAATACATATAATATAAATTTATCAAATTTTATTTGTGTCATTTTAGGTGTATCAAACATCAATTAGGCATTATCTCATCTTTAGGTCTCATGGAGACCTAATGCCATTAGGTCTACTTCGGCCACGTTACACTTAGCCTTCCTTGAGACACATTAAAACACATCACAAAATATTAAATCACCATATTCCACTAAAATATACCCATAATAATCTCATATAGTCTCCATAACACCTTTTATATTCAACCACCACTTGAAGCATGCCATTAGTATTATTCACAATTAGGCTTGTGCACACCTACTTGTTTGATGGATATGGATCGTGTGCCACACCACTTCCACCAAGGAGAATGAGTCTAAGAGCACCAAAGATTAGCAAATCATGAGAAACTAATGCATAATTTAAATTTTAAAATTTTTGTCTTTTGGTAGACTTAAATTAGGGGTTGAATTACTGAAGATAAAACACAATTTTTTTAACAACCATGGTAAAAAATAACATTTATAGAATATACATGACTTTAGGGTCATCATCATATTTTTTATACTTCATAAATTAGGGAAAAAGGACTCAAACCCTTCTTTATAAGTAGCTCACTCAGAACTACCAACTAGCCTCAAAACATAGTCATGGAAACCTAAACTTATAACACTTGAAAAAACACACTTACGGAATTATGAATCATGAGTATTATAATAAAAAATCCTTATAAAAACCTATAAAGAATATATCATAAGTTATAATGTCAAATATTGGTTATGTAGATCAATTTGTTGATCTCTCTCATATACCTCACTCAGCCAGATAAGCCATTTTGGCTTTAATGTTTCAACCTCTTAAAAACTTACAAGATTATTAAAAGCATGGATAGGAAATACAATTAATAAATAAATAAATCATGTACATTATATGTTTCAATTTATGGCACAAATCATCAAATTCATCACTACAACCTACTTACCCAGAATTGCCAATTTGCTTCAAGCACAATCATGTTGAAAATGAACTTCAACACCTGTATGACCACTTTTAGAGAATTAAAATGCATTTGAATGATATTATGAGATAATTATAAAATTATTATATAGTAATATGACATGGTCAAATTTAAATATTGGTCTTATAGACCAATCTCATGACCTTTTACCTCATTATCTCATCTAAACCAAATAGGTCAACTTATGAGCAACATATTCATCATATCTATTGACCTTAAAAAATTATATCCAACATGAACATGTATTAAAAGTCTTTAAAAATATCTCCATGCACTTGGATTTATCCCTAATCTATGATATCACATCCCTAATCACCTTCTCACTTCTACTTGTGTTTCTCATTATTTGTACCATTAGGCCTATTAGTGATAGGGTATCTTGGATGACTAGTTTAACACACTTGAGGGATAGATACTTCTTAGAAAACACCATGGACATCAACTAAAAGTATCAATATTTTTCATCCATCCATTCAACAACTTTGTCTGCTAATTAATCTCTAAGAAAAAGGGCCTTTCTTGTAGGGTCCACTCACTCAATTGATAAACCAATCACACCTAGAGGTGATTAGGAGGGTTGAACATATGTTATAATAGTTTTTATAGTCATTTGAGACCATTATAGGATATTTTGAATAAAATATTTCACATCAGGTTAGTGTAAGGGTTTTAGAGAGGGTTAACATTATTTTTAGTTTTAACAATTGCTCATAAAGGACTTCCCTTAATTTATAAAACTAATTATTGGAGATATTAGATAGGACCCTACCCCATCTATCATCAATATCTCAAGTTTCCATGCAGAGGTTACACATGTTAATGAACACTTGAAATTCCTTATTGGGTTGAGAACCCTTCATTTTGTGAACTTGAGAGACCTTAAGACCACTTTTCATGCCTTTTCTTGCAAACTTTAACCTTAAACTTTGTTAACACACCTAGGAAAATATATCAAACCACTAAAAATTTTCACATGCTCATTATTATTTTGAAATCTTAATATCATACCTCATTTAGCCACCATCTCTATCTTTGATTGCTTAGACCTTGACCTAAAAACCACATTAAGCCTTGAAACTAAACTTAAAACCTCTTTACATGCACTCTCTACCTCACTTACATGCTCAAAAAACATCTCACATGATAAAATGATGTCAAATATCCTTAATATGCCTTCAAAATATATCATGATGCATTATTAGGCCAAGCATGGTCTAGAGGTGGTCTAATTAGATACTAAGTATATAGGTGATACCCATGTAGGCTCACTCTAAGACTCTCATGAGTAATAAAATGCCTCACATGCATGATTAAATAATGTTATAAAACCTCTTATTACTCTTTTCATCCATCTCACTAAGCCACCATGATCAAATTTTCTCATTATGACTCTTCATGCTACGACTAGTGTCATGACTAGACTTTTCAAGCATTTAAAACTTGGAAATTAATATTGAAACACTCTTTGATGATTATACACATTAATAAAATTACTTAAATGATCCTTAAACAATGTCATACCTATGAATATACCTATTTGTGCTCATCATGCACATGCTCATGATATGACTATGCTTGTTATGACTAGACTTCTTAAGACACCTTGTACTCAAGAACTAGTTCTCAAAAAATGCTTACCTTGAATGAATCTTGAAATCAACCTTATACGAATCATTAGGTTGAATTTAAATTATCTCTAAATATAGAGACATTAGGTTGCATTCAAATTATCTCTTGTCACATGCCATCCCTTTCACATCAAGTACACAGGCTCATACCTCATAGACTAGTCACCATGCATCTTCACTAGATGCACCTTGACATTAATGGCATAAACCTTAAAATAAAATTACATCAACCTTGACATAAATGAAAACACTTCTCAATAAAATACCCCTTTGTCATTTATGGAAAAACATTCTTCAATTTGATCACTCTCATCTGCCTTCTTGAACTTTCTCCTTCTTTGACATTAATGACAAAGGTCTTCCATAACTCTCATTTGGAATTAAAACTTCTTTGAAAAAAAGTTAAAAAAAAAAGAATACAAAGTATTAAATCAGCTTGACCCCCCTTAATTTATGTATACTTCCTTCAAATGAACTCAGATTATAATACCACTTCTCACTATAGATCAAGCTCAATAAACAACTTGAATAACTCCCCCTCAAACCAAGCATCCACCATGCTTCAAAAAAAATTCAATGTGTCTCCATTAAGAATAATGGATTGACATATTTCATAGATAACTAAAACAACACAATTTTAGGATATTTACAAACTTCCATGTTCTCACAAGACTGAATATCCTTTAGTATCCTTTTAAGTTTGATTGGAACCATAAACTTGACCTCTACATCAAATATTTGATCATCAATGTAAGCTAACAATATACATTCTTTACTTGATTCACATCTTAATTATGCTCTATCACATCAAATAGTCCACTTGAGATTGTAGACTGATCATGACTTATCTTTACTATCTTTGGTTTCTATAAATTCATTTTCCTTCTCTCTTGCACTCTGGGGGATTCAAACTTCCTTTTTTGACTTGATGAATTTCTAAATCTGTTAGGAAAATATCTTGAAATGTGTCCTACATTATGAAAACTATATAAAACCACATTATACATACCATTTGACTGATGTGAACTATGACTCTTTCCATAGTCCCATGAGTACTCATTCTTGGAGGTCCTTTGACACTCTCTTGCTCTATGACTAAACCGATTACATACAAAACAATAAGAATTGAATGAACTAGCATACCTTATAGAATTAGGATATTTGATAGGTATTTTCATGTTGATATTCTTATCTTTAAAAACCTTTTCCTTGACATGAGCTGCCTCCTTTTTCTCTTCTATGAAACTAAGACCTATCTTATCACTTGTAGACTTTTGGTTACTCAAAATGTCATCTAGAACCTTAATGCTCTTTTCAAACTTCACAAAGGTATTCACCTTGATATATGATTGAACCAAATCAAATTTTAAGGATTCCACTTCAATTTCATACCTGGTGTATTCTTCCTCTTTAGCCTTTAAGTTTATATTAACTATCTCTATCTGTGCTTCAATTTGATTAATGATATCATCATACTCAAAAGTGTTACACAATCTCTCCTTAAATAAGCCAATCTACTCCTCATAGTCCTTAGATAAACATCTTTGTGATTATTTCTTCTTTGGAACTTCAAATCCTCTAAAGAAATCACCAGTTATACCTCAAGGTTCACTTTAGTTTCTTCTTCCTTTGATTCTACATCAACTATAAGGCCTTTCCCATTTGAGCAACCCTCATTATCTGATTCTATGACCATGAATAAGGTTTCGTTATTGTCATGTTCAGGTTCATTACTACCATCATCACTATCAAATGTTCTTGTGTCACTTACATTAGATGATTTATCCTTTTTTGTGTATAAACTTCTCTTATTCTTGAAATATCCTTTCTTACTTTTATACTCCCTTAACTCCTTATATTTGTTAGGCTTATAGGCCTTATTATAATCTATATGATGTTCATCGTGTTATTCATTATTCTCATTATTTTCCTTGTTAAAACACTTGGATGCAAAGTGATCAATCTTACCATAGTTGAAACATTTGAATGGCAACTTACCCTTATACTTACCTAAGACAAACCTCAATTTACTTGAAAACATGGCTATTAGTTAATCATCATCAACATCTAAACATTCCTCATCCTTGACCTTCTTGGATTTTGACTTATTCTTAGCTTTTAAATTTTCTTGCTTCTTGGGAGTTTTATCTTCATTTTTTCTCATCTTATAGGAAATCAAGATGCCATGAAGCCCATCCATCTCTAGCTTGTCCAAATCTTGCATTTATTTTACTATAGATACCTTAAAATCAAACATAGGAGTTAGTGATTTTAATAAATTTTAAACAACTATATATTTTTAAATTCTTATCCTAATCCTCTAATGACATTGACAACTTCATCAACTTTCAACATGTAAGATATAATTGTTTCATCTTCACTCATATTCAGACTTTCAAACTATCTCTAATGGGTGTGAAACTTATCCATATTCACCTTGGTGTCTCCTTCACATATGGTATTCAATTTTTACCATATGTATGTGGCTGATATACAGTCCATCACCTTCACAAGATCTACCTCTAATGGGCCATGAAGAATGGCATTCATTGCCTTGGAGTTTCTTTCACGAGCCTTCTTACCTACTACATTAGTTGGTGGAATAGGAGGAACATTATATCCATGCAAAACTGACTATAAAATATAATGAAATTAAGACATAAAATATATATTCATATTGATGTTCCAAATTTCATAATTATATCAATTAAATAACATAGACTTCCTAGTAATGAAACCACCTTGAGATTGCTGACTAGCCATCCTTGCTTCTAAGATCTCCTTTAGGATTTTAAACCTACTTCAAAGGACTAGGATTTGATATAAAATTTTGGAATAAAAATTAATGATATATGGGTGAATTATTCTTCAAAAAATTACTTATCACCTTCACTTAAGAAATCATGAACTAATCAAACAAGCATATAGATCTAGCAAGCATAAACACCAATCCATAAAAGCATGAAACATAATAACACATCACATATGTGGTAAACCATAAATTGGAATAAAACCCATTGATATATGAAAATGTAATATATTCATATAAGATAAACACTAATTTTAGTGAATCACCAACTTCACATGGATCACCAACACCAACTAGCTAAGCTCCAACTCAACTAGGCTTTAACAAGTACCCACTTTCAAGGAGGTAGCAACCCCTAGATGAATTAGCACATACTTATCCACATAAAAACCTTTATCACATTTATAATAATTTTTTTATAATATAATATATGATGATATACTTCTTCATCTCTTTTCACTCTTCTATCCTTCCCAAACTGCCTTCTAGGATTCTTTGATCAACTAGTCCTCTTCTTGACTTGATTATGTCATATGAGCTTGATTTTCATGCACAAAACCTATTTTAAACCTTAATAATATATAACATACAATCATATTATTGTTTACAAGACCTTATTATGATATTCAATATGTTATTCTATTTGCTTGCTCTCAACACACTTGAATAGGCCTAAAACTACCTTCTATTTACATAAGTCTCTTGTTCATATCATTCTTGGTTAGCCAAAAACCCTTAACCTATTAGGTATTCCATGTAATGGATCTTATAAAATATCATATAAATTTATAAAGTGTGATTTGAGTCCATTTAGGTCTGACCTACCTCAATTAGGCCTTATCTCATCTTTAGGTCTCATGGAAACCTAATCCCATTAGGTCTACTTAGGACATGTTACACTTAGCCTTCTTTGGGAGACATTAAAACACCTAACATAGTAGGATAAAATAATATTTAACTCAAATATACCCATTATAATATCATATAATCTCCATAACACCTTTTATCTTAAACCACCACTTGAAGCATGCCATTAGTACTGTTCACAATTAGGCATGTACATAACCAAAAAGTCTATCTTAAAATTTTGAAGATAAAACACAATTATGAAAAACAAACATGGATAAAAATAACATATATAAAATATAAATGACTTAAATGTCATCACCATATGTTTTATACTTCACAAATCAAGGTAAAATGACTCAAACCCTTCTTTGCAAGTAGTTCACTCAAAACTGCCAACTAGCCTCAAAACACAATCATAAAAAATTGAACTTATCATACCTAAAATAAAAAACTAAAGGACTTAAAATTAATTAAAATTATCCTAAAAATACTTACATAAAAAAAATATATCATAATTTATAATGGAAAATATTGGTTTTTTAGACTAATTTGTTGACCTTCTCTCTCACAGACCTCTCTTAGTCATACAAGTCATTTTGGATTCAATGTTTTAACCTATTACACTAACTTATAAGATTATAAAAATAATGGATAGGACATAAAATTCATATATATAAACATCATGTACATTATATGCTTCAAATCAAGTTATAGAGCTTTAAATTCATCACTGTAACCTACTTACCTATAACTGCCAATTTGCCTTGAAACATAATCATGGTGAAAATGACCTTAAAAACCTATTTAAAATTTTTTATAGACTTAAAATTAATTTTCATGATCTTATGAGATCATTATAAAATTATTATATAGTAAGATAATAAGGTCAAATGGAAATATTGGTCTTTCAGACCAATCTCATAACCTTGTACCTCACTGTCTCATCTAAACTAGATAGGTCAACTTATGAGCAACATTTTCATCATATATAATGACCTTAAAAACTTATATAAAAAATTAAAATGTCTTAAAAGTCTTTAAAAATGTTAAATGCACTTTGATTCATCCCTAATCCATGATAACACATCCCTATCACCTTTTAACTTTTGCATGGGTTTCTCATAGTTTGCACCATTAGGCTTATTAACAATAGGTTGTTTTGGATGATTGATGTATCAAAATTAAGGGATAAATATTTATTATAAATCACCATTTACATAAAATAAAAGTATAAATATTTATCCTCCATCCTTTTATCAACTTTGAATTGGTCAACTTTGACTGCTATAATACATATCTGAGAAATAAGGCCTTTCTTTTATGGTCCACACACTCACTTGGCAAACCAATCACACCTAGAGGTACCTGGGAGAGTTTAAAACATTATATAATATTTTATTTAGTCATTTGAGACAATTATGGGCTGTTTTGAGTAATATTTTTCACACCAAGTTAGTGTTAGGATTTTAGAGAGGGTTAACACTATTTTTGGCATTAATGATAATTCATAAAGGGCTGTCCCTCATTTCCAAAACTAATTATTAGAGATATTACATAAGAACCTTCCAAATATCTCCTAAACATCTCCTATTTCAATGCAAAGGTTACACATGCATATGAAAACTTGAAAGTCCTTCTTGGATTGATAACCCTTCATTATATGCACTTGAAAGACCTCAAAACCACTTTTCATGCCTTTTATTACAAACTTTGACCTCAAAATTGGTCAAAAAACTTGGGAAAATATATAAAACAACTAAAAATTCTCACATTATTGCTATTATCTTGAAATTTGAATCTCATACCTCATTTGGTCATCATCTCTCTCTCTTTGCTTACATAGACCTTGACCTGCAAACCATGTTAGTCCTTGAAAATTATATTTAAGCCTCTTTACATGTACTCTCCACCTCAATTAAATTGTCAAAAAACATCTCACATGATAAAACAATGTCAAACATCCTTCATATGACTTAAAAATAGATCATGATGCCTCATTAGGCTAAACAAGGTTTAGAGGTGGTCTAGTTGCATACTAGGTCTATAGGTCCTACCCTTGTAGGCTCATTATGATAATATCATGAGTGTTATAATAAATTATATTCATGATTAAACAACCTCATATGGCATAATATTCCTATGTGCATCCATCTCACCAAGCCACCATGCTCAAACTTTCTCACTAGGACTCTTCATGTTATGGCTAGTGTCATGACTAGATTTCTCAAGAACTTAAAGATTGAAAACTGATATTGAAATAATTTTTAGTATTTATACACCTTTATCACATTCCTTAAATTATACTCAACAAATTTCATACCTATACACGTACCTCTTCATTATCATCATACACATGATCATGATATGACTATATTTGTTATGACTAGGCTTCTTAAGACACCTTGTACTCAAGAACTAGTACTCAAAACATACTTAACTTGACCTAAATCTTGACATAAACCTAAAAACAATAATTATGTTTCCTTAAAATTATATCTCAATAGAGATAGATTATTTTTCCTTCAAATTCTCTCTTGTCACATGGCATCCCTTTGACATCAGGCATAGAGGCTCATACCTCACAAACCACTTACCATGCATTTTCACTAGATGCACCTTGACATAAAATGACATCAACCTTGAAATCAATTATAAAAATTCTCAATAGGACTAACAACCCACTAAGTACTACTTACTTAAAATTATATGCCAAAGGATGAAAATGAGTGTGAGTTAAAAACTAAAGAATGTTGATAAAAATAGTCTCTACCTAAATACTAGATAAGGTCCATCACATTGAACATTTTTTTTCCATTTAAAATTGGATGAACAAAATGAGTGTGTTAAAAATATACCCATTTCATGATGGAAGATAAAGACAACAATATGAATATATCTTTACCTAGTCCAAAGCCAATGTATGACATAATTATGGTAGGATCATTCACATAAACTAAATGTAATGATATTGAATTAATCTTGTTAGAATAAGGACATGGAACATTCACTAAAATATTGTCTATGTGAAGTGGAGGGAATGGCTCAATTATCCTTAAAACTTAATAATTAATATATATAATAATAGGTCAATCACTGATGATATATGAAAATGTATAAGTGTTATGAAACACAATAAGGGCTCAATGATTTAGCTTTAGCAGGTGTTTGATTGGTATTTGATAGATGTATAATGATAAAAATTAGACTTGTATTTATACCACACCTTTTTAAAATATCTCAAGATAGGGTTCAATAAGGAAAATAGGTTGACCCATAGATTTTGATAAATTTAAAATTTGGATGTTTTTTAAACTATACACTAGATAAAGGTCTAGACATTATCATTAGTGGTAGTGTCCCTTGATGGATGATAGTGTTTGTATACACATAATATGTTTAAAATTTATAATTTATTGACACTTTATCTCTTGTAATAACCTATTGAGTTTTAATATCTCTGAGTGTATGCCTTAAAGGGTGCATCGAGAAAGAGTGGGCATAAATTCGGTGCTTTGCAAGATTGTTTGTCCTTATACCATTACCTAAAACCACTAAAATTTACTTCTACCCAAATACATAAGTAAGTAAAAAAAATTTATAAAATATTATAAGATATTCACCTTCTAAAATAGCCCTTGACTAAGTATACCCCATTTTATTGATTCTCTTACTATTTTAGCTTGGTTGATCTTATAGGAATTAAGCACATGTTATGAAAATTTTCCAGCCTAGCTGACCTAATTTTATACTAATGAATATCTTTCCCATAAAATAAGATTAACTTGGCCAACCTTATTAGATAAATTCATAGGAGGGTTTAGGGTTAATCCTTGGATATAATGCCCCCTTCACTTTAATCCAATAGAGAGGAAAATTCACATTCATATTGTTACAACTCAAAATTCTAATAATTCTACACTTGAGTAATTTATCAGGGTTTTGCCTTAGAGGAAAAGAATCTTGTCTTGGGGGAAAGTCTTGGATGTAAAGTAAGAGTATCTTAGCTTAGATTTGATTTCTATAGTGTGATCTGTATAAAGCCACAAAAACTTGTTGCAAAACACCATTGGCTAAGGGAGAGATTAAGGCATGATAAGTTCAATTCAAGATAAGTATTTATAACTTTTACTCTTTCATTAAATAGATGGATATTTCACAAAGATTTGAGTAGATTTATCTATCAATGTTTTGTTTTTTTGTTTAACTATGCCCTTTTATTCCACAAGCTTTAGTGAGCACTACATTAGATTTATTTTATGTATTATAGGCCTAACTAGGGTTATTACATAATGGCATTTTATTAGAGGCTTTGTAACCCTTTAATTTATTTTTGTGTGGTAAGATATCCCTTAGATTTAAAATATCTAAATTAGTCATGTCTTGATATAAATACTTATGTAATGGATTATTTGGTAAGATTACCTTCTTTGAGCTTGTAATATGCTAAGTAGGATACTTTGCAGATCCATCCTAATTTTTTAAATACATTATGGTAAAATTGAAGTGAATATATCCATTTTAATTTTTGATTTTCATTTATAGTCAATTATATTAAGCCTATTGATCTAGTTTTATATTCTATGTATAGGTTTTCAACTAGGTCGAGCTTGTCAACCTAGTTTCATATTCTATGTGCAAAGTTTTAACTTCATCAACCTTGTCCATATAAATCTATATTTTATGTGTAGGTTTCCAACTTTATCAACCCTACTAATCTAGTTTTATTCTCTATGTATCAGGTTTTTAGTTTCAAACAACTAGATCAAACAGATCGATCAATTCATTCATTCTACCTTTTATGCTTAATTAAATTGAACTACTCAATTTTGTTCATTTTTATATTTTAGTTTCAACTAACTAAATCAATTTTATTGCCCTAGTTTCATTTTATTATTTTTATCAATTTTATTTAATCTAGATTGATTGACTCAATTATGTTCAAAAAACACTATTGTATACTTTAAATGATAAAAAAATTAAGTGGATGACCTTGATAAGTAATAATTCAACATTATTAGAAAAACTACTAAATTACCCTAGTTGATCTTGTTATATCCTCCAAGTTCATTCTAAACAACTTACTATTTTCATTTTGTCAATTTCAAAGCAAATTTTAATTCCCACCTTTTAGCTAAAATTCAAATTCTATGTTATTTTCCTCAATTTTTAGGTTTATAAAACTGTACTCACATAGTTAACTAGATCAACTAGCTCAATCTAGTTTTATGCTTGTTTTATGCCATCAAATTAATTAATCTCAATTAATTTTATTTGTTTGGGCATGTTTTTTCAATAGATCAAGTCAATAAAGTTGACTCCATTTTTTACTATTTGTCCAACTAGATTAATCTACTCAATCTTATTTTTTATGTTTTAATTTTATAACATAAGCAAAGTGTTAGCAACCTAGATATCACCCTAATGAAGTTAGACTACTATGATTTCCTTCATACCTAGACTAACATTGGAATGGTTTAAGATTGTGGGACATTTGTACCTAGACCAAACCTCTAGATTTGTGAGGTTAGCTCCTCTGATGTATCAACTCTAGATCTATTACTAAAACCTATTATACTCATTGGTTAGAAGGATTATTGAAAGGTAAATCTACACTACTGATGGTGATACACCTATATAGCTTGTTCATCCACTCTATTTGAACTCATAAAATACTAAAAATCAATGCAAATAACTGAATTATATAACTCCAAAAGACTCATATGCAATAATATTTCATATAAATGTTTTATAAAATGATCAAAGCATGAGGTCAATGATGGTAGGCCTAATTAAAGGTACTAACTAATAAATATCTCCACTATTAGCTTAGTTAATCAATATCAAACACTGTATATGACCTACATAAGATGACATACTAGTAACAAGGTGAGATAATGACCTACCAAGGGAGAAAATACTGCCACATATGAAAATCAAACCAATATAACACATTGAACCTGTATAAAAGAATCTAAAAATAGTCATTTCATTAACTTCAAAAGGTTTATAAAACTCAATCTTGGCAGAGTTTCATCATGCCCAAGAGAGGGATCCTAAAAAATGGCCTAAAAGCCTAAATATTAGAATATGAGAGATAACTAGCCAAGAGAGTGGCATAAAAGAGAGAATAATAATTTAAATAAACATAAACTCAAGTCAAATTTTGTTACAACTTGAAAAAAATAGTCATCAAGACTTCTCTTTATGGTAGTGCTCTTGCATGAGCTTTGCATGAGCTCCTTCGCATTGAAAATAAAGTTCTAGGCTCTCCTTGACTTATTCAAGATATTTTAAAATCATGATATGCCAATATACTTGTATAGTAACTCCACGTGAAATGGGACCAAGTTAATTTAATGTACTTATTCATGCTTTAGACTAAAAACATGTATTAATTACCTCTTTAGTTTAGTTAACTCATGATTGATCAGCTCTTAAGACTACTCAACTCCTTCCTTAGCCCTCCTTTGCATAAAATAGAACTTGAAGAATAGATATGTATGTTACTTCCAATTAAATACCAGGTATGTGGCATGATAACTCCACATAAACTCATTCGATAGGCCTTCAATGCAAATTTCATGTTTACCTGATTGATCAAATAGGCCTACTAGGCCAAACAGGCCTAGTAGCCTAACTTATTACACCTAATAGCTTTTATAACCTACATGGAAACATTATATCCTAAAAATATAATAAGATTTAGGCCTATAATAATCCTCCATATCATGAAATAGGTCCTTTTGATGAAGAAACACCTACAACTTAATCAAACTAGTTGATTATGTCAAATTGCCTTGAATTTATATAGACTAGCTGATTTGAATGAGCTCACAAAGGCATTTTTAGGCATGTTTTTAAGCATATAATGATTTTAGGAGGAAGAAAAAGTTCCAAAATTCACTCTCTATGGATTGGAATCCATTAAACTACCTTGTACCTCTATTTTTAGCTCTTTTTCTTCAAAAAAAATTATTATTTTCCACGTATATATAGTTATATACAAATAATTACAATTTATAGGACCCTCTCTAAGTTTAATTCATGTTTTAAGAGTTTCCAAGATAATTCATAAGCTTTTGATTGCAATAAAATTGACTTTTCTCAAAACTAGTCTTTAGGATGGTTTTGGAGGTGAACCTTCTTAATGATGGTTCATAAGGTACAAACCTCAAAACTAAAATTTATTTAAATGAATATTTATTTTATATTCCTCCTCAAATTTTATAATAATATTATTCTCCCATGCAAATTTTTTATAAAAAGATATGTACGTAATGAAGTTTGCCTATAGGGTTTTGAATGCATTTTGGACATGCTTATGCTCTTAGAAATTGTTCATAAACCTCAACCCCTCAACCAATATAAATAAATCATGGATTATAATTTCATATGGGTCTTAAAATCATGATAATATAATTTTTCCAAACTCTTCATGCGATGAAATATATGAACACTTGATCAGGTGGTTCAAATGGGTGTCTTAGACTGTAAAGTTTAAATTTCTCCTTGTGAGTAAAATTAAACTTTTAATTGTCTTTATCTACTTATAATACCTAATTTATGAACTTTAACATCTCATTATATCTCCTCATTATGTCATCTTGGATTTTTAGTGTTTGAAAGTGCCTTGATGTGGTGTAGGCCTTATAGGCCTAAAATTGGCTTTTAGGCCTAAAAAATTAAATACTGAGTTTCAAGATTTGAGGCACCTATAATAGTATATGAGGGTGTAAAAAACATTGTTTTCATTAATTTACATATCTTTTTACCTCATTTTTATTCTCAAGTCTCATTTTGTCTTGATGCCTTTGAGACTGCCTATAGGGTTTCTTTTCTTTTGAGCATGTGTAACCCTTATAGATGGGTTTGATGATTTTTGTTGTATCATGTGAGATTAAATCATGTATTCATATAAAATGTGAAAATTTATAAATTAAGTGTGGCTTGTGACACCCAACACATACATCCCTCTTTCTTTCTCTCATAACCCTCATAGGCTTCTTTTCCTTGATTCCTAGTCATCCGTAGCCTTTCTAGACCTGATCCCAGCTGAGCCAGACTAATTTTTCAATGGAAAATTCATCCCCCTAGGTCCTTTTCCCTCAAGAATATATATCCTAGATTGGACTATAGTGTTGAGCCTTCTAGTATCCATTTTTGATGCTCCTATCCAAGTGTATTTTTACATCCAATGGTTAGTTTCTTCTAGTTTATATCCCCCTTCTTGTTGGCCTGATGAGAGCACATTCAACCCATGACCAATAAATCCATTTTAAATCTCATTCAAAGGTCATTTATAAGGGGTTGGAAAATATAAAAAAGCAAACAAGAATACACGTAAAACCACTAAGGTAATCTTCCCTATTCTCTACATACAATCAACCAATACTACTACAAGCTTATTCAAATCCTTAAACCAATCCTTAACCACCTCAAACACATCTAGTTTAGTATTTTGCATCTTCATACACACTATTTCATAAAGCACATTAAGTGAGAGAACTACATATGGCTTGATCCCTCTTCAAAGTATTGGTATGTAGGTAGCATGCCCAAACAAGGGGTGTGGATACATGTACAGTGCATCTTACACACTCTAACCCCCCTTCTTTCCCAAATTTTCTCAAATCATAATGGAGTATAGGGTTTGAAGAATAAATAAGCTCTGTAGGGAGTTCTATGGACATCTAATAGTCAAAATTTCATAGGCAGGCTCATATAGACACAATAAATAGAACCCAAAAAGCTTAGGTCTTCTAGACAATAGTGGAAAAATAGGACTATAGCACAAATCCCCAAGGTGTCCTATTTTATAACTCTTATTAAATTAGTAAATGAAGGCCATATCTTAATTTGTGACTATGTATTAGTCTTGCATAGTGAATTTTAGACCCTGTAATAGCCATCTTAATTAGTTTCTAGCTAAGTCTTATTTTCTCTCCCTTATTACTATTTTTAGAAAGATTCAAATTATAGTCAAATTATACAAATTAGTAGCTTAATTATTGAATATTTATTTATTGATTTCCTATTCCACACGTTTGACTAAATTAGGAATAATACACCAATATTCTCAAAATAGTTAAATCATTTGGTGAACTCGACTTACTTTGTTTACATATAAAAACCCTATAAACCCTAAGGTAAAATTCTTACTGATTTTGCCTATATTTTTTTGATTTTTTACCTACATAAAATTAGAATTTAGCATTAAATTTTAAAATTTCATAGTAATTTTAAAATAATTTTATTTCAAACCCTAGTTGCCCATACTAGGTCCTGATATTTTTTTAGTATTTTTCTTATAATTTTTTACCTACATAATAAAATCAAAAATTAGTATTGAATTTTAAAATTTCATAGTAATTTTAAAATAATTTTGTTTTAAACCCTAGTTTCCCATACTAGGTCCCAGTATTTTCTTAGTATTTTTCTTATATTTTTTTTATTTTTTAATTACATATTTAAATAAAAAATTTGCATCAAATTTTAAAATTCTATAGTAATTTCAAAATTTTAATTTTCTCCCAAACCCTATTTACATACACTAGGTCCTTTCAAATCTAGAATTTTCCAATAATTTTTTGATTTTTGATTTGCATATTTAAATAAAAAATTTGCATCAAATTTTAAAATTTCTTAATAATTTTAAAATAATTTCATTCAAAACCCTAGTTTCATGTACTAGTTCCTATTTTCTTTTTTTGAGGTATCACCTTACATGTTTGTGAGCTTAGTATCCTTTTTATGCACTTTTCAATTTTCAATTTTTAGTACTTTACATTTCCTATTTTTATTAATTTATTTCCATATCACCTTGCTTATTAAAAACTATTACAAAAAAATCAATCAATTTTCAATTTTTTTTCCTACCTTAACAATGGCCCCATACACTAGTTTTGATGAAACTAATAAAAGGGAACTTCAATGAATTTTAACTAAACACCCTAAAATGAATAATGACATGCTTAAAATACTTCAAGAGGAACAAAAAAAATTGAACAATGGTCAATCTTCTCAAACCATAGAGCATCCAATTGAACATAACACTATGGGGGTAACTATGTCTCAACAAGCCCCTATACCAACCCAACCTACCTCTATGCCACCAGCTACAACTAGTACATCTATGTCTCTTGATGTGGTAATTCTTGTGCAAGAGATAAGATCTCTTCAATCAAAGGTGCTACATCTTGAGCTAGGTTCCTCTAGACCTATGAAGGCTTTAGATTCTTATGCTTTACTGCATACACCATTGGCACATCATATTGTTTCTAAACCCTTGCCATAAGGTTTTGTTTAACCCAAGCGTACTCTATATAATGGCAAGGGTTATCCATAAATACATTTGAGATCCTTTCATGTAGCATGCTTGGACTATGTACTAAATGACTAACTACTTACCAAGCTATTTTCATGGAGTTTTAAGGATTATGATTTATAATAGCTCTATAGTCTACCCAATTAGTTGATCAAATCAATCAATCCTTTATATGACATGTTACTAGCTCATTTTAGAATTAACATTGGTGATAAGGTTTCTTATGCCTAATCTACATTATATAAACAAAGGTTAAATGAACATCTCATAGATTATGTTATTTGATATAAGACCATCTTGGCTAAGATGACTAGCCCCATGGTTGATCAAGAATTATAAGATCTCTTCAAATAGAGTCTTCTACTAGCTTTACATGAGTCAATAATGTTCACTTCCTTCACTAAATTGTGTCATACACTAAAGGAAATGGAATTCAAACTCATTTCAATGGGAAAACTCAAGTACACAAGTATATTAGAAATAATAAATAAGAGTAACAACAAAGTCCCATATAAAGTCAAGGTTAATGATAGAAAGGGTCAGAATCAACCTACAGTTAATGCAGCTTTAGAGCCCTCTCAACATGTGGTTGTATTAGCACCTCTTTGGTGAACCTTTACTAATCTACCCATTCCTCCAGCTAAATTTTTACAATAGCTATTGGAATGTAATATCATATCTCTCCATCCTATTCAAGAAGTTGATCCAACAAAGCCTCTTCCATGGGGATATGATCAACATGCATGTTTTAAGTTTCATAGGGCACCAAGACATATAATAAATAGATGCATCGATTTGAGACACAATATATAGGAATTGATAGATGGTAACATTATTAACCTTGACACTTTAGTCAAGCCTCTTCAAGAAAAGAAAACACAAGATAAAGCTTTGAAAATATTTTTAGATCCTTTTCCATAGCACTCTAAATAAGAGATAGGGGATACATCAGGTGTTCACCATACATATCATGCACATCCCCCACCAGATACATATAGGGCACCTTCAATTAAGTTACATCCTTTGAGAAACATGATTGGTGTATATAATTATAGATTTATAGCTAAACCTTCCATATCCTTCTCAGAATAGGAGATATTTAAGGATGATTCAGATTATCATGCACTCTGTATCAGAGCTTACATTCATAATAATCCTATTCATAGTGTTATCATAGATAATAGATCTAGTTTGAACATGTGCACTATGATATTATTATAGTATTTAGGATATTTAGAGTAGGATATTACCCTAATAGACATAGTTATCAACAAATTTAATGGGCATATATAGAGTTCATTGGGTGAGATTGTACTAACTCTATAGGTTGGTCCAAAACATGTGGCCACACCATTTACTATAGTTCCCAGTGTAGGAGTTTTTGATATGTTACTTGGTTGACCATGGATATATAAACTCAGAGAAATAACTTCTATAGTTCATAAATGTGTGAAATTCATTCACACTAATTAGGTTGCTACAATTGGTGGAGTTCCATATGAGTTACCACTCCCCACTTTAGAGTCATCTTCTACTTTATCATCACTAGTTTTAGTTTAGCCACTAGTTTCAATTTCTCCACCAGTTTAAATTCTTCCTCTAGTGTAGATTCAAACATAATTGAGGCCTCCATCTCTAGCATAGAGTTTTTATACACTTCCATAGAGGTCTCTTTTAGAGCAACCATAGTTTTAGAATTCTAGATAGCTTCCAACCCTAGTGTTCGCACCCAGGGTAGTATCATTAAGTACTCATGCCTCTACACATAGAGCACATGTTCAAAGACTTTCTCTTACTACCAGATGGGTCCCTAAGACCCCTATAGTTACATCTAATTCTTAGAGTTACAGTGGGACCACATAGTTGATTTCTACTTTAGATATTTTAGAGAACTTACAACATACATAAATTTTAGAGCCACACTCTTAGCCATTCCATTATGCTTCATGATCATGCATGATCCCTCTCCTTGATATAGGACACCATGATAGGGAGTCTCCCATGAGACTTATCAATTAGTATCATTCCTTCCTAACTTAATTTTACATAGCTTCTTTTCAAATTCTTGTACATAGTCTTGGCATGATTGATTGTACGTTCATATAAAAAATATAAAAACATTAAAAAAATTCAAAAACACAAAATTATTTTGATTGTATACATCATCCATGATTTACATCTCTACTACCATGCTAGACTTACATTTATTATTTTATGATATTATTTGTCAATTTATCTACATTAACATGCTTCACTTGATTTTATTTGAGTGTGTACAGTGACATCTAGATCCTTGATTGCTTCACTCTACCTATTGAAGGGGCATCCTACTTATACATTCGAGACACACATCGATATACATACCCACTCAGGGCATATTCTACATAACTACACCATCTAGGTTATGTCATTTCTATAACACACACTCTAGTTATCATGTTGATGTACATTATTTATTAGCTTACATAGATTACTATATCAACATCTCACTAATATATAACACTTGTGTATTTCTTAGCATATACCTAGTCTTGTACTCCATGTCTTACATACTTTCACTTCTTTCTTTGATTAGTTAGATTTGATTGTATTTATAGTATATTACATGTCTTCCTTTCTTGATTTACATAGCTAGATGTTATTGCATTTCTCAATTCATATTTTGTCTCTTGTATGTGCCTTAGGACATTTTCCAATATCTTTTTGCTTTTATTCATGCATGTGCCTTAGGACATTTGCCAATGTCCTTTGATTTTACTCTGCTATGTGATTTTGGCTTTCATGACAACCTTGATTAATTTAATTGTATGTGTATGCAACATTTGAACATGCCTTGTAACCTTGCTTTCTAATTTCACGCCCATGTCCCTTATTTTCTTAGCCCCTTGGCTTCTCTTGTATGATTCTTAATTATTTACTTGTATGCTTGTTTCATGATTACTTTTTGATTATTTTCAATGTCATGATCCACATCATGCATTATTTTTCTTTCTTGGATGCCATTATGGACATCATTCTCCATCCCTGCTTGATAACTAACAACTAAAAATTAACTAGACTTCCAATTTAAATTTAATAAATTACACATGTTATTACATTTTTATATATATCTAGGAATATCCATATTGATTTAACAATCTATCATTAAAAACCATATTATATCTTGAGATATCTTGTTAATTATCATTGTTATATCATGTATCTTTGCAACATAACACACTTGTAGGGATATTTATTTAGAGGGAAATTATTGTATGGTATTCATTCCTACCCTTAGAAGAGGGGGAAATAAATAGGTATTTTATCATAGAGATCAGAGCTCCTAATGGTTGAAAAAACATTTTTCAGAACACTTAGA
Source organism: Torreya grandis (assembly GCA_037957365.1). Taxonomy (NCBI): domain Eukaryota; kingdom Viridiplantae; phylum Streptophyta; class Pinopsida; order Cupressales; family Taxaceae; genus Torreya; species Torreya grandis. The sequence continues at coordinate 299,355 of JARHVA010000242.1, read as the reverse complement.
ACAACAACCAGACTTCAAACTAGGCAAAATAGACTAGGTAAACAATGATAATTATAGAAAATTTATCAAAATTATCCCAAGATAATAAAACTAATATTAGACTATAGCACCAAACATTAGGGTGTCTATTTTCAGTGCTCCTATCCAAACAACAAAGAATTAAATTTTCTAGACTCAGGTAGAAAGGTAGGTTCAGCTACAATTTTGCACATTTAGACCAGTTTAGATACAATAGTTTCAATAATTTTTTTTATTAAAGAATATAGATATAGGGGGAATAATATGTGACATGATGGATCTCACTTTCATATTTAGATAGGGTAGTTAGTATAACTTCCAGATCAGAATCCATGTTTTAGACACCAGTGCTTGGGGGTAATGTGTGCAACACATTTATTTTCTTTTCTTTTTGAGTTTTGTATATTACCCAAGAATTCCTAATAGTTGCATGCCTTATTCTATATAAATATGTTTGGCATCATTTTAGAGTGGATTTCATACAAGCCTAACCTCCACATTTTAGAATGGCTTTCATATAAGCCTAGTGCCTAGTTTCGAAGTGGATTTTATACAAGCTTAATCTCCACCTTTTTTGAGTGGCTAAGAATGGTCTAGTTTCCATCATACATTTGGTTATTCATGCCAAATTTATAGATTAATAAGCATTCATGGGCTTCAAGATCCATCTCATAAGACACACATTTCATACTATTATCAATTCATAGCTTCACTTCACTGGGCAATGATGGAGCCAAAGGACTAGCTAGCCTTTGTATTATTAAGACACCTACTTAAAAGGATTGGACACATGGTCCAAACATAAATTTAAGACATGCATGATCACATAGCTTCACTTAGTGGGCAATGATAAATCTAAAGGGCCAACCTTTGCATTCTTGAGCCACTTCTGAGGAATTGAGTACTTAGCTCTGTTCATGATATTAATATTTATACAACATCATCTATCATTACTCATCATTACTTAGAATAATTCAACATCATAATAAGTTTTGTATTGGTTCACATACCTGGTGAGGTGTATTCATTCCTTTCTCTTCCTCTCTCTCTCTCTCTCTCTTACTCAACTTTGTACATTCTTATTTTAGATATAGTGTATCTAGTAAGAATTGATCTACTCTTTGTTTGTTTTTATATATTTACACTTCATAGCATGCTTTCTATAAGCACACCCAACATCACACAACTTCATGATATTCACCCTTGTAGGTAAGTTTGGGTACACTTTCTATTTTGCCTTTATCCTATTATTTTACTTTACTGCATCACTAAAATAAAGGGGGCAGAAATGTAGGCATATAAAATGTGAAAATTAGTAATTTGAGTGTGGTGTGTGACACCCAACCCATAAGTCCCTCTTTATTTCTCTCATAAACCTCATAGGGTTCTTTTCCTTGATTCCTAGTCAAAAGTAGCCTTTTTAAACCTGATCCCAGTTGATCTAGACTACTTTTTCCATGAAAAATCCATTTTGCCTAGGTCCCATGCCCTTAGGACTATAGTGCACAACTTGGACTATAGCGCTAGGCCCTCTAGTGTCTATTAACAACACTCTTGTCCAAGTGAATTTTCACCTCCAATGGTCAATTTTTTCCAATTTATATCCCCTTTCTTTTCAGCCTAATACGAGTACATTTAACCCATGACCAATTGATCCCTATAAAAGCCCATCCAAAGGTCATTTATAAGGGGTTGGAAAATATCACAAAGCAAGCAATAATACAAGAAAAACCACTAAGACAATCTTATTTATTCTTTGTATATATCCAGAGAGTACTACTACAAGATTATTCAAATCCTTACACTAGTCCCTATCCACCTCAAGCACATCTAGTTTATCATTTTACATCTTCATACACACTATTTCACAAATCATATCAAGTGGGAGAACTACATATGGCTTGATATATATTTAGAGTATTTATATGTAGGCAATGTGCCAACAAAAGAGGTGTAGATATACATTTAGTGCATCTTATACACAATAACCCCCTATTTATCAAAGTTTGTCAAAGCACAATGGAGTCTAGGGTTTGAATACTAAATAATATTTATAGGGAATTCCATAGACATATAATAGTCAAAATTTCATAGCTAGGCTCACACAAACACAATGAATAAAACTTAGAAATCTTAGGTCTTCTAAATAATAGTGGCAAAAGAGGACCATAGTACCAGACCCTAAGGTGTCCTATTTTGGTGCTTCTATCCAATCAATAAATGAAAGCCAGATCCTAATTTGTGATAGTGTCCTAGTATTACATAGTGAATTTTAGACCCTACAATAGCTGTCTCAGTTAGTTTCTAACTAAGTATTATTTCTCTCCCTTATTACTATTTTTAGAAAGATTCAAATTATAACTAAATTATATAAATTAGTAGCTTAATGATTGCATATTTATTTACTAATTTCATGTTCTAGACCTTTAACTAAAATAGGAATAAAACATGAATATTTATAAAATATTTAAATCACCTCATATAAACATATGCTTTTATATCTATCTCATTCTACCTATAACTATCTTATGCTATGAAATATTACCCTTCTCATGTGGATGACACCATGACCATACAAGCATGTCTTAGATTTCTCACCTTCTTCTTAGCCTCAAGGACATGTAAATTTAAATTTAGATGTTTGTTAAAGATAAAAAGGCATATAAGGACATTGAAATCATAATTTTATGCCTCAAAACCTCCCTCTTGAATCTTAATCCCTCTTGTTCTGATTTCAAACTTCTCAAAGCTCATTTGGTCTTTTCTTATGACTACTTACTAACTACAAGATGACTATGATAAAATAGTGAGCATATCAACCTCTATTATGACCTTGAGGATGATATGGGAGTCTTGAAAAATTCATAAGGACCATGTTTAGAATTTTTAGAGTCTAATTCCACATGTAGGGGCTCTAATGTCACCATTTCCTCCAAGACAGGCTTCTAATTTTGATTAAGTGTGCTTCATGTCTATGTTTTCATGTTTTTTAGGATTTTATTTATGTTTAATAAGGATTTATTAGGACATAAAATCCTTCTTTCTATTATTTACACCTTTATCCTCATTGGTTACTTCTTAGTCTTCTATGCCTCATCAAGACATCATCACTTTTCATTTCCTTCAATATGGTTACCTCTTTCAATAGTGTTGTAGGTGAATCTTGAGGGAAATAATAGTGTTTTATGACTATTAAACCATGAATTAAAACTTTAAATACCTCTTAATTCACTTTAAACCTTTTTCTCATTCTCTTTCTATCATATTCACTCCTTAAACTATGTTCTTGGATCTTACATAGTCCTAATTCCTTATAAGTTTGTGTACTCTATCTTCATGAGTTACCATTGATTTATTGGTCTTGATCAAGGCTTGGAGATGTCCATTTTAACTTTAATTTCATAGAATACGTCACAAGATTAACCTTGAATGGAAAGGTCTTGAGTTGTACTTTAGGACATATGAGTGTATCAATGCCATTTACCTCTTGTATGGATGTAGCTGACTATTTATGAGGGTAAATGACTATGTTATGTTTCATAAAATTTTTAAGTAGATGAGAGGTGTATATTAGTTTCAATTCATATATATTCATAATTTTCACCCCCCTCAACCTCTTAATAAAATCTAAAACCTCTGTCACCCTATTCTTCACTATTTGACCTACTTATTTGGCTTGGCTATAGGCACCTATTTGATAGTTGACCTAATTATAGGTCATGTTTTAATAACCCTATTTATAGTCTTTAACCTAATACAAATCTTGATTTCCATATAAATATCCCATACTATCACGAAACTCTACCATTTGATTATGAACTCCATCATGAGACACTTTATATCAACTCCATAACCTTGGAGATAGATCCATAGATGATGGTTGTAGGTGGATTTATGAAGTATAAGGCCCTTTACTAAGTATCAATATAACTTGAAGTTTATAGATAAATAGAAATCTTTACATAATTAAAATTTATTTTTCAAACATGGTATAACCCTTATAAATGTTGAGAATATGACAAGACTTTATTGTCTGTATGTTTGGCTATCAACATGTTTATTGAGTCCTATAACCTAGTTGTAGGTGGTGATTTATAGAATATATGACCAAACATGAGTTTCGTTCCATTCAAGATTTGTCTTTGAGTAAAATTAATATGCATCACTTTAGAAAACTATCTCCTTCATTCCAGACCACCATCTTTTTGACAACAAGCCTTTTCTTCCTTGATATATACTATTATTGACTTTGCATACCCTTTTTTGACTCTTGTATGGAATGTGTAGAGTTTTAGGATGAAGGAGAGATAGTATAGGAAAAAAGATGTCTAACATGTCCATGAGTATTTCCTCACTTTAAGTTCAACTCCTTGAAATTATATTTCATTGCTTACTAGAACTCCATTGGCTTATGACTATATCTTTGAAATAGGTGACTGCAAGCCTCTTTTTTATGAACTGTATATAGAATTTAGACCCTAATAAGGCTCAAACATAGTCCCTATAAACTTGTCATTGATCCATGTCAACTTGAGAATATAGTTTGGGTAAAGACCTTGAATAAGACATATTATAACCCCTCCTTTTATTTACACTTCATGAAAAACTTTAGGCTATGCCTTTGTTGGCTATAGGTGATCCTTTTTTAACTGTCAGGTAATGCTTTTAAGGTCTGTACATCCTCCTTGTATGATCATGAAGCTTTGATCAGTCCTTGAATCCTCTTTATGATGGATTGATGAGATGTATATGAGTGGAAGGGGGATGATGGGAAAGGAAGATGGAAAAACATAAATGGAGGGTGGAAAGGATTTTTATTATAGTGAGAATGAAATAAGAAAGATTGTGAGGATGGATATGAATCAAAATGGGGTGATAAGAGCATGAAAGGGGGGATCTCATTACCACTTTGGAGGCCTTATGTATATATATGGTTATCCTATAACACACATATCAATTTTTAGGCCCTTAGAGAGGATAAGTGGGTGAAATTGAAACCTAGAAGTCTACAAAAAACCTTAACAAATGCTAGAAAACCTTAACATTTGTTAGATAGTGACTTTTGAGGACTCTTAAGAGCCATTTATGGATTCATGATGTGAATATTTTGAAGGAAATTTTGATAATATTTATTTGAAAAAATAATAACATGAAGGAGATAGCTCAAACAAGAATTCAACAAAACTTTGAAATGCTTTCTTTCTCCTAGACCATATAATTTTTCTTCATATGCTTGTAGACTACAAAATTGCACTCTTTTATCTTATTGAGATATATTTAACCCTCACACATGTGGAAAATAACTGATGAATAACATGTAAACGTGAATTTTTCTCCTTATAATCTCCATAATCTTGAATATTTTTTTGTGATTCCCTAATGAAGAGAAATTCAAGAAAACTGACTGCCTGCTTGGATGAAAGAGCCATAATGAGTAACTTGACTTAAAAGGGATAGTTCAACAAGGAGGGATGTAATATTTGAGAAAAAATTTCCATATTTGAAAGCTATCTGAGACTAATTTATTTTTCCAAAATTTTAGACCTTGATTTTCTCTCTCATGACAGTACCACTTGCAAACTTGAAGGGCTCTCACTATGTGTAAACAAGCAAGATGAAGGACGTGAACCAATTTTGGGCCTATTTTGAATATTATTGACTTAAAATTATCAAATAAAACCTTATATTACATATTATTCCTTCTCTTGAGCTATTCTATATGGAATGGTTGTACAATTCTATACTTTTCATGAAAAATACATTGAAAATGGCTATTTCTTTCATATTTCTCAAACTTAAGTCAGAAACTACCAAATTTAGTACATGAAGAGGAATAAAACAAGTCAAAAATCATATTATAATAAGTTTTAAACCTTTTTACATGCTTTTAGGGCCCAAAATTGGCACATGTGAGTCATTTGAGGCCAAAATATGCCTTTTAATTGCATGAAAAGATACTTTTCAAAGTATAAAACATTTAAAAGTAACTTCATGAATATGAGAGTATTTAAAAGGTTTTATGAATGGTTTATTAGCATTTTATGGTGTAATTTTATGATTTTAATGCTAAAACCTTCACTTAAACCTTGGAGAATGGTCACCGAATATTATGAAAAGTACCTCATAGCCATCTTTAGGTCCCAAGTAGGATTGTATATATATTAAACACACATTTAAAATATAATAGACATATTCATACCTTTCATGCACTAAACTATGATAAATAATCACATGAAAAACTAAGATTGAGATAAGACCATGATAATACACTAAAACTCACTCCTTTCATATGATAGTTAAAGACATAAAGATGGTCCAACATATGAATTAAATACCCAAGACAATCAAGACAAAACATTTTTAATGTTGGGGTTAGAATTTGGCCTTGACAAGCTAAATTTCCAACTTTTTTGGTGACTCACAAGGGTTGACCAGCCTAATGTTCAAAAGAACCTACTATATTTCACATGATAATGGAAATTTGAAGCACAACATCATAACTTGATGATTCTCCTAGACTATGAAACAAACTTTTAGACTTTGTTATAGCTATCTTTGACTATCAATAATAATAAGACAAAGGAAACACACCTAGCTAAGAATAAAACACAACTAACCTTAGGAAATAGGAAAACAAGACAAGACAACAATAAGGTAATAACCTACTACTTGTGATATTCACTTATTGAAATAAAAAAACAACATAAAATAACTAACCTAAAGTTAAAATATTTCCTCCAGGGTCAAATGAAAAGCTAGATTGTCCACCATATAACTTTGAAACATGATTGCTACCTCTTGATAGTTTCTTCTTATAGATAGGATCATTTTCACATTCATATTATTTTGATGAAGCAACTAATTCTTATAGTGCCAATTTTAGGTACATTAATTGTAGGTGTGAGTCTAAGACCAAATCATACTCCTCAAAAATCCATGTACATTACAAGAACAATCTCAATTCTTTTTGAGTCATGAGCTACTAATTGTGGTCATGCTAGATAGCTTGATGTGGCTCTTGTGTTATGGCTATAAGTCTAGCCTCTATGATATATAGATCTAATCTCATGTCTTTTAAAATCCATATAAGTTCATTTTCAACCTCCAAGAGTATACAAACATCTGAATATGAAGTGAGGATTTCATAACCTTAATTAAGAGACTCAAACAAGTCATATCTTGAGAAAGAAACCTCTTAGAATGGTTTAATTAAAGACCTGATTGCTTCTTGCTTGATGGGACTACTTCTTTCAACCTGAAATGAATCACATTCAAGTAGAAAATACCTTAAATTAATGACATCAAACAAGTCATTTTATTGGTTCTCACAAAATTGAAGTGCAATTGGAGTTTATTCAAGATGAATGGTAGAAGGTACAAAAGTAAGCATATCATTTTATCGATCATGATCATGAGGCTATAATCATATATTATATTGGTCATAATGAATGGTAGATACTATTTGATCAAATAAATCTTGAGAAATTTCATTAACTTGTTTAATTAACACTTCTTTCTCTTATATCTCATCTCATATCTGAAGCTCATCTTGTAACTCATCTTCTTTGACATTATGAAAGACTAAGTCATGGTTATCCTTGTCAACAAGTGTCCTAATGGTGATTTCCTCTTCATATTAAATTGAAACCTTTTTCTCATCACCTATCAATTTAGATGAAACTTCTTCATTCACTTCATAGAGGAGAGTCTCCTTATAAAAAATTGGCATGGTAGACCACTAAAAATATTGAAGAAAATGAGAAAGATCCAAAGATGTTACCATGGATGCTTGATTATATTCATGGGGCTACTCAAATTTTATCACCTTCACCTCCTCTCTCTACTAAATGTTATCTTAAATATATTTCCATGAAGGAAATGCCTTATAATTTTGAGGAGGGGGAGTGGAGGCTGAATGATCTCATGATTTCTCTTGAGTTCAACATCTGGGCTCATGATTGAATGTTCTTCACTCTCCCTAGACTATTGCATTTATTTCCAAGACATGAAATGGGATTTATGTTCTTCTTCTTTACACTTGTTACATATATGGGTATAAAATAAGGAACTTAATGTTGAGATTATGTTGCATTTGTACATATTATTGATTGCTAAAGATGTTGATTTGAAAGATCAACTTGTTTAGTTAGGTGAGCCTAAAAGTCATGAACTAAATCATTAGATATATCTCACTACAAATATAAATATGAAGGTTCTTGTATGATCTATTATGAAACATGAAAATTAGCCTCCTCAAAACACACTTCTTCAACCTTCTGAGGTCTTTCTTGGATAGACTTCCAACCAAGAAAGTTTGGCAAACTCTAAATGGAATATTGAGGGTTGTGATATATATTTGTTTGATATTCATGAAGATAAAAAGGAAGCTCTATGGGGAATTGGTGTTTCTCATGAAAAAATAACCTCTTTAATTTTCATAATTAGACCACCTTTGTTAATGATATCACCAATAAACTTTGAATGGCCTTATCTTTTGAAAGATGGGCATACTTCTTTGGCTTGCTGTAATGAAGCTATCATGTTTGGGGATATCCTATCCATAGATCATTTGAGTGTCTATGCTCACCATTTATTTCTTATAGATAAATAAGGTTTATTTGAAACTTGATATGAATTATCTTGGAACTTGATTGAGCTGATCAAGAATGTCATGAGATTACCATGATTGATTGGATTGATAGGAAGGCTATGAAGGAGATAAATGAGATTCAAAAGGATCATAGGTTTGATATTGGATTTCATATTGTTTCTCAGAGTGAATATAGGTATGATAGGCATCATAAAAATATGTATATGGATCATATTAAAATTGTTGATAAGGAGATGAATGACCAAAGTCTGCTATATAGGATACCATAGCTTAGAAAACACATGAAAATCAATGAATTTATGAACAAAAGTTTCCCTTTACCTTAGAGATGAAGACCATATGAGTACTTGAAACTACTTATGAATACTAATATGATATAAATTAGTACTCCAATGGCTTGGATATGTGTCCTACCAAGCATGACAAAAATGTTAGCAACCTAGATAACACCCTATTGAAGTTAGACTACTCTGCTCTCCTTCATACCTGGACTAACATTGGAATGGTATAAGATTGTGAGATACCTATAATTATACCATACCTCTATATTTATAAGGCTAGATCATCTGATGTATCACTCCATATCTATTACTAAAACCTATTTTACTTTCTAGGATGAAAAGGGTTAAAAGGATTATTAAAAGGTAAATCTACACTAATAATGTTGATACACCTATATAGCTTGTTCATCCACTCTATTTGAAATCATGAGAGAAATGATGGCAGGCTTATTTCAAGGCACTAACTAGTAAATATCTCCACTTTTAGCTTAGTCACTCAACATCAAACATTGCATATGACCTGCATAAGATGACATACTAGTAACTAGGTGAGATTAGAACCCATCAAGGGAGAAAATACTACCACATGTGCAAATAAAAATAATATAACATACTGAACTAGAATAAAAGAATATGAAAATAGTTTATAAATCTCAATCTTGGTAGAGTTTCATCATGCCTAAGAGAGGGATCCTTAAAATGGCTTAAAATCCTAAATATATACAATATGATAGATAAATATCCAAAAGATTAGAATAGAGGAAAGAATAAGAAGTCAAATAAACATCAACTCAAGTCAAATTTATTTACACCTTGTAGCAAATAGTCATCAAGACTTCTCTTTATGGTAGTGCTCTTGCATGAGCTTTGTATGAGCTCCTTGGTATTGAAAATAAGATGGTGGGCCCTCCTTGACTTATTTAAGCTATTTTTGAATCATGATACACCAAAATACTTGTCTAATAACTCTAATTTAAATGGGATCAATTTAATTAAATGTCTTTCTTCATACTTTAGACTTGACACATGCATTGATTGTCTCTTTAGTTTAGTTAAGTCATGATTGATTGGAACTTAAGATTAGTCAACTCCTTATTTATCCATACTTTGCATGAAATAACACTTAAATACTAGATATAAATGTTAATTCCACTTTAATACTAGGTATGTTGCATGATAACTCCACATAAACTCATTTTATATCCCTTTAATGCCAATTTCATCTTCACTTGATTGATTAAATATGCATGGTAGCTGAAATTCTTACACCTGATAGGTACTATAACATAAATAAAAACATTATAACCCTAAAATATAATTATATTTAGGCTTGGAATAATCCTTCATATCATGAAATACGTCTTTTTGATGAAGAAACACCTATAACTTAGTCAAACTAGTTGACTAGGTCAAACTACCTTGAATTTTAGTAGACTGGTTGATTTGAATGAGATCACAAAGGAGTTTATAGACATATTTTTAAGCATATTATTATGTTAGGAGGAAGATAAAGTTCCAAACTTCACTCTCCATGGATTAGAATCTATTAAACTACCTTATATCTCTATTTTCACCTTTTTTCTTCAAAAAAAATTATTTTATGCCATGTTCATATAGTTAAATGCAAAAATTACCATTTATAGGAAAATATATAAGTTTAATTAATGTTTTAATAGTTTATAAGATGATTCATGAGGTTTTGATTGCAAAAAAATTGACTATTGTCAAAACTAGTCTTTAGGAGGGTTTTGGAGGTGAACCTTCTTAACAATGGTTCATAAAGTACAAACCTTCCAAAAAAAAATGTATATTAATATTTAGTGTATAAAATCCCTCAAATTTCCTTATAATATTGGGTTCCCATGCAACAACTGTGCAGATATATGCATGTAAATAAGTTTGCCTATAGGGTTTTGAATGCATTCTAGACATGCTTATGCTCTTAGTGATTGTTTATAAACCTAAGCCCCTAAACAAACCTAAATCCATCATGGATTATAATTAAATATGGTTCTTAAAATCAAGCTAAGATAATTTTTCCAAACTCTTCATTTGGTGAAAGATATGAGCACTTGATCAGGTGGTTTGAATGGGTGTCTTTGACTGTAAAGTTTGAATTTCTCCTTGTGAGTGAAATTGAAATTTTCATTGTATTTATCTGATAATAATACCTCATTTATTACCTTTAACATATCATTATAAATTCTCATGATTTTATCTTGGACTTTTAGTGTTTGAAAGTGCCTTGATGTGGTGTAGGCCTAGACCTAAAACTGGCTTTTAGGTCTAAAATAATGGATACCAAGTTTTAGGGTTTGAGGAACATGTAAGAGTATATGAGGGTGTAAAAAAATTTATTTTAATTCATTTACATCTCCTTTTACATACTTTTTCTTCTCAGCCTCATTTTGTCTTGATGCCTTTGAGACTGCCTATAGGGTTTCTTTTCTTTTGAGCCTATGTCACCCTTATAAATGAGTTTTATGATCTTTCTTGTATCATGTTAGATTACATAAAATAAAAATATTATTTTATATCTTTATAATTATCCCTATAACTATCTTATGCTATAAAATACTACCCTTCTCATGTGGATGACACCATCAACATACATGTCTGCCTTAGCTTTCTCACCTTCTTCTTGCCCTCAAGGGCATCTAACTTGAAATTTGGGTGTTTTTAAACCCAAAAAATCATATAAGGACAGTATTATAATCCTTTTATGGATCAAAACCTCCTTCTTTAATCTTTATCCATCTTGTTCTACTTTCAAACTTCTCAAATCTCATTTGGTATTTTCTTATGACTATTTGCTGACTGTAAGAGGATTGTGCTTAAATATTGAGAATATAATTTTTTTTTATGACATTGAGGATGATATTTTAGGATTTATAAATTCATAATTACCATGTTTACTATTTTTTAGAGGCCAATTCCACCTATAGGGGCTCCAAAGTCACCATTTCCTCCAAGAAAGGCTTCTAACATTGACTAAGTGTGCTTCATGTCTATGTTTTCATGTTACTTAGGATTATATTTATATTTAAGAATGTTTAATAAGGATTTAATAGGACATAAAAATCCATATTTATATTATTTAAAAATTTATCCTCATTGGTTACTTCTCAGTCTTCTATGCCTCATCAAGACATCATCACTTTTCATTTCCTTCAATATGGATACCTCTTTTGACAGTGTTGCAGGTGATGATTGAGGAAAATGGAGGTTTTTGATGAATATTACACCATTAACTCTAGACTATGCCTTTTTTGGTTGTAGGTGATACTTTTTTCATTGTCAAGTAATGATTTTAAGGTCTGTACATCCTCCTTACATGATCAAGAAGCTTTGATCAGTCTTTGAATCATATTTATGATGGATTTATGAAATGGATATTAGTGGAAGGGGGGATGATGGGAAAGGAAGATGGAAAACCATGTATGGAGGGTGGAAAGGAGCTTTACTATAGTGAGAATAGACAATGAAAGATTGTAAAGATCGACATGAATCAAAATTGGGTGATAAGAGAGTGAAATGGGGGATATCACAACCAATTTTAAGATATTATGTAGACATATGGTTATCCTCTACCACATATATAAATTTAGAGGTCCTTGGAGGAGGATAAGAGGGTGAAATTGAAACCTAGAAGTCTATAAAAAACCTTAACAAATGCTAGAAAATGTTAACAGTTGATAAATAGTGACTTTTGAGGACTCTTGAGATCCATTGATGGATTCATAATGTTAATATTTTTAAGGAACATTTGATAATATTGATTGGAAAACATAATATCATGAAATAAACACCTCAAACAAGAATTCAACAAACCTTTGAAACACTTTCTTTCTCCTAGACTATACAATTCTTCTTTATATGCTTGTCAACTGTAGCATTGCACTCCTTTGTCTTCTTAAGCTCTATTTTATCCTAAAATGTGTGTTAAAAACTAATTAATACCATGGAAAGGTAAATTTTTCTCTTAATAATCTCCATAATCTTGAAATTTTCTACCGTGATGCCTTGATGAAGAGAAATTCAAGAAAACCAACTACCTACTTGGATGAAGGAGACATAATGAGTGCCTTGAATTAAAAGGGATGGTTCATGAAGGAGAGATGAAAAATTTGAGAACAACTTAAAATAGATATAATAACTTTGATACTACTTTTTTTGGCCAAAATTGTAGACCTTGATTGTGTCTCTCATGGCTCTACCACCTATAAACTTGAAGGGCTCTCACTATTTGCAAACAAACAAGATAAAATATGTGACTCAGTTTTGGGCCTATTTTGAATAATTTTGCCTTAAAATTATTATAGAATACATTCTATGCCATTTTCTTCCTGATATTGAGCTTTGCTATACATAATGGCCATACAAGTTTGTACTTTACATGAAATACTTTGAAAATGGCTCTTTCTTGCATATTTATCAAACTTAAGTCATGAACTAACAAATTTAGTGTATGAATAGGAATAAAATGAGTCAAAAATCATATTAAAACAAGTTTTAAACCTTTTTGCATAGTTTTGGGGCCTAGAATTGGCATGTGTGAGTCCTTTGAGGCCAAATATGCCTTTTAATTACATGAAAAGATAATTTTCAAAGTATAAAACATTTAATTAAAGTAATTTAATGAATATGAAAGTATTTAAAAGGTTTTATTAATGGTTTATTATCATTTTAGGGTGTAATTTTATGATTTTAAGGTTAAAACCTTCACTTTGAGGACAAAAACAAGGTTTTACAAGGAGAATTGTCACTGAATATTATGAAAACTACCTCAGAGCCATCTTTAGGTCCCAAATAGGATTGTATATATCTTCAACACACATTTTAAATATCATAAACATCTTCATACCTTTCATACACTAAATTATGCTAAATAATCACATGACAAGTTGAGAGTGAGACAAGACTATGATAAGACACTCAAACTCACTCCCTTCATATGATAGTTAAAGTCATCAATATGGTCCAACATATGAATAAACAACCCAAGACAACCAAGACATGATTTTTTTTTTTAATTTAGCTGTTGGAATTTGGCCTTGAAAGTTCAAATTTATAACACAAATGAAATTAACTTCTATTTCATATCAATTACAACAACCTTTACTTTTTAATTGGTTGTTTGTTTATTTACTTTCAAAAATTGCAACTTGGTTTTTAACAAAATTTATTTTTTCCTTTATTTTCATTTTCCTTGATTTTCCCTAGAAACTATATACTAGTAGTTTTAAAACTAATTAGCTACTATCATGAAGAGCTATGTGATATTTTGTTTATGATCCTTCTCTATCATTTATAGATATCATGACATGATGATATTTCCTCAATACTCATAACCATAGTACAAAATTAAACATGGTCTTGAATTTCCAAATACCTCATGTTATTTAGAAAATGCCTAGGATTTCCCTTTGTATTAAACTTTAGGAATCCAACCATCCATTTGATTGTGTGATGCATTAGTTATAGGTTAGCACTGATAAGTTACTTATAGTTTACCCTTGAAACCATATTTAGTGATCTATAGAAGTGACACTTCCTCCATAGTTAGTACTCTAAAACATTGGGCTGACACTATCCAATAGATAAGCCATTATTTTTGAAAGCCTACATTATCAATCATAACATTTAGTACAACTTCCTAATCTTATTTTAGGATAATTAGTTAACATCTAAATTACATTATTGCTAATTCTTATTTTATATTATATGTTGTATTTAATATTATATTATCTATCATTTATATAAGTTTTATGCTATGTGTTTCAAATTTATTTATGTTTTCCTAATTTTATAGCTAGATTGACTAGCTCAACCTAGTCAGTTTAAAAATGTTATATTATCCTATTTTTCTAGCTAGATTGACCATATTGACTTAATTAGTTTATAAAATTTTCTATTTTCCTACTTTTCCAACTAGGTTGACTAACTCGATTTGGTTTTATTACATAATTTTCTATTATCTTACTTACCCAACTAGATCAATGAGCTTGATTTAGTATTTTCTGGTCAACATAGTTCATATATAGTCTATTTAGTCTTTTATTATTCAAAAACCATCACATCCACCAACTTGACTTAGTACCCACTAGCCAACATAGTTCATTTTTTTACCAGAGTCTAACTTATTTAGGTGATTTAGTCTATTTGGTGGCAAAATTTGTTTTATTCCTAATGTTACATCCCGATTCTCTCATTAAATTTATTTATCTAATTATCCATGGACTAATAAGTTTAATTAAATTTATTATTAATTTTTAACTAAATTATAAGTCATATGCAGTTATGGGATAGATGTATGTTACATAGACTGTATGAGTTCACTATTTTGAGATGATAAATTATGGATTATGTACATAATGATTTTGTTACATTTGTTTTTATAGCATAGATTTATATGTATCATGATATACTTGACTAACTACCTTCTTGTTATGAGATGGATGCAGGAGAACTTATCCCTAAGATCATGATAGAGGGAGGGCATCATCAAAGAGGGTGGTATAGATGGAGATATTGAAGTATGATAGAGGAATTGCTAAGACCACTACACACATCACATTAGATTAAAAAATTTATATGCATTGTGTGATTGGATTATTAGATATTATAGTTTTCATGTTTTAAATGTTAGTACGTATTTAGGAAATAAATCTTGTATATGATTGCATTTTGTACGTAGATTCATTATTCGATGTTGCAGTAAGATTACATGAGGTTACTTTACTAATGTTTGTCTATGATTTTTTAGAGTAAATTAGATAATAGATATCTAATTTCTATTATATATAGACTAGTATACTGTATTTAAAAATGTTATTAAATTTTTAGATTAATTTTATTGATATTCAAGAATATCAATATAAGATAAGCTATTAAATTAAAGTAAGACAAATATATAACCTATATATATACTAGTAATTTCCTAAATAGTTATCTTGTTATTGTAATAAATTATAGATTTATCTATCTTTTAATAAAGAGATAATTACCTTTATTTAATTTTATATTAAAGGATATTAAACTATCCTAAAAATACTGACCTAGAGTTAAGTCCAATTAAACCTAGTCTTTGATTATCATGCAAGAGACTACATTAAAATTAGAAGTATGGATATCATTATGTTAATTATCAATGTAGAATTGAGTAGTGGATATACTTATGGAATTATAGAAAATTAATCATTCAAAAAAATGTTAGATAAATTAAATGTTTTATAATAATTGAGAAAGTTTGAAAGAAAGTGAAATTAGGGATTCTGGTAAGCTTAATGGAGAAGATAACTATATATTAGTTGAGCTTAGAGGAAGATTATATATTATGCATGGATTTTGAAATAACATGAATAATTGCATGTAAAGTTATAATGAAAGTAGGTCAATGAGGAAAAAGGATAAAGAGTTATGGGAAGAAGGGAAGGATATACATAAAAGGAAAGAGGAAAAGCATAGAGTAGTAAAGCAAAGGGTTTTAAAGTTATTGGAGTTTCAAACAAGAGCATTTAAAATATTGGTTTTGTTTTTACATTTAATTGTAAAATAAAAATTGTGTATGATTTATTATAATTAGGGTATGGGAAATGGAATATAGTTTCAAATGGATATAGGCTTAACCCTGTGGATGGATCAACCATCCACATAGCTAACTAAATATCCTCATATCCAAAGTATTTTATTTTATAAATGAAATAACGTTAAACCTTAGGTTTAAATGAAGTTTTAAAGATAAATGGCATATTTCCCTATTTCAAGAAGATGATAACCTGAGGGAATAGTTATATGCAAACAAATAATGAGTTTTGTTAAAACATTTTATACCTACATACTTAGTTATAATATAGGAGTAATAAGTTATCTATATTTTATAAAAAATGTCAATTGAGTCAAAAAATGTTAGAAGGGATTCTATTTGAGAAAATAGGAAACTATTATTTCATTATGAAGATATTGTAGCGATAGGCCAAACATAGATAAAATAGAGTTCTATTTGTGTGGGTAAAAGTTTTAGGAAATAAGACATTGTTATTCATATATGTACATGAGATATACTCCATATCAAAATTAATAGAATGTTGAACTAGTTTTCAAAAGGGATTTTTATTCTGCATATCATATGTGGCTTAAAAATTGTATATCATATGTGATATATAAACTATGTATCATATGAGACATATAAACATATATTGATTGTAGAATTTTTTTTAAAGTGGAGTTTATTTAAAATATAGTGTGGATATTTATATTAAAAAATGTGTATATAAATATATCCATAGGATATATAGGAAATGTAATCTTTTAATATAAAAGCAAAAATATATATACTTAAGTTTGTATTTAACTTGAATAGGGTAGACATTATTACATATATAAACTATGTATTAGTGACAGTTACATGGGTCTGTAGAGATACGATATTCATATGAAAATAAGTCTTTTTTTTTTATAAATTATATGAATCAAATGCATATGAATAGACTATGTAGTAAAAACTATGAACTATAAAATATACAGTCACACTTTAAGCAAATAAATATACTACATATATTTTTAGATTGTGTGATTCACTATGATATTCATAGTTATATGAGTTAAAATGAGATTATAAGAATTGCATGTTTTGAAATAGACCAGTCTTAGAAAGAGTTTTTGACTTATAACCTAAGAAATTAAAAATTTGAATAAGTTTTGGCTAGAAATGGAAGTTGTGAGCATTTGATATAAATTGAAATCATATTTGACTGTGTTAAGAAAATAATTGACTATTTTCCAATGGAAATTGGTAACTTAGATTATTGAATAAATGACTTAAGTTTTGTAGAAGAATTATGAAATTTGGTATAAAAATAAGCCTATTTGGATTCATTATTTCTCATGTTAAATTATAAATAGGGGGTTTGGAAATATTAAGGCCCTTTTTATTATTTTGGAGCCTATTTCTTGAAAGTTTTATCTTCTAGGAAATAAAAAGAAAAATGAAAATTTATGTTAGTAGATCAGAATGTTAATTATACATATTATGGGATATATAAAATCTGATTATAAAAATATAAAGAATACATGTATAAGAGAAAATAGGTCTTCCTATATGTGTATAACATATATTTATATAATAGATAATGTGCCTATAGTTATAGTAATGACTGATAAGTTAAGTCATGAAAGCCCAAAATATAAGGGACTATAACTATACGAATGTAGCCTAAGTTTCAAAATAGATGAATAAGTGAATGCTGTTAAATCTTTATGAAAATTGTGAATGTTGGTTATATTGAGTGGTATGAAATTTATATTATGAAAATGTTAATTATGTGCTTAATATTTATTATAAGAAAATAGACTCTTGAAATGACTTGTCATAGATATTTTTTATGAGATAAATAATATAAATGAGGTTCATTTATATATTTTATGGACTAAATGTATATGTATAAATAGGTTAACTAAATATAGCATTGATGATTCTAACTAAGCAGTGAGACAGAATTCACCATCTTAGTTAGCATCACCAATGCCAGATGAAGGTAGTTCAATCAAGTGGTGTGTATAAATTTTATTGATCCTAGAGATCATATGTTATTTGAAATTTTTTGCCAAAGTAATATTTAGATAGACATTTTCATTTCATATGCATGACTTAAATGCTTATAGAATATCATGTTAGAATGTAATTATTTATTGTACACATCATGTAGTAGAAATCTTACAACACATGGGGTACTACCATGTCTCTCTAGATTCCCACATTGTCACTATCTACCCATTCTTGAAGGGAGGGCCATTCCATATTTGGGGGATTATGCGGGGGATTGATGGTCTAAGGTTAGTGTGGAAATGTGATAAGATGATGCTCTTCCTCCCCACTATAGTTCTTAATTGGAGACTACACTTGAGATTATCAGAGATATAAGAGTTAGTGTGACTCGAGCTCTATGGAGCATTGTATTTATTATTGTACATATATATTGAGGAAACATGCTTAATGGAAATGTAACTAATTATTATTATACATTGATAGTATAGGTTGTATTATTTTACCAACCATGGATAAATTTTATTATGATTCATTTCCTTATGTAATTATGATTATTGACATAAGTTACTAGTGATTAGTAAATAGAGTTGAATATGTTTACTTAATTTTGATAGGTTTAGTTAAGTATGTTGAAAATAATTAACTAGTTTCTCTAGTGTAATCTAATGAAATAATAAGTGTTGAGTAACTATTTAATTTTTTTACTACATTATTCTAGAAAATCCTTATGGGGATGTTATATTATGGTATCAGAGCCAAGTTTGAACTGTAGGACTTAATTAGTCCATTAATGTTTTCATATTATTATGTTACTAGAATGAAAAATGGAATGAATAAGAGCATTGGGTGAGGGTCATTCTAATGTCAATGATAACAACCCTCTATTTGATCCTAACCAATTTACCATTGAATAAGAAACAAAGTTAGATTAGATTCTTGTGACCATGAATGAGACTAAGGACAAAGTCATAGCCTTGGAATAAAAAAATAATGGACAAGAGAAAGAAGCCCATTAGGATGAACTTGAATAGCATCTTGATAAGCATGAAATCCCTCAAGAGCATAGATATGAGGAAGTGCCTCAAGATGAGAGAGCATGTGTAGTCATAGAATTGGAAAGGGATATGAAAAAGGTGAATCCACTTATATTTGATGGAAGTATTATGGGAGATAGAGATGAAGCATATTTGATTAAAATAGAGAAGTAATTCAAGATTAAAACTACTCTGAGGTCACCAAAGATATTTTGGGGAGCTTATTAGTTGGCTAGAGGAGAAACTATGTGGTGGGCCAATAAGAAGTTGGAAATGAATTTGAACTCAAACACCACTACTTGGGAATAGTTTATGACACTATTCAGATCACAGTGGCTTGCAAATTTTTATTTTGACCTAAAGCTAATAGATTTTAAAAATTTGAATTAAGGAGACTTGTCGATAAATGAGTACTGGGAATAATTCACCAAACCTCTAAAATATGTACCTTAATATCATGTAGATGAGAGGTTTCAGATTATTAAGTTTATCATGGGATTAAAACCCCAAATTCATGGAGAGGTAGATGTTTATGGACCATATACCATGGACCAAGTCTTTGATAAAGTAGTCAAATAGGAGAAAAAGTTGAAATCTCTTACTCAGGTTAGGGACAAGTTTAAGAAAAAGTTTGGAAGTTCAAAGCCAACTTTCAAAACTATAAACTAGAAGTAGAAGAGTGGAGACTTCAAGAATCATAACACCAGATTCAATAGTATTTTAAGTAGTAATAAACTAGGTAGTGGTTCCATGGGTGGTTTCAAAATAAATCAACAATCTGATAGGTAGGGACCACTAGGAAGTTGATTCATCTATGGAGGTGACCATTTTGTGTGGGAACATACCCATGATAAGTTGAGGAACAAAGGTTCTACCCCTTATCAAGGAAATTTTTAGTAACACATTCATGTAGTGTTTGATTAATTGACAAGCTCAATTCTAAGCTTCACCCATACGACTATCAAGTATTTTGTTTGAATATCTAGTTTTCATTTTGATAGATATAAGGGATACAAAATGTTTTATAGTTCTTAGAATTATAAATAAATTATCTAATAAAGCTATTTTAATTAAAAATGCATGGTTAGTATAATATGGGAATGAATCTAAAGTACAGGTTGATAAGTGTTTATTTGAAGTATAAATTAGGTTGCTAGAATTCACAAAAGTTATGGATCTTTATGTAGCACTACTAGGGTAATATGATGTGATCTTAGGAGTCAACTACATTACGAAGCACAAAGCCAAGGTTGACTCTTATCTAAAAAGAGTAAGGTATCTTGATGGTTCTAGAAATTAGATACTAATTTAGGGTGAGAAAAAGGAGTGAAGGCTTAGGTAGATTTCTACAATACAACTCAGGAAGTCCCAAGGTAAGGGATGTCAAGCATTTATCATCAAGATAAATGGAATGGAGGAAATTAAGGAACCATCAATTGATGATTATAATTTCATTAAGGATTTTCATGAGGTGTTTCAATAAGAATTACAAGGATTGCATCCTAAATGAGAATTTGATTTCTATATTGATGTCAAACTAGGATCAAAACATCAGTCTAAGGATCTATATCAAATGACAACAACTAAATTAGTATAATTGAAGGCACAACTTTAGGAATTATTATCTAAAGGATTGATTAGACAAAGTGTGTCACTATGGGGTACACTATTTTTTTTCATTAAGAAATATGACACTCTTTGACTTCGCATTGATTATATAATGTTGAATAAAGTGACCATCAAGAATAGGTATCCACTACCTTAGATAGATGATCTTTTCGATCAAATGTAAGGAATGATGGTATTTTCTAAGATTTATATTAGAGATGGATATCATTAGTTAAGGATAAAAGATGGAGATATTCTAAATACAACATTTATAACTTGCTATGGGAATTAAAAGTTCATAGTATTATCATTTGGGTTGATGAATGCACCTACAGTATTCATGAATTTCATGAATAGTGTGTTTAGAGATTACCTAGATCAATTTTTTCATCTTTTTAGATGATATCATAATCTATTCTAAGTATAAATAAGAACATATTCAACATCTATAGTTGGTTTTTCAATGTTTATGAAAGCACAAGCTGTATGGTAAATTATCCAAGTGTGCATTTTTATAAAAGAAAGTGTAATATTTAGGACATATTATCTCGATGGATGGCACTTATATTGATTTAACTAAGATAAGAGATATTATGGAGTGGATAACACCAAGAAATGTTCACAAGATTAGAAGTTTCATGGGATTATTAGGATATTATAGGAAATTCATCTCAAAATTTTCCAAGATAACAAATCTGATTACCTCTCTATAGCGTAAGAATCAGAGTTTTATCTAGTTAGATAAGTGTGAAGTGGGATTTTAAGAATTGAAAATAAGGATTACTTTAGCACCAATGTTAAGAGTTCATGATCCCAATGGTCAATTTTTAGTGATCATAGATGCATATGGGGATGAAATAGGATGAGTTCTTATGAAAGATGGTGTAGTAGTAGATTATGAGTGAAGAAAGATAAAGCCTTATGAGGTGATTTAATCCCATAATGATCTTGAACTTGTAATAATTGTTCACACTTTACAAGATTAGAGACATTATTTGTTGGGAAAATTATTTGAGCTCAAGACTGATAACTTGAGATTCAAATACATTTTCACCCAACCAAATTTGAATGCTTATTAGAGGTGATAGTTATAGTTTTTATTTGATTATGACTTTTATATTAATTCAATAAAATGTAAAGAGAATATATTTTTTGATGCTTTGAGTTGTAGAAGGTACATATAAGTTGTAACTACTATCAATAGTAATTTTAGGGATCATGTGATTGAGTTCTCACTAAGAGATTAGTTATATGATCAAATTAGGATAGCTTTATCTAAGAATTCTCATAATCTTAGATATAAATTATACAACTTAGTAAGTGATGAACTTTTGTGTTATAATGGAAGGATGTATGTGTTAGAATGGGAAAATATAAGGATCACAGTACCAAAAGAACTGCACAATGCCCTATATTCAAGACATCGAATAGTAACCAAGATTATGGTAGATCTTAAAGAACTTTATTTTTGGAAGGGAGTCAAAAAATATGTAGGGGACTTCATGTCACATTATCTAGAATGTTAGTGAGTGAAATCTAAAGATGTGCATCTGATTGGATTTTTATATCCACATGACATAATAAAGTGGAAATGGTAGGTGATCAGTATGGACTTTATCCAAGGATTACCATTGTCATGGAATAGGCATGACATGATCTTAGTTTTAATTTATAAATTAACCAAGGCAATACATTATATCCTAGATAATTTGAAATACAATGCACCAACTCTTGTAAAGAGGTTTGTAAAGGAAGTCTATTGATTGCATGGATTTACAAAGATCATATTAGATCATGATTCAAGAATGATTTATATATTTTGGTTGACTCTAAATTTAGCTTTGGGTATTCAACTAAATTTTAGCACTACATATCACCCACAAACTAATGGTCAAACTAAGTTAGTTAATCAGATGTTAGAGGATCATCTTCATATATATTGTTGACGCTGGAGATTGCACTCGGTGGTAGGAAAATAGGTTCCTGCCCTCTCCCCGCAACATGGAAATTCCTCTCTCACCTGTGGGATGGTGAAGCAGGAGAGGAGAGTCTCTAGGTATGGGCTAGTTCTCTCTGATGTATCTTGTTTGTTTCAGGCAGTGATATATATATATATATATATATATATATATATATATATATATATATATATATATATATATATATATATATATATACTGGGGGGATGAAAAGGGAGAAGAAAATACAGGAAAACAAACAGCCTACTCTAAAGAGGTGATACACCAAAATAAAGGTTTGACCCTCCCACATCCACACTCAGAATCAGACCAAATAATATGACATACACTTCAGGCTTGGCAAAGAAACTAGTTTACAAGGAAAGACAGGGAAAGGTCCTCAAAAAAACAAAGACAGAGACTCACTAAGGTGTTGTACTACACACACTGTAAGTGACTTCCTTTGTCTTACTTCTCAAAAGAGCTCTTCTCCTGTGAACTGTGAACTGGAGCCTTATAGATGGCTGGTCTGTTGGCATTAACCTATGAAAGCATCGAAGATAATTACTAAACACAAATAATACTCATGACATACATAGAAAATCTATCCAAGATGGAGGCAAAAATTGTATTTTATTGATTCAAGTGGAAAATTGCAGAGCTGTGCTCTTACAAAAAATAGAGGAGCCCTTTTTAAAATGACCAAGTCTGCCAATTTATATGAAAAAGCCAAGAAGAGACTCATTGGCACTTTGCTTGAAAGTGGCCAATCACGTTTTCCTTGGGAAGAGAAAAGAACACTGTTGATGACATCAAAAATCTATTGGGACCATGATTGCTATTTTATCTCTTTTCATTTTGTCTTAAATGCTCTATGGCTTGCCTTAATGTTTTACCAACTTGACATCCTCCATGCTGGCCCAGACTACTGACGGGTCTTCCTTATTTTTCATGTAGCCTACTCCTCTGCCAGTTAGTTGGGATTTTAAATGGGTTATGCAGACTTTTTTATGTCCCGTGGCTTTGAAAGTTCCGCGGGCCTTTTTCCCCAAAAGCTGCCATGCACGGTAATTTTACCGCTAACTATTGTGGGCAGTGATTTTACCATGGTGAAAATTTCCATGGATGTCTTCATGCCTTGCTAGCTCCTAGCCGCTTGCTTTTTTCATGTCGGCACCCTTCCTTTTGCCAGTTGGGTCCATGTTGGCCTTCACTATCTGTCGATTCCTTCTTCACGGCATACTTACCT
This sequence comes from Torreya grandis, assembly GCA_037957365.1. Lineage (NCBI taxonomy): Eukaryota > Viridiplantae > Streptophyta > Pinopsida > Cupressales > Taxaceae > Torreya > Torreya grandis. Next base: position 275,049 of record JARHVA010000242.1, on the reverse strand, counting down.
ATCTACCAGTCAGTCTGCATGGACTGCACGTGGTTTGATTGGATGGCTACCAAGATTTGTATTTCTATCAGGCTTGTATGTGTTCCCATGGGCTATTTCCCCACCTTGTGTTCTCGCAGGTCTTTCACAAGCTGCAACAGACTTTCCCCGCGGGCTTTTTTCTATCGCTTAATGTTGCTAGCGGCAATTCTACTGCTCAATGCCATGCACAACAATTCTACGGCTAAATGTTATTTGTGGCAATTCTACCGCTATGGACATTTCCATTGGTAGACATTTTCATGGACAAAATTCCACAAAAATTCCATCTGCCCCTTTGCTTTTGTGTCTAAGCCGTGCCCGAAGGAATTTGGGACTTGGACTTAGGCTTTTTAAACAAAATTTGAACTTGGACTTTGAACCAAATGAAAATTACTCGGGTCCCCTTTATTTGAAAATGTTGGCCCTCCACTAGGGCATCAAATTTTGACTCCCCTTTAGCCAAGGATAATGAATGTTAAACTAGACCCACTGATGAACTACGTTAAACCAACGAACCTGACGAAGGATGAACCAAGTGTCAATGAGCCTCCTGTATTGAACCAAGCTTGAACTAGATGTAATGAACTCAAAAATGGACCTTGCAGCCTGAAAATGACTAGCTCTAAAATTCAAGGGAGAAGTTGACTGAAATTTTGCCAGGGGCAAAATTGGTCAATAGATTGGCGACTCACAGGGGAAGTATGCCTTCCATGTTTAGAAACCAGTTGCCTTTGAATATCCATTGGGTGCAGAGTCAGATGGTAACTTTGAAGAGATTTCACAATAGCCTTGATAATTCTAGAATCAAACATGCATAATTTACCCCCACACGCAAAGGGAAACACACAAGACTAAAACAACTAACTATGTAACTCCACTTAGGGAAAGTGGGAAAGAAAATAAGGGAAACTATGTATAGCCAAACCAAAAAAAATTAGTGGCGATGCTTCAGATGTATCCCATTAACTGGGATATATAGTTTTTTGCCATCCAACCTAGAAAGTTGGAATGCATTATGTTGCTTGCATTGAGTGATTATGTAAGGACTGCTCCACAAGGCATCAAATTTTGCATGCTTTCCAGGTTTAGCTCTGTCTTCGTCCCACTTCAAAACAATGTCTCCTTCAGAGAAATATTTTGATGAAGATTTCTTGTCGAAGTCTCTTTTTATTTGTTGTTGGTGACTAGACATGGCAGCCATGGCACGGTCCCTTATCTCTTGGAGCTCCATTAACTCACACAATCTAACTTCCATGCTGGTTCCTTCTTTTAACTATAGCTGATGGGTGAGATCTAATGCTGGAAGTTCAAGTGAGATGGGAAGCCTAGCTTCCCTTCCATATACGAGCGTATATGGGTAATTTTTGATTGATCTCTTCGGAGTGATTCGATCGGCCCATAGCACTGTCTTCAGCTTGGCATGCCAAGTTCTCTGATTTTCTTCCATGGTTCTCTTTATAATCCTAATCAAATTTTTGTTGGTGGACTCAGCCAACCCATTCCCCTATGGGTAGTAATTTGATGAAGTGATGAGGTATATACCATACCTTAGCACCCATTCACTTGTTCTAATCCCCAAGAAAGCCAAGGCATTATCTGAAATTATGGTGGCTGGGACCCTAAACCTTGTCACTAGGTCTTCATAGAAACCTAAGACCGCGCTTTCATTTGCTTCCTTAAGAGCAACAGCCTCCACTCACCTGGTGAAATAATCCATAGCAGTCATGACCCATTTGTGTCTAGCACTGGAGGGAGGATTGATCATCTCTATGAAATCTAGGCCCCACTACATGAATGCTTGTTCAACTTGAATGGGCTGTAGGGGCATGGCAGCCAATCACTATTTTCCATCAAAAAGTGCACACTTTTGGCACTTCCTTACCCAGGCATAGGTATCCTTGAAAAGAGTGGGCCAAAAATAGCTAGCTCTCATTTTTTTTGTTGTTGTGGTCTTAGGGGTGAAATGGCCGCCTACTGGCCCATCGTGAAACTTAGCCAATACCTTGTCAGCCTGACTGGGGTCAATGCATCTTAGGAGAACCTTGGAGAGATCCTTCCTAAATAATAATCCATCAATCAAAACATAAGAAAGGGACTAAAGTTTAAAATACCTTCTTCTAGCCCCACTGAGACCCTGTGGACATTCACCCATAAGAAGGAAGTGCCTCATGTCTAGCGTCTAATCTCTTATGACAGCTGGTTATTCTACAGTGGCTGCATCATGGATCAGTAAGTTGTCTTCACCCTTTTGTCTTAAATATACAGCTAGCTATTCACACATGCCCCTTCCTCTCACCAACTTGGTGATTTTGATGTCTATGTCATACTCCATCACTTTGGTGATCCATCCTGCTCTTTTCTCATTTAAGTCTCGATTGGTCAAGAAATCCTTGACACCAGGATGTGGAACCATGAGATGGATCCTACTGTTTGACAACATGTATCTGAATTTCTTTAGGCTGTGCACTACTGCCAGGACTTGCTTCTCTATGTAGGTGTACCTGATTTTGAAGTCCTCTAAGCCTTGGTTGAAGAAGGCAAGTGGTTGCTCGAGGTCATCACTATTTGCTTGAGTAAGCATAGTAGATATCACTTTTCCATTGCTAAAGGTATAGAGATTGAGGTCTTCATTGAAGTTGAGGCTGATTAGAGTGGGAGCCTGGGTCAAAGCCTATTTGATGGCTTCAAAGCTATATTTTCTTGGCATTGTCCACTTGAATTCTTCACCCTTCCTCAACATAGAGGTTAGGGGTTTAACTATCTATGCAAAATTCAGAATGAACCTCTGAATGAAATTTATCTGGCCAAAGAAACTCTGTAAGCCTTTCTTGTACTTTTTTAGGGACATCTCCAGGATGGAGCAAACTCTCTCAGGGTCAATAGACAAACCTTCCTTAGACACAATGTGGCCAAGAAGTTTCCCCTCATGAACAACAAATACACATTTCTTTGGATTTAGAGAGATGCCAAATTCCCTGCACCTCTCAAAAATTTGCTTGAGGTGTTCCATGTGCTGGCCTGCCTCCTTGGAGAAAACCATTATATCATCAAGGTACACTAGCACATTCTTATTTATCAAACCACTGAAAGCCATGTCCATGGCTCACTGGAAGGTAGCACTAGCATTGGATAGCCTGAAAGGCATCTTCTGGTATGTGAACGTTCCCCATTTAGTGGTGAAGGCTATTTTGTATTGGTCACAGCCTCGTACCAAAATCTGATTATATCCCAAATAACCATCCAGGAGGGAGAAATGTTTAGAACTAGTTACCTTTTGGAGGATCTTCTCCATGTTCAAGAGGGGATAATGATCTTTTAAAGAGACTTTATTAAGGTCTCTAAAGTCAATGCACAGCCTGATCTCCCCATTTTTATTTCTAACTAGAACCAAATTGGCCAACCATGAGGAATGTTTGATTGGAAATATAATGCCAGACTCAATCAACTTGACCAATTCTTTCTACATAAGGAGTTTGATCATCAGATTAACATGCCTCTATTTTTGTGTGACTAGTTTTACACCTTCTTCTAATTCAATGGTGTGCTGCGCGAGTCTTAGATCGAAGCCTTTCAAGTCACTATAATTCTAGGCAAAGACGTCAGTGAATTCCTGACACAGCAGAATGAAAGCTTGCCTTTCTTGAAATGTGTAGACCTTACCGAGTGCTAGCAGCTTGTCCTTGAAGATTTCAACTTTTTCATAATTATCCTCTCTGGTAGTGATGCATGCTTTGTCATCTCTTAGTTGGTCATCTCTATTGAAAATACTCTCAAGTGTGACTAGACCCTTAGAGAGTTTATTGTTCTTCAATTGAACAATCTGATTTTCGTATTACTGCTATAATTTCACTTGATTGTGGACTGTGAACTTAGCTTCTTCTTGCAGGAAGAGAGCTATCTGTTGGTCACTTTTGAAGACCTACCAATTTGTAATATTGTCTAGAATTGAAGGCTGAACCACCAATCTTAAATGGCACAAACCACAATCCCTGCTTATTTCTTTTGAAACATCAAATTGGGTGCCAATAGCTACCAGCCTGTCGGCCTACTTATTCTATTCCCTAGGAATTGAGGTAATGTTAAGAGCAAGGAAATCCTCCATCAAGTCCCAATATATATGCTTGTAAGACCTTAGCAAGGAGTTCTTGGTCAGGTTCAGACCTCTTATTTGGCTCACAATTAATTCACTGTCCCCCAAGATTTGCAACTTCTTGATCCCTCTCTTTCTCACCCACTCAAGTCCATGAATCAAAGACTCATATTCTGCAACATTACATGTGCAAGAGAACTAGAAACGAAAAGCTAAAAAGTACCTTTCTTTATAAGGGAAAACTAACATTGCCCCACCACCAGTGCCTAGTTTACTTCTAGAACTGTGGAAGTATAGCTGCCATAGGCCAAGGTCTTCTTTGTTTTCCTTCATTATATTGGGCATGATGGCGCCTTCTTCATACAAGCAATAGATGCCAAGGTCTGCTTCCTCAATAAACTTATAAGGGTTGTGCTCAAAGTTATCACTTCCCCACTCATCCAAGAGTAGATCTGTGACTCCTTTAAGAGTAGAAGATGAAGATTGGTCCATCTAAGACTCTTTTGGATCGATGATAGTGTAACTGACATTCACTACCTTGGGTGAATAGGGCTCTAGGTGGTCCTTATAGAGTGGCTCAGATTCAATTTTCACTTTGGTCCTGTACTTGGTTCTGAAAACTAGATATGACCAATTCGCTGCTAGATAACCACCTATCTTGGACGTAAAGTCCCTAGACAAATAGATTGTGAAATATGGAGGAACATCCGCTACCACTATATCATGGGGGATTGGGAATGTGGGGCAGGCATGCAATGTTAAATTCAATCCTTTTAGGATTATGACTATCTTTGTAGGCATCCCATCTAGTTGTAAGACTCCTTTGTTCATTGCTTCATACTTTAATCCCATCTTATCATCAATGCACTTGGGCATCACTGAAGTGTTGGCCCCGCTGTCGAGTATACAATTGTGTACTGAGAAATCCCCTATGATCAAAGATACTTAAAAAGGGGGAGTATTTTTTTATTTCTTTACCTAACTTGAAGTAGAAGGCTGTCCATTCATCATTAAGATGTTATTAGTGTCTGTTGGGATGGCTTGTTGATCTAGTTCATGCAATTCTTTCTTCAATACCTCCTTTTGTCCTAGAAGAGACAATGAATCCCATAAAGAAATGATCACATGAAATTTCTTCATTTGATCAACTATATTAACTTGGGGGCTGATTTCCTTCGTGCTTTCCTTTGGGCTGATCCCGACTGGAGCTGTAGACTGAGGAGCTGGAGGTGCAGACAGTTGTCTAGAAATTAGGGCCCTTTAAAATGGGTGTGATGGAGGATTCATTATTGCCTGAGGGGAAGCTTGTGCTTCTCCAACTGCTCTTCTTTTAAATTTCATGTTGGCTATAATGCAATCAACCTGATTGTCCGCAGTGCCCCCATGATTAATTGCATAGATCTCACCCTCTTCATGATTTATCAGGGTAGAATCTAGCTGAGTTTGATTGTTACTCATGCTGGACTAAGCTAAAAACTCAAAAAACTAGGAATGATCAACAGCTTGGTTTTCTAAATTCTAAAATAAATTCATCATGTCATTCATATGGATAGCTTGCTCTTGACCATGTCCCATGGTCGAACAACCTGGCTGCTCCTACACTAAATTTTTTTGGGTAGGCACCATGGCTTTAGATGACAAAGAGGGGCCTGAGTTATAATTTTGAAAAGGCCTGGTCTGAGTGAGCTGACCTTGTCCTTGATTATAGCCTTGAAAAGGGTTCGTAGGTGCTTGACCATAATGTTGATAACCCAGATTTGGCTTGTTATTTTGAGCTTGTTTCCTTTTAAGAGCTACAAGTTCATTTGACATGTTTTGTAATAGGATTTTAACCTCATGTAGTTCATTTGATAGAACAACAACTGGCTTCTCAAAGCTAGGCATAGGGGCTAATGTGGGTGCAATAGTTTAGATAGGGGCAACATCTATGGGAAAAGTGGCATGTGGGGCCTAGGGGCAATTTTTCCAGCTTGAACCAAGCAATTTTCGGCTGCTATGGTAATGTCATAAGTAGCTGGCAGTATATGTCCTCCCATAGATTAGATCATCACAACAATATCACTATTTAATGCCTTTAAATAGTACAAGAAAGTGTAGCTTGGAGTCAGTCTTACCAGGATGGGAATTCTATCCCAAGTCTTTTGAAACCGCGTGTTGAAGTCTTGCATATACTCGTGTGGAGCTCTCTTTATAGTCGTCAGTTGCTCAGCAAGAGAGAGGCCATCACTTTTTTCCCCAAAACAATCAGTTAAATGGGTGCCCAATTCATTCCAGGAATGTATGGAATTCACAGGCAAGGTTCCGTACCAATCAAGAGCCTTGCCTTTAAGGGACAACACCAACAATCTGATGGAAATATTTTCCTCTGTTATATTGTGAATATTGCAAAGGTTGGAAATATTCTTGATATACTCAACAACTATAATTGGCCCCACTCCATCAAAAGAAGGCACATTTTTTAGAGCTATTCCTGGAATCGGATCATAGCGTGGGAGGTTTAAGGGGCTCTCACCGCGAAAAGCTACAAAAGGCAATGCAATGGTGGGAACAGGCTGTAACTGTGGCTGAGCTAGGTTGGTGTTCCTAGCAACAAGTCTAGGAGGATTTACTAATGGATAAGGGTAAATTCTCTCAAACTTGAGCCTTTTAGTAGAGTTTAAAGGCAACTCAATGAAAACAAAGGGACCCCCTTGAAGCTGACCTTGTGGTGACTTTTGGCATAAAAGTTTAAGTGGCTGGTCTTAAAACAAAGAACTAAGCTCTTACCAGTGGAGTCACTAGATGCTAGAAATCTTTGAAATGACTGTAGCAGGACCAGCATCAATCCTGAAATACTACTGCATTGGAAACTGGTAACATTACAATTACAGTCCCACTAGGCGTGCCAAAACTATTGACGCTGGAGATTGCACTCGATGGTAGGAAAACAAGTTCTTGCCCTCTCCTTGCAACATGAAAACTCCTCTCTCACCTGTGGGATGGCAAAGCGAGAGAGGAGAGTCTCTAGGTATGGGCTAGTTCCCTTTGATGTATCTTGTTTGTTTTAGGTAGTGCAAAATATAGATATATAGATATACTGGGGGGATGAAAAGGGAGAAGAAAATACAGGAAAACAAATAGCCTAATCTAAAGAGGTGATACACCAAAATAAAGGTTTGACCCTCCCACATCCACACTTAGAATCAGACCAAACAATATGAAATGCACTTCAGGCTTGGCAAAGAAACCAGTTTACAAGGAAAGACAGGGAAAGGTCCTCAAAAAAACAAAGACAGAGACTCACCAAGGTGTTGTACTACACACACTATAAGTGACTTCCTTTGTCTTACTTCTCAAAAGAACTCTTCTCTTATGAACTATGAACTGGAGCCTTATAGATGGCTAGTCTATTGGCATTAACCTATGAAAGCATAGAAGATAATGACTAAACACAAATAATACTCATGACATACACAGAAAATCTATCCAAGATGGAGGCAAAAACTGTATTTTATTGATTCATGTGGAAAATTACAGAGCTGTGCTCTTACAAAAAATGGAGGAGCCCTTTTTAAAATGACCAAGTCTGCTAATTTATATGAAAAATCCAAGAAGAGACTCATTGGCACTTTGCTTGCAAGTGGCCAATCACATTTTCCTTGGGAAGAGAAAAGAACACTGTTGATGACATTAGAAATCTGCTGGGACCATGCTTGCTATTTTGTCTCTTTTCATTTTGTCTTAAATGCTCTATGACTTACCTTAATGTTTTACCAACTTGACATCCTCCATGCTGGCCTAGACTACTGACGAGTCTTCCTTATTTTGCATGTGGCCTACTCCTTTGCCAGTTAGTCAGGCTTTTAAATGGGTTTTGTAGACTTTTTTATGTCCCATGGATTTGAAAGTTCTGCAGGCCTTTTTCCCCGCAAGATGCCATGCGCAGTAATTTTACTGCTGACTATTGTGGGTAGTGATTTTACAATGGTAGAAATTTCCATGGATGTCTTCGTGCCTTGCTGGGTCCTAGCCGCTTGCTTTTTTCATGCGAGCATCCTTCCTTTTGCCAGTCGGGTCCATGCTGGCCTTCACTATCTGTTGATTCCTTCTTCATGGCCTGCTTACCTATCTGCCAGTCGGCCCACGTGGACTGCACGTGGTTTTCTTGGATGGCTGCCAAGCTTTATCTTTTCATCAGGCTTGTATGTGTTCCCATGAGCTATTTCCCTGCCTTGTGTTCTCACAGACCTTTCATAGGCTGTGATAGACTTTCCTCGTGGGCTTTTTTCCATCACTTAATGTTGCTAGCAGCAATTCTATCGCTCAATGCCATGCACGACAATTCTATGGCTAAATGTTATTTGTGTCAATTCTACCACTGTGGACATTTCCATTGGCAAACATTTCCATGGACAAAAGTTCATAGAAATTCTGCTTGCCCCTTTGCTTTTGTGTTTAAGCCGTGCCCGAAGGAATTCAGGACTTGGACTTAGGCTTTTTAAACAAAATTTGAACTTGGACTTCAAACCAAATGAAAATTACTTGGGTCCCCTTTATTTGAAAATGTTGGCCCTCCACTAGGGCATCAAATTTGGACTCCCCTTCGGCCAAGGATAATGAACATTGAACCAGACCCGCTAATGAACTACGCTGAACCAACAAACCTGACGAAGGATGAACCAAGTGTCAATGAGCCTCCTGTATTGAACCAAGCTTGAACTGGACGTGTTGAACTCGAAAATGGACCTTGCAGCCTGAAAATGACTGGCTCTAAAATGTAAGGGAGAAGTTGATTGAAATTTTGCCAGGGGCAAAATTGGTCATGTATTGAATGGATCAACAATAAAAATAGGAAGAATACCTTTCATTGGTTGACTTTATATACAATAAATCTTACAAATCTAATTTTAAGATGTCACCATTTGAATCACTTTATGGGAGAAGGTGCAGGACACTGATTAGTTCAAACAAGTTAGAAATAGGGTAGTCTTTGGACCTAATATGCTTTTAGAAATGGAGGAACAAGTTAAAAAACCATGTGGAGATTAGCCAAGGCTAATGATAGGTATAAAATCTATTTTGATATGAAGAGAGTAGCTAGGTAATTTGGAGTAGGTGATAAAGTATTTTTGCATGTTAAACTACAAAAGATATCCATTAAATTAGGGAAGTTAGAAATTTTTTTACTAAGATATGTGGGACCCTTTGAGGTTTTAGAAGTGGTCAATATTATAGCGTATAAGATTGCATTACCACTATCCCTCACTCTATTACATAATGTCTTACATGTATCTTATCTTAAGAAGTATATAGCTGATCCTTTGCATGTGGTAGATTGGAATGCTCAACAAGTTTTGGATCTTAGGGTGGTCATAGTAGAACCAATTAGATTAATTGACACTCGTAAACTTCATTTGAAAAATAGATAAGTGTCATAGTTCAAGGTCTTGTGGGACCAATATTTTGAATATAGTGCTACATAGGATGACTATGATGCGATTTACAGGCTATTTCCATATTTGTTTTCTTGATTTGATGTTAGATACTATGTTTTTATTTTTTTTGAACTCTACTTTTTATTCAAAAATATTATTTGAATAAGTGCCATCAAGATGATGATCAATTTTAGGGGGGAAGGATGTTATATCTTGATTGTCTCACTAAACTAATTTACCTAATTATCTATGGATTAATAAGGTTGATTAAATTGATTATTACTTTTAAACTAAATTACAAGCCATATGTGGTTATGAGACATATGTATGTTACTTAGAATTCATGAGTTCATTATTTTGAGATGATAAATTATGGATTATATACATAATGATTATGTTACATTTGTAATTATAGTATAATTTTATATGTATCATGATATACTTGACTAACTACCTTCTTTTCATGAGATGGATGTAGGAGAAATTATCCCTCAAATCATGATAGAAGGAGAGCATCATTGGAGAGGGTGGTGTAGATTGAGATAGTGAAGGATGACATAGAAATTGCTAAGAACCTTGCACACACCACATTAGATTAAAAATGTTATATGAATTGTGTGTCTGGAATATGAGATATTATAGTTTATGTGTTTTAAATGTTAGTACATATTGAAGAAATACATCTTGTATGTGATTTCATTTTGTACATATATTAAGTACTCGATGTTACAATAAGATTACATGAAGTTAATTTATTGATGTTTGTCTATGATTTTTGAGATTAAATCAAATAATAGCTATCTAATTGCTATTATATATATAGACTAGTATAATGTATTTAAAAATGTTGTTAAACATTTAGTTTATTATTATTGATATTCGATAATATCAACATAAGATAAGATATTAAATTAAAGTAAGACATATATATAGCCTATATATATACTAGTAATTGACTAAATAATTATCTTGTTATTGATATCAATTATATATTTATATATGTTTCGATAGAGTAAATTACCTTTGTTTTATTTTATATTCAAGGAGATTAAACTATCCTAAAAATACTAACCTAGAGTTAAGTCCAATCTAAACCTAGTCTTTGATTATCATGCATAAGACTATGTTAAAATTAGAAGTATAGATATAAATATGTTAATGATTAAAATAGACTTGAGTATTGGATATAATAAAGGACTTAAAATTAAGTAGTGAAGCAAAAAAATTTTAGACAAATTAAAATTTTTATAACAATTGTGAAAGTTTGAAAGAAAAAGAAATTAGGGCTTCTAGTAATCTTAATGGAGAAGATAACTACATATTAGTGGAGTTTAGATGAAGATTGGATACTATGCATGTACTAAGAAATAAAATGAATAGTGGCATGCAAAATTGGAATGAAATGAGGTTGAAAAGGAAAAAGAATAAGGAGTTGTGGGAAGAAAGGAAGGAGGTGCATAAAAGGAAAGAAGAAACACATAGAGAAATGAAGCAAAGGGATTTAAAATTCTTAGAGTTTCAAATAAGATCATTTAAAAGGTTGGTTATTTTTTACATTTGATTGTAAAATAAAAAATCTATATATTATTTATTATATTTAGGGTTTGGGAAATGGAATATAGTTTCAATGGATATAGGCTTACCCCTGTGGATGGCTCAACCATCCACAAAGATAACACATTATCCTAAAATCCTATTTTTTTGTTTTAGAAATGAAATAATGTTAAACAATAAGGTTAAATGAATTTTTAAAGGTAAATGGCATACTACCCTAGTTCAGGAAGATAATAACCTAAGGGAATAGCTATATGCAAACAAATATGAGTTTTGTTAAAACATTTTATACCTACATACTTAGTTATAATATGGGAGTATCGAGTTAAACCTATTTTATAAAGATGTTGAATGAGTCATAAAATGTTAGATGAGATTCTATTTGATAAAATAGGATAGTATTGTTTTATTATGAAGATATTGTAGCGATAGTCAAAACATATATAAAATAGAGTTCTATTTACATGGGTAAAAGATTTAGGAAATAACACATTGTTATTCATGTATGTATATGGGATATACTCCATATTAAAATTAAGAAAATGTTGAACAAGTTTTTAGAAAGGGTTTTTGTTCTATGTACCATATGTGGCTTTAAAACCATATATCATATGTGATATATAAATCATGTATCATATGAGACATATAAACATATATTGATTGTATAATTATATTTAAAGTGGAGTTTATATAAAAAATAGATGGATATTTATATAAAAAATATGTATATAAATATATCTGTAAGATATATAGGAATGTGGTCTTTTTGATATATAAACAAATATATATACTTATGTCTATGTTTAACTTGAATAGGGAAAATGCACACACACACACACACACACACACACACACACACACACACACACACACACACACACACACACACACACACACACACACACACACACACACACACACACAAATTTGTTTTAGTGACAGTTACATGGGTTTATAGAGATAAGATACTCATATGAACATAAGTCTTTTATTTTAAATGCTATGAATTAAATGCATATACATGGACAACATAATGGAAACTATGAATAGTAAAATATATAGTCACAGTTTGAGCAAATAAATATATTACATATATTTTTAGTTTGCATGATTCACTATGAGATTCATAGTTATATGAGTTAAAATGAGATTATAAGAACTGTGTTTGAAATAGCCTAGTCTTAAAAAGAGAATTCAACTTATAACTTGAGAAATTAGGAATTTGAATAAGTTTTGGTTGGAAATGGAAGCCATGAGTGCTTGATATAAACTGAAATCATATTTGACTATATTAAGAAAATAATTGACTATTTTCCAACAAAAAATGGTAACTTAGTTTATTGAATAAATGACTTAAGTTTTGTAGAAAAAGTATGAAATTAAGAATAAAATAGAGCCTAGTTGGATTCATTATTTTTGATTTTAAATTATAAATGGGGATTTTGGAAATTTTAAGGCCCTTTTTGTTTTGGAGCCTATTTCGTTAAAGTTTTATATTTTAGGATTTAAAAATAATAAAAAAAAAGTTATGTTAGTAGATCAAAATGTTAATTATATGTTAAATTATATATATTATGGGATATATATAATATGATCATATAAATATACATAATACATGTATAAGAGAATATGGGTCTTCCTATATGCATATAATGTATATAGAATAGGTAATATGCCTATATTTATAGTAATGACTAATAATTATGTCATGAAATACCTAAGGATAGGGGACTATAACTATACAAATGTAGCCTAAGTTATAAAATAGATGAATAAATGAACATTGTTAAATCTTTATGAAAATTGTGAATGTTGGTTATATTGAGTGGTATGAACTTTATGCTATGAAAATGTTAATTATGTTCTTAATATTTACTATAATAAAATAGACTCCTGAAATGACTTGTCTTATACTCATATGGTAAATAAATTTTCTTTTCATAGATATTTTTATGAGTTAAATAATATAAATGAGGTTCATTCATATATTTGATGGACTAAATGTATGTATAGTGATTATTTTTAAAATTATCATATGTTTTTAATTTATATTATAAATAATTACATAAACCTATTGGTTAAAAATATATGTTAACCAAATCTAGCATTGATGATTATAAATAAGCAATGAGATAGACTTCACCAGATTAGTTAGCATTACCAATGCCAGATGAAAGTAATCCAATCAAGTGGTGTGTATGAATTTGATTGTTCCTAGAGATCATATGTTATTTAAAAAATTTGTCCAAATTAATGTTTAGATAGACATTATCATTTCATATGTATGGTTTACATGCTTGTACGATATCATGTTACAACATATTTCTTTATGGTATAGATCATGTAGTATAAATCTTACAACACATGGGGTACTAGCATGTCTTTCTAGATTCTTGCACCCTCACTATCTACCCATAAATGAAGCAAGGACCATCCTCTATTTAGGCAATTGTGTAGGGGATCGAAGTTATGTGGTTGGTGTGGAAAAGTGTTTGGATGATTCTCTCCCTCCTCACTACATTACTTACTTAGATACTACACTTAAGATTATCAAAGATACAAGAGTTAGTGTGACTCGAACTCCATAGAGCATTGTATCTATTATTGTAATTATATATTAAGGCAACATGTTTGATGGACATGTAATTGATTATTATTATATATTGATAGTAGAGGCCATATTATTGTACCATCCATGGCTAGATTTTATTATGATTACTTTCCTTATGCAATTATGATTGTTTACATAATTTTCTAGTGATTAGTAAATAGAATTTCTCATGTTTACTTAGGTTTGATATGCTTAGTTAATAATGTTTAAAATCACTAATTATATTCTCATGGTGTAATCTAATGAAAGAATAAGTGTTGAGTAAATATTTAATTTTTTTGCTACATTATTCTAGTAAATCCTTGTGGGGATGTTACATCTAAAAAAATTTCCTAAAATAAATTTCACATTATTTTTATTCTTTCCACCTTACTTATCACCATTAAATCACCTATCAAAATTTGCCTTGATAATATTAATCCATTTAGAAGATACACGGGTTGTTATTTTTCACCCACCCTATCCACCTAATAGGATAATCTCTCATGGTGCACTCATTCCCACCCTTCATCTTACTTTATTGACTACAAAATGGTTACAATTACCCAAAGTGATGATTTAGATGGATATAATTGATTTCATACTTCTCACAATAATACCCTATCTAAAAGTCCTTGTTATACCCTTGGAAAAATAAATATTACCATAAAAAACACTCATATAGGGAATACTCCTATAGTAAACATTCATAACCATAACTTGGGAATATTCTTTTTTTCAACATTAATAATCAAACTCATCCACCTAATCCCATTACTAGAAACTAAAATACACCTATAAATATCACACAAATTCTTTCTCAAATTGTTCAACAAATGAATGTTATGTAAACAACCAACAATGACCATATTATTCAAATGCAACATCACATATTACAAATGACTAATCAACCTCCTATTATCATGCCTCAAAATAGCTGAAATTTTAATCCTCCTCTTAAATATTTCAATGAAAATATCATTCCTCAACCTCTTTTTCATAATGAAATACTTTAAAAACTTCAAAATGAACAATTATCTCCCCTCATAGTATCCATATATATTATAAACATATCTCTAACCATTAAACATGATGAAACTAAAGATCCTTCTACTTTCCTTGAATCATTTAGCAATCTCTACAAGGAATGGGTCTAAACTAATACTTTAATACTACCAATATTTTAATCAAAAATATCATAGGATATGTTTTATAATGGTATAATTAACTCCCTCAACATTTTATATCACAATTAGAGGACTTGGTAAATGCTTTAGTTAAGGGATTTTGATAAAATGATCTCCCAAAAAATTGTCTTAGTCATTTTATAAATGCTAGCCAATTACCCTTGGAATCAACTCATACATTAATCAAACAATGGAAATAATTTTCTCAAAAATTATATCATAACATGATGGGTTAAAATATTTTCAAATAATTTATCACTACTTTAACACCTTCTCTTCAATACAAAGTTCAAACTTTTTCCCCACAAACTTTGAATGAGGCATTTAATCAAGCTAAAACACAAGATTTAATTATGAAATAATTTGAGACAACCCATAACTCAATCAAGTAATATTTTCTAACTTAAATTAATGCAATTAAAATTAATAATTCTAAAAAAAAATAAGGACTAGTTAAAATGGATATTCAAATGTTTCCCACTCACCATTAATGGTAACACAAATGAAGTAGTTATTATCTCCATCTAAACCCTTCACATATAACAATAGTACCACCCCATCATGGTATGATCCTAATAAATTCTATTGGTTCCATTATAATATTGGTCATTCTCATAAAACATTTTGTGGACTTATCAAATTTTTAGTTTCCTTCATGTTAGGAAAAAAATTTCACCATGATGCTATGATCAGATTCCAACATCATGATTATCTCAAATCTTCTCAAAACCTCAAAAATCCTATTCTAATTTTAATAAAAAACATTTAAATGATACTATTTATGAAATATATGTCTATTATGATCAATATTACACCAAATATTAGTATGTGAAAGTAATTAAAGTCAACTAGAGATGTAAACCTACTCATTAGGATCCTGTAACTAAACCTAAAAAATCATCTATTGATGAATAATTGCTTAGATTTACTAAAAATAATGTACCCACATATTATAAACCAAATGATGAACCACTTTCAAAACTAGAAACATAACTTAGTTCACATCTGACAAACCTTGTGCTAGTTTTTCATCCTCTAAAGCACATTGA
Source organism: Torreya grandis (assembly GCA_037957365.1). Taxonomy (NCBI): domain Eukaryota; kingdom Viridiplantae; phylum Streptophyta; class Pinopsida; order Cupressales; family Taxaceae; genus Torreya; species Torreya grandis. The sequence goes on along the minus strand of JARHVA010000242.1, from coordinate 259,144 downwards.
AATTTTTTAGAACTAAACTCAATGAATTGAAAATTCCACTTATGGAATTATTTTTAACTTATCCCTATCATTTTAAATCATTATTTAATAATTAAAAAAATCAAAGAACCATAATCTAATGATTTATAACTCTCTTTTAATGATCCTCCACTTTAAGAAATTCATATAATCGAAACAATTTCTACATCCTCAAATCCTTCCATATAATTTCTTGAAGAAGATATGATTAATGATGATATTATCTTTTGTGTAGATGATCTTCCTCTCTTTATTAAAATTAGGATAAACAATATCCTCATTTTAAAGGTTATAATAGATTAAGGATTAGGTATTAATGTCACCTCTCTTTGGTTAATTTAACAAATAGGTTACACCAAAGAAAATTTAAAACAAACATGCCTCACATTTAGAGGATTTGATAAAACCAATAAAAAATCAATTGGTTACATTTGGTTCCCACTTACCATTGGACCCAATACAATTCACACTAATCTTATGTTTTTTGACCTTCCTTTATCTTACACCATGTTTTTTTTCACCTATGGAGCCATCATATGCATTCTATTACTTATTCAAGTAGCCAATGTATCAAGTTCATACATAATGGAGAATGCTAAAAACATGAAGCTAATCCTAATCTATGGATTATTCAACTACAAAATCCCAAATCTCAATATTGCATTCTTAATATTTATCATATTAACAGTCCACCTCTCCCTGAGTTTTTTTAACATGCATTCTAATTTACATGTTACTATTACCAATTTATATGATGATTTTCCAAATTAATTGTAAAACACTTCTAATACAACTAAATTAAATCCTTATATAGAGGAATGGCTCCCTCCTTTACTCCCACATAACTACACCATTCCCCTAATCAATGATATTAATGATACTCCACATCCATGCAATACATATGAAGCCTCTTGCATAGAGCATGATTTCACTTGTAATTAATATGGAGTAGCCAAATATTTTCAATATCCATTAACTATGTCTCCTCACAAATTTAGAAACACAAGTGATTCTACCACTAAATCTCCTAGGAAAATTTTATGTAATATATCTCACATGTATGATGATAATTATATCATGGCCCAAGCTTATTCATGAGATTTATATGTAAAAAATTATCAAAAAACACTACCAAAAAATAATGCTTTCAACTACGATGTCCATGTCATTCATATCTCATTCGATACTAAAACAAAACCTATAGGTTATGTACCCCATACTAATCCACCATTATTAAACACCCCATGGATAATCAAAGAAATTTTGGCTATGGTATCTTCTCAAACTTATATGAAATTTAATTTAATAAAACTCATTTTACCAAAAATAAATATAATTTACCCTTCCTATGCTTGCAGTGATCAATCTAAACTATCACCACGTAAATATCTCCAACCAAATTGGATTGAAATAAATATTCCTAAATCAAAACCTAAAATCACATATATTACATAAAATAGACGAATTAGTATAGAACTTATTGATTTAGATTAACTCAATCTCACCAACATAACATCTTGATCCAATACTTTACTTAAAATTACCTTAGATGCTAAATCAACTGAGGTGAGATAAATATATTCTAAATATGATAACAAAGGTATTAAAATCATTTATATTGAAATATATGTCCAATATTATGGATCTTTACCCATGATTCCTAATGATGATGCTATACTATATCTCCTATATGCTAGCGAACCTCAACTTCCACGTAAAAATCATAAGCTCATTAAGTTTTAGCAAAAGGTTCATTGTTTAAACAATTTCATTGATAGTGTGGACTCCAAAATACATCCCATTTCTTCCCACCATCCTACTTTATATCATTTATAATATGAAAATGCTATGTTTATCAAGGAAACTACAAAAATTGAATATGGTACACCTACATGTCCTCAACATATTACCATACCTAAAAAGATCACTCCCAAAGAACATGACAAGATTAGTTTTTTATTTGATAAATATCATGAATATTTTTCGTGGTCATATGAAGAAATTATTGGAATTGATCCTAACACCATCATCCATAATATCATCACTTACCAAAATGCAAAACATGTGCAACAAAAATAATGAAATTTTGATCTAGAGATTTATACCTTATGTCATAAAGAAATCATCAAACTTTTGGAAGATAAATTCATTAAACCTATGGACTACTCAAAATGGGTATCAGACATTGTACATATTCATAAATAAAATAACCATGGTTATTTACATAGACATCAAAATTTTTAACCTAAATTTAGCATGTCAAAAATATAATTTTACCTTACCATCAATTGATGTCATTATTGATTCTACTACCGGTTATGAAATATTATCACTCATGGATGTTTTATTAATATATAACAAATTCACATAACTCTCTATGATTATCATAAAATATAATTTACCATAGAATGGGGCACCTATTGTTATGTTAAAATGCATTTTGGTATAAAAATGCTACATCTACCTATCAATGTGTAATGACCCATATTTTTCATGGTCTCATTCATAAAATCATCAAAACCTATGGATGATCTAATTTCCAAATATAAAAATAATGATACTCTTTTTCATGTTTTATCTATTACATTCAATTGATTAATTAAATATAAGGTTAGACTTAACCATTTCAAATGTGTGTTTAGTGTTACTTTTAGTAAAATATTAGGTTTTCTAGTCTCCTACCGAGGCATTGATGTTAATCTAACTAAAATCAAAGGTATTATAAGTATGATTATCCCTCCCTCCATTCCTAACTTATGAACATACCTTGGTAAACTTGGGGAAATTCACCACTTTATTTTAGAAATGGCTTACTATATTTACTCCATTAATTTTATTCTCAAAAAGATTAATGCTTTAGAATGGATAGATTCATGACAAAGATAATTTGAAACATGAATCAATCCTTGATTTATCCTCCTACTCTTATCCCACCTTAAATAATCATCAATTAATATTATATATGCCATCTACCCCCATATAATTTGGGGTGATTTTTTCTTAACAAGATGATATTAGTAGATAATATGATATCTATTATATCAGTTGAGGCTTAATTGATTACAAAAAATGTTATACTAAATTATAACATGATTTTTTAGATATCTATTTCATATCTAAAAATCTCCATAATTATATGATATATCAAACTAGTTATGTCATTGTACATTTTGATCCACTTCATTATTTTTATACAAAGATTTCTTACTCTGAGATATAATTGACAAATGGATGGTCCTATTGATGGAATTTGATCTCTAAATTGTTAAAAAAAAATCTATTGAATGAAAAGTCATCATAGATCAACTTGTGACTGCCTCCCTACTACCTACTAATCACCTTCAAGATACCCTTATTGATGGAGATATTATTTATATTGAAGGTCTTAATCAAGCAATCTCATCAAAGATTATTTACATAATTTCATTATTGATCTAGAAGAAAATAACCATGATGAAACTGACCCTCTTACTTCTACCGCTAAATCTAAAGTAATCATTGAAGAATTACCATAACTTTAAATTGACTTTCATGAAAAAACTTGGACACTTATCTTTGATGGTGCAAAATGCCTTCAAGGAGATGGAACATGTTATGTTCTAAAAAATCCATAAGGTAAAATCACACCTCTATAATTTTTATTAACCTTTGATGTCACAAATAATATGTTTGAATATAAATATATTATATTATGCTTGTAAGCCATATTAAATTTATATATCCATATTTACATGATTTAGGTGATTTAAAACACATATGTCATAGTGGAGATTATCAATGTAAAAGTGAAAACCTCATCACACATCATCGAATTTCCACTACACTTGCCAAAGAATTCACTTCTTTCACCATTTAATGATTCCCATAAGAGAAAAATTCTATAGTTGATTCCCTTACTTCGTCAACATCATTATGTCATCCTCATAAAGTTAATAATGATTCCTAATTACTTATCCAAATAAATAAATCACCTTATTCTATATAAAATAAAAAATATTATCTAATTTATCACATGTAAATTATCACTATTTGACTGAGCTCATGGTAAAAAAATACCATCCCATTCATTAAGCATCATGCTTATCCTCTAGGAGTAGATTCTCATGAAAAGACATAAATTTGAAAAAAAGAATAAAATTATGTACTTTGATACAACATCCTCTATTATAATAATGCAGAATGTACTTTACACATTGTTTAATACCAAAAAAGTTACTACTATACTTAAACAAGTACATGGGTGTGTCTACAATGGTTATTGTAGTAGTCACACCAAAACCTATAAATCCTTATGCATGTGTTACTTTTGGCCTAATCTTAAAAAATATGCAATTAATTTTTCTAAAAAGTGCAATCTTTGTCAACTTCATGATGATCTAAATCATTCTCTTTTGGATAAACTCAAAAATTTAGAGTTTCTTGTGCCATTTTATATGTCAGGATTAGATATCATTGGAAAAATACCTAGATCACAAGATTTTCATGTGTTCATTATCACCACCATGAATATTTTACTAAATGGGTATAAATCATGCCTCTTATTAACATTACTAGTATTACCATTTCTAATTTTATTCTTAATCAAATCATCTATCATTTTATATTTCCTTATAACATCATTTATGACAATGGTGGTAATTTCAAAACCAAAGATATGAAACAACCTTATGAAAAATTCAAAATTACACAAAAATTATTGACACCTTATCATCATTAGTATAATGGCCAAGTAGAATCCACCAAAAAAATTATGAAAAAAATATTTCAAAATACTACTAGATAATCTCGTATTGATTGGAATTTACAACTCTATCCTACACTCTAGGCTTATAGCATTAGAATACATAATGATACTAGGAGAACATTATTTTCATTAGTCTATGAGTCTGAATCCATTTTACCTTTAGAAGTTGAAATACCATCCTTATGAATTTATCTTCATGATATTATTACTGATGAGGAATAATGTGAAGCCAATCTCCATGCTTTAGATTTCCTAGATGAGCAACGTATGACTGCATTACAACATAATCACCAATACAAAGCTCACATTTCTAAACAACATAAAAAAAAAATTCAAAGTACATACTTTCAATATTGGTGAACTAGTCCTTAAATGAGATTATACACATGAAAAATAAGGCAACTATGCTAAAATATGGTGGGATTCCTTACCTTGTAAAACACATCCTTGGTCTTAGTACTTATAAAATACAAACTAATGAAGTACACATTTTCAATAACCCACTAATGTTCATTTTTTAAAGAAATATTTTGCTTAAATATTTACTATTATACATGTTTCTTACATACTTCCATATACTATAAATACTAATAATTTTTGTATGTTTTCTATAAATATACCTAATGTGTAGTATTACATTACCCTCAATAGAATTAGTTCTTATTGTTTGTCTTTAAGTCTATCTATATTTCTTCTTTTACCTTAGGAGTTATAATGTAAGATCATGGAAAGGACCCAATTGTCCTCATAAATATCTTTTATTGTTTAGTCAAGTATTGATGTCTCTTTTTTATCATTGATGTCATTTTACAAGCTTATTTTGACTTGGTTTATATTTTGTGAGTTATAATATAAGACCTTATATAGGACTAGGTATTCCTCCCAAAATAATCTTAAATTAGTCTTCATATTTTTCACCTATTTGGTTTTTATTTTATGAGTTGTAGCATAAGACCTCATATAGGACAATACCTTACTCATAAATATTTATAATTCAATAAAATATATTTAATGAAGTACTTTTCCTGAAGAATTAAGGCAATGGTTTAAGGATAGTGAGTTCATACTCTCAAAATTAGTTATTTTCTTTTATGGTAACAACTCTAAATATAAATGTTTTTCATGTCTCATTGCACTTACATTTTCTATTATCATACAGAGTCATGCTTACCTATCATTGTATCATTTTCACATTTTTTATGATTTGAGGTAACTCAATAGTTCCATGTTCATTCTCATATTTTACCCTATTTTCAATCCACTTTGGGCACACCAAGGTTAGTTTCAAGATAACATTCTTATTTAACGTGTAGGTAAAAGAGTCTTAGACACCATGATCACTAATTTATTTTTCTTAGCTATCAATTCTATGCTTTATAGTGATAATCATTTTTAACACCCACATTTTATTTTATGAATATGTATGGAGGAGGAATAGAAAAATCCATTAAAAATCTAAAAGATAAATCATTTAAAACAAAAGGCAATGATAAAAAAACATTTATAAAATCAAAATTGAAAATCACACTAAAAGACATGATTATCAAGGACATATCCTATTATATTTTAATCTCAAACTCCATAAATGGCCTCATGATAGAGATAAGGTCCATTGGGGTGTGGTAGTCTAGAAAATTAGGATAGTAGTCTCAAAATTCTCTATAGTGATACCTAATTTCTCATGTAAGTACCCAATATTCATAGTAGACTGATGACTCTATAAGGGGTCTTAAATAATAGGGAACACATTATGGGAAGTTAGGTCCATTTTAATTTTCATGCATATAGCCTTAATGGGGTGATATTTATACTTCATTAGATAACCTAAATTTGTGTGGCTAAGGGAAGTTCTGTCAAGTCCTTAATTTCAAAAGTCTTATTATTTTTATAATTTTGAGCATCTTGTTTTTTTATAATGATTTTCTATCTTGATACCACCTACATTTACCCCACCACCCATTTAATATTCCCCCTTGATAGGTAGGTTTATTTCTAAATGTGTTTCCAAAATTTTATATACCCTATTCTTCATCTATTCTTAGACATGCTCATAATAGGTTTATTTTGGTTTAATTTATCTTAAGAACAAAAGATAAATCTTTGAGTGACTATAAATTACTATTAAACCATTGCCTTATCTTGGATTTAATTGCTTATTTTTACAAATGATGACTTTTTATCACCCTTTTTTAAGATAATTTCATTTCATTTTTCTATTTAGTTTTTTCATTATTGAGTGAGTTTGGATTGTCAATTCTCATTCATCAATGTCATTTTACTTTATTTAATTTTTAATTATTTTTTAGGTATGGTTTGTTACTTATTTTACATCAATGTTGGATCTATTATTTTAGTTTCATACGTATTTGGTTTGATCTAGTTTGTTTCTTTTCTTAATTGAGGCAAATTTATTTGAGTTTATCAATCATTTAGTAACCTTGGATTTTTGGTTACACAATTTACACTCATTTTATCCAATTTTTCTTGGTCTTTTGGTTCTAAATTATAATTTATCATATTATCTTACCATTTTTCCAAGTGAATTATCTAGTTCTATAAAGTTCATTTATTTTTTGATTTCTCTACATTTGTTTGTTTTTGATCTTTAGTCTTGTATCCTTAGGGTTTGTCCAAAGTAATTAATTCACCCTCCATGATCAAGACTAAAAATAAAAAATACAACCATTCCAAAATAAGGTTAAGTCAATTATATATATGATATAGCTATTTATTTATAAAAATTCTTGACTGTCAATTCAAATTAAAATTTTCAATTTATGCTTTTTACTACAATTTATTAGGACAATGTTGTGTGTTGCTATGTTCTTTCTCAAAGCACCATCCCATTTTACAACTTCATGAAACATGATTAAATTCAAGTGAGGCATATGTATAAACCCAATATTTTTAAACTTTATCATTTTTTATACTTTATCTCTTATATCCTATCAAGTTTCAATCTCTATGAGTGCATGCCTTAAAAGGCACATCAAGAAAGGGGTGGGCAAAACTTCAGTGTTTCACTAAATTTTTGGTCCCTATATCATTACATAAAACCACTAAAATTTAATTTTATCCAAATACATAAGTAAATAAAACCATTTTATCTAATCTTCTAATAAATTCACCTTCTAAAATATCCCCTAACTAAGCATACACCTTTTTTCTTTATTTTCCTACTATATTATCCCAAAACTCTATCAACCCAATTGACCTAGTTAAATATCTAACAACTATATTTCCCACCAATTAATATCAAATTGGTTGACATTATTTGATAAATTGATATGAGTTTTTAGGGTAAATCTTTGGATATACATACCCCATTTACTTCTATCAAATAGAGAGGAACATTCATTTTTGCATTATTAAAACTTGCATGTCTACTAATTCTACACATGATGAGTCATTTCTTAGGGTTTTAACTTGGATGGAAAGAATACTATCTTGTGGTAAATTATTGGATGAAAAATAAGAGTCTTTTAGCCTAGAGATGATTTCTATAGCTTGATCCTTATGTTGACCAATTTTGCCCATAGGCAAAATCTCGGTCACCTTCTGCACTCGCTTTGGATGGCCAGTTAATTTTGGGTTGCAAGGTCCACCTTCAGGTTTCAACAGCTCCATTTCAAAGCATTGGCTCATCGGCCTCATTCATTGGCATTCACAGTAGCATAAGGCAGAGTCTTCAAACATTCACAAAAGGGGAGAGGAGAAAGTCGGGGCAATTAACACTAAGGCAAAAGGAAGGCAGACGTTTACAAGAATAATGCAGTCGACGGCAAAATTGCTGCCCACAACACTGGCGAGTAAAAAGAGACTGCAAATAGATGCAGTCAGTGGAAAAATTTCTGCTCATAACATAAACAGAGAAAATAAAGGTAGCCAACTCGGCTGACGTCGACAGAATAGCCAAGCCAACACAGCTGACATTGGTAAAATTGCCGTGCTCAGTAGTAAATCGGCCGACGTCGATAAAATTGCTGCGTGCAGTCCATGGCAGTAGGCAAAAAATTTATCACTCACAACATCAGGTGGCAAAAAAGCCCTGCAAAACATAGAAAAAGACCCACCCAGTGGGCATAGGAGCAGGCTGCATGCAAAATGAGGCATCAAGCATGGTCCTAGTAGTTTTATGACGTCAACTATAGTGTTTTTCACTCTTCCCAATGAGACTCCTATTGGATTTTCCCATATAAATGGGTAGACTTGGTAATTTTAAGAAATCTTCTCTAATTTTGTAAAGAGCATAGCTCTCTCCACTTGAATCAATAAAATATAGTTTTGCCTCCATCTTAGATAGATTGTCTATGTATGTTACGAGTATTATTTGTGTTTAGTCATTATCTCTGATGCTTGCATAGGTTAATGCCAACAGACCAGCCATTTATAAGGTGCTAGTTCTACAGCTGAAAGGAGAAGAGAAATATTTGAGAGGGATAGAATAGAGGAATTTGCTTGCAAGTGTGCATTCCACAGCACCTTGGTAAACCTCTGTTATGTATTTTCCATTATAGCCTCCCTATTAGTCTTAGCAGCCTAGTTCTTCTGCCAGATGTGTAGAGTCTATTTGCATTTTTCTTGATTCTAAGAGTGGATGTGAAAGGTCAACCTTTATTTTGGTGTATCACCTCTTTAGAGTAGGTTGTTTGCTTTCATGCATTTTCTTCTCCCTTTTCATTCCCCCCAGTATATCTATATATCTATATTTTTGCACTACCTGAAACAAACAAGATACATCAGAGGGAACTAGCCCATACCTAGAGACTCTCCTCTCCTGCTTCACCATCCCACAGGTGAGAGACGAGTTTCCATGTTGTGGGGAGAGGGAAGGAACCTATTTTCCTGCCACCGGGTGCAATCTCTAGTCGTCAACAGTTTTGGCACGCCCAATGGGACTGTGTTTTTATCAGTTTCTAATGCAGTAGTATTTCAGGATTGATGTTGGTCCTACTACAATAATTTCAAAAATTTCCAGCATCTGGTGACTCCACTGGTAAGAGCTTAGTTCTTTATTCTAAGACTAGTCACTTAAACTTCTATGCCAAAGGTTACAACAGGGTCAGCTTCAAGGGGGGTTCCTTTTGTTTTCATTGAGCTGCCTTTAAACTCTATTAAACGGCTCAAGTTTGAAAGAACTCACCCTTATCCATTAGTAAACCCTCCTAGATTTGTTGCTAGGAACACCAACCCAGCTCAGCCACAGTCACAACCCATTCTAGCCATGGCATTGCCTTTTGCAACTTTTCACGGTGAGAGCCCTTTAAACCTCCCATGCTATTATCCGATTCCAAGAACAGCTCTGAAAAATGTACCTTCTTTTGATGGAGTGGGACCTATTACAGTTGTTGAGCATATCAAGAATATTTCCAACCTTTGCAATATTCACAATATAATAGAAGAAAAAATCACCATCAGACTGCTAGCTTTATCTCTGAAAGGGAAGGCTCTTGATTGGTACGTCGCCTTACCTGTGAATTCCATACATTCCTAGAATGAATTGGGCACCCATTTAACTGGTTGTTTTAGGGAAAAAAGTGACGGCCTCTCTCTCACTGAGCAGCTAACGACTATAAAGAGAGCTCTGCATGAGTATATGTAGGACTTCAACACGTGGTTTCAAAAGACTTGGGATAGAATTCCTATCTTGGTAAGGCTGACTCCCAGCTATGCTTTCTTGTACTATTTAAAAGCATTAAACAGTGATATTATTGTGATGATCCAATCTATGGGAGGGCACATATTGCCTACTGCTTATGACATTGCCATAGCAGCCAAAAATTGCTTGGTACAAGCTAAAAAGATCGCTCCTAGGCCTAACATGCCACTTTTCCCAAAGATGATGCCCCCTATACAAACTGTTGTTCCCACCATTGCTCCCCTGCCCACCATTGAGAAGCCAACGGCTGTTCTATCAAATGAACTACATGAGGTAAAAAGCCTATTGCAAAACATGTCAAATGAACTTGTAGCTCTTAAAAGACAACAAGCTCAAAATAACAAGCCGAATCTGGGTTATCAACATTATGGTCAAGGCCCTAGGACTCCTTTTCAAGGCTATAATCAAGGACAGGGTCAGCTTACTCAAACTAGGCCTTATCAAAATTATAACTCAGGCCCCTCTTCATCATCTAAAGCCATGGTGCCTACTCAGAATAACCTTGTACATGTGTAGCCTAGTTGTTCGACCATAGGACATGGTCAAGAGAAAGCTATCCATATGAATGATATGATGAAATTTTTCTAGAATTTAGAACACTAGGTTACTGATCATTCCCAATTTTTTGAGTTTCTAGCTCATCCCAGCATGAGTAACAATCAGGCTCAGCCGGATTCTACTCTGATAAATCACGAAGAGGGTGAGCTCTGTGTAATTAATTATGGAGGCACTGCAGGCAATTAGACTAATTGCATTACAGCCAATACAAGATTTAAAATAAGGGCAGTTGGAGAAGCACAGGCTTCCCCTTAGGCATCAACAATGAATACTCCATTGCACCCTTTTCAAAGGGCTCCAATTTCTAGACAACTGTTTGCACGTCTAGCTCCCCAATCTATAGCTCCAATTGGGATCAGCCCAAAGGAAAACACAAATGGAATCATTCCCCAAGTTAATATAGTTGATCAAATGAATAAATTGCACATGAACATTTCTCTATGAGATTCGTTGTCACTCCCAGGATAAAGGGACATATTGAAGAAAGAATTGCATGAGCTAGATCGACAGGCCGTCCCAGCAGACACTAATAACATCCTAATGATGAATGGGTAGCCTTCCGCTTCAGATCAGGAAAAGAAAGAAGAAAGGACTCCCCCATTTTATGTATCTTTGATCATAGGGGATTTATTAGTACACAATTGCATAATCGACAGCGGGGCCAACACTTTCGTAATGCCCAAGTGCATTGCTGATAAGATGGGATTAATGTATGAAGCAATGAACAAAGGGGTCTTGCAATTAGATGGGATGCCTAAAAACACAATCAAAATCTTGAAGGGATTAAGTTTAACATTGCATGCCTACCCAACATTCTCAATCCCCCATGATATAGTGGTAGCAGATGTTCCTCCATATTTTGCAATCTGTTTGTCTAGGGACTTTACGTCCAAGATAGGTGGCTATCTAGCAGCGAACTGGTCATATCTAGTTTTTAGAACCAAGTACGGGACCAAAGTGAAAATTGAATCCGAGCCACTCTAAAAGGACCATCTAGAGCCCTATTCACCTAAGGTAATGAATGTTAGTTACACTATCATCGATTCAAAAGAGTCTCAGACAGACAAATCTTCATATTCTGCTCTTAAAGGAGTCACAAATCTACTCTTGGATGAGTGGGGAAGCAATAACTTCGAGCACGATCCTTATAAGTTTATTGAGGAATAATACCTTAGTGTCTATTGCTTGCATGAAGAAGGTGCCATCATGCCCAATATAATGAAGGAGAACAAGGAAGACCTTGGCCTGTGGCAGCTGTACTTCGACAGTTCCAAAAGTAAATTGGGTGCTAGTGGTGGGGCAATGTTAGTTTCCCCTTCTAATGAAAGGTACTTTTTAGCTTTCCATTTCTAGTTCTCTTGCACATGTAATGTTGTAAAATATGAGTCTTTGATTCATGGACTTGAGTGGGCAAGAAAGAGAGGGATCAGGAAGTTGCAAATCCTGAGGGACAGTGAACTAATAGTGAACCAAATAAGAGGCCTGAACTTGACCAAGAACTCCTTGCTAAAGTCTTACAAGCATAGAGTCTGGGACTTAATGGAGGGCTTCCTTGCTCTTAACATTACCTCGATTCCCAGGGAATAAAATAAGCACGCTAACAGGCTGGCAGCTGTTGGAGCCCAGTTTGATGTTTTGAAAGAGATAAGCAGGTATTGTGGTTCGCACTATTTAAAAGTGGTGGTTCGGCCTTCAATTCCAGACAATGTTATGAATTGGCAAGTTTTCAAAAGTGACCAACAGATAGCTCTCTTCTTTTAGGAAGAAGTTGAGTTTGTGGTCCACAATCAAGTGAAATTGCAGCAGCAATATGGAAATCAGATTGTTCAATTGAAGAACAATAAACTCCCTAAGGGTCTGGTCACACTTGAAAGTATTTTCAATGGAGATGACCAACTAAGAGATGACAAAGCGTGCATCACTACTAGAGAGGAGAATTATGAAAAAGTTGAAATCTTCAAGGACAAGTTGCTAGCGCTTGGTAAGGTCTACACGTTTCAAGAAAGGCAAGCTTTCATTCTACTGTGTGAGGAGTTTGCTGACATTTTTGCCTGGAATTATAGCGACTTGAAAGGATTAGATCCAAGACTCACCCAACACACCATTGAATTAGAGGAAGGTGCAAAACCAGTCACATAAAAGCAGAGGCCTATTAATTTGATGATTGAACTCCTTATGCAGACTGAATTGGCCAAGTTGATTGAGTCTGGCATTATATTTCTGATCAAACATTCCTCATGGTTGGCTAATTTGGTTCTAGTTAGAAAGAAAAATGGAGAAATTAGGTTGTGCGTTGACTTCAAAGACCTTAATAAAGTCTCTTTAAAAGATCATTATCCCCTCCTGAACATGGAGTAGATCCTCCAAAAGGTAACTAGTTCTAAACGTTTTTCCCTCCTGGATGGTTATTCAGGGTATAATCAGATTTTGGTGCGAGGCTGTGACCAATACAAAATAGCCTTCACCACTAAATGGGGAAAGTTTGCCTATCAGAAGATGCCTTTTGGGCTATCCAATGCTGGTGTTACCTTCTAGCGAGCCATGGACATGGCTTTCAGTGGTTTGATAAATAAGAACGTGCTAGTGTACCTTGATGATATAACAATTTTCTCCAAAGAGGCGGGATAGCACATGGAGCACCTCAGGTAGATTTTTGAGAGGTGCAAGGAATTTGGCATCTCCCTAAATCCAAAGAAATGTGTATTTTCTATTCATGAGGGGAAACTTCTTGGCCACATTGTGTCCAAGGGAGGTTTGTCTATTGACCCCGAACGAGTCTGCTCCATCTTGGAGATGTCCCTACCAAAGCACAAGAAAGGCCTGCAGAGTTTCTTTGGCTAGATAAATTTCATTCAAACGTTCATTCTAAACTTTGCCAAAATAGTCAAACCCCTAACCTCTATGCCGAGGAAGGGTGAAGAATTCAAGTGGACAATGCCAAGAAAAGATAGCTTTGAAGCCATCAAACAAGCTTTGACCTAGGCTCCCACTCTAATCAGCCCTGACTTCAGTAAAGACCTAAATATCTATACCTTTAGCAATAAAGAAGTGATATCTGCTATGCTTACTCAAGCAAACAGTGATGACCTCGAGTAACCACTCACCTTCTTCAACCAAGGGTTAGAGGACTTCAAAATTAGGTACACCTACGTAGAGAAGCAAGTCCTGGCAGTAGTGCGCAACCTAAAGAAATTTAGGTATATGTTGTCAAACAGTAAGATCCATCTCATGGTTCCACACCCTGGCATCAAGGATTTCTTGACCAATCGAGACTTAAATGAGAAAAGGGCAGGATGGATCACCAAGGTGATGGAGTATGACATAGACATCAAAATCACCAAGTTGGTGAGAGGAAGGGGCCTGTGTGAATAGCTAGCAGTAGATTTGAGGCAAAAAGGTGAAGACAGCTTGTTGATCCATGATGCAACCACTGCAGAAGAACCAGCTGTCATAAGAGATTAGATGCTAGACATGAGGTGCTTCCTTCTTACAGGCAAATGTCTATAGGGTCTCGGTAGAGCTGAAAGAAGGTATTTTAAACTTCAGTCCCTTCCTTATGTTTTGATTGATGGAGTATTATTTAGGAAGGATCTCGCCAAGGATCTCCTAAGATGCATTGACCCTAGTCATGCTGACAAGGTATTGGCTGAGTTTCACGATGGGCCAGCAGGTGGCCATTTCACCCCTAAGACCACAGCAGTGAAAATAATGAGAGCTAGCTATTTTTGGCCCACTCTCTTTAAGGATACCTATGCCTAGGTAAGGAAGTGCCAGAAGTGTGTACTTTTTGATGGAAAATAGTGATTGGCTGCCATGCCTCTACAACCAATCCAAGTGGAACAACCATTCATGCAGTGGGGCCTGGATTTCATAGGTATGATCAATCCTCCCTCTAGTGCCAGACACAAATGGGTCCTGACTGCTACAGATTATTTCACCAGGTGGGTGGAAGCCATTGATTTGAAGGAAGTGAATGAAAGCGTAGTCCTAGATTTTTATGAGGAGTTAGTGACACGTTTTGGGGTCCCAGCCACTATAATTTCAGATAATGCCTTGGCTTTTCTGGGAACCAAAACTAGTGAATGGGTGCTAAGGTATGGTATATACCTCAACACTTCATCAAATTATTACCCGCAAGGGAATGGGCTGGCTGAGTCCACTAACAAAAATTTGATCAGGATTATAAAGAGGACCAATGGAAGAAAATCAGAAAACTTGGCATGCCAAGTTGAAAATAGCTCTATGGGCCGATCGAATCACTCCGAAGAGATCAATCAAAAATTCTCCATATACTCTTGTGTATGGAAGGGAAGCAAGGTTTCCCATTTCACTCAAATTGCCAGCACTAGACCTCGCTCATTAGCTATAGTTAGAAAAAGGAACCAGTATGGAAGTCAGACTGTGTGAGCTAATGGAGCTCCAAGAGGTAAGGAATCAGGCCATGGTCTCTATGATCAGTCACCAATAGCAGGTGAAAAGACATTTTGACAAGAAATCTTTGTCAAAAAATTTCACTGAAGGAGACATTGTCTTAAAATGGGATGAAGACAGAGCTAAGCCTAGAAAACATGCAAAATTTGATGCCCTCTGGAGCGGTCCTTACATAATTACTCAGTGCAAGTAGCATAACATGTTCCATCTCTCCAAGTTAGATGGTGAATAATTGTGTATCCCAGTCAATGGGATACATCTGAAGCATTGCCACTAATTTTTGGTTTAGCTGTACATAGTTTCCCTTGTTTTTTGTTTTCTTTCCTGCTTTCCCTAAGTCTAGTTTGCACAGTTAGTTGTTTTTAGTCTTGTGTGTTTCCCTTTGCGTATGGGGGTAAATTTTGTATTTTTGATCTTGGGATCTTTTGGACTATTATTAATTCTTTCAAGCTGCATCTGACTCTACACCCAATGGATATTCAAAGGCAACTGGATCCTAAACATAGTAGGCATTTTTCTCTTGAGAGTCACCAATTTGTTGACCAATTTTGCCCACAGGCAAAATCTTAGTCACCTTCTGCACTCGCTTTGCATGGCCAATTAATTTCAGGTTGCAAGGTCCACCTTCAGGTTTCAACAGCTCTGTTTCAAAGCATTGGCTCATCGGCCTTGTTCGTTGGTGTTCATGGTAGCATAAGGCAGAGTCTTCAAATGTTCACAAAAGGGGAGAGGAAAAAGCTGGGGCACTTAACACTAAGGCAAAAGGAAGGCATATGTTTACAAGAACAATGCAGTCAGCAAAAAAATTGCCACCCATAACATTGGCGGGTAAAAAGAGACCAAAAATAGATGAAGTTAACGGAAAAATTGCTGCTCACAACACAAACAGAGAAAAGAAAGGTAGCCAACTCGGCTGACATCAGCAGAATAGCCAAGCCAACATGGCTGACGTCGGCAAAATTGCCACAATCGATAGTAAATCGGCCGATGTTGGCAAAATTGCTACGTGTAGTCCATGGTAGTAGGCAGCACATTTACCACTCATAACATTAGGCAGCAAAAAAGCCTTGTAGAACACAGAAAAAGACCCACCCAGTGGGTAGAGGAGCATGTTGCACACAAAATGAGGCATCAAGCATGGTCCTAGTAGTTTTATGATGTTAGCTACAGTTTTTTTCACTCTTCCCAATGAGACTCCTATTGGATTTTCCCATATAAATGGGCAGACTTGGTCATTTTAAGAAATCTTCTCCAATTTTGTAAAGAGCACAGCTCTCCAAATTCTCCACCTGAATCAATTAAATACAGTTTTGCCTCCATCTTGGATAGATTTTTTGTGTATGTTACAAGTATTATTTGTGTTTAGTCGTTATCTCTGATGCTTACATAGGTTAATGCCAACAGACCAGCCATCTACAAGGTGCCAAATCTGTAGCTGAAAGGAGAAGAGAAATATTTGAGAGGGATAAAATAGAGGAATTTGCTTGCAAGTGTGCATTCCACAGCACCTTGGTAAACCTCTATTATGTATTTTCCATTATAGCCTCCCTATTAGTCTTAGCAGCCTGGTTCTTCTACCAGATGTGTAGAGTATATTTTCATTTTTCTTGATTCTTAGAGTGGATGTGGAAGGTCAACCTTTATTTTGGTGTATCATGTCTTTAGAGTAGGCTGCTTGCTTTCATGCATTTTCTTCTCCCTTTTCATTCCCCCCCAGTATATCTATATATCTATATTTTTGCACTGCCTGAAACAAACAAGATACATCAGAGGGAACTAGCCCATACCTAGAGACTCTCCTCTCCTGCTTCGCCATCCCATAGGTGAGAGAGGAGTTTCCATGTTGTGGGGAGAGGGCAGGAACCTGTTTTCCTGCCACCGAGTGCAATCTCTAGTCGTCAACACCTTACAAATCTAAAATAACTTATTTCAAAGCACCACTAGCTAAGGAAGAGATTGAGGTATGATAAGTTCAATTCAATATAAGTATTCATAAATTTTACTCTTTAATTTAGGAGATAAATATTTCAAAAATTAATATGATATTTTTTTTAATCTTTTCTTATTTTACCTCTACATTGACTTGAGTAGAGTTCTCTTTGCATGTTCTATTTTGTTTGTTTAAATATCTCCCTTTGTGCCACAAGCTTTAGTTAGAACTATATTAGATTTATTTTATGTATTTTAGTCTTAGCTAGGTGTATTTCATAATGTAATTTTATTAGAGGGTTTGGAACCCTCTCCTTTGGTTTTATGTGGTAAAATATCCCTTAGGTTTAGTAGATCTGAATTGGTCATGTCCTGATATATAAGCTATGCAATGAAATCTTTGGTAAGATTACCTTCTTTAAGATTGGAATACACTAAGTAGAACAAGTTGTAGATCCATAATAATTCATTACATATAGTTTCCAAAGGGATATAAAAAAAATATAAATCTAAAATTGATAGTGAGATACTTATTAGGTTTTAAGATTTTGTGTAGTGCAAGAGACCTAGGTTAGGAGAATTATATGGATCATACTAAGGCATACTAATTTAGGTATAATGAGATGGAATAAAGTGAGACTTTTGGAAACATTAGGTATATAATTAAAGGGTAGAGATATGATTGATATTTTTCAAATGTACAAGATTGAGATGCTATAAATATTCAGTTTTGGTATCTATAATTACCACTCCTAGGTAAACAAATTGTAAATAGTTCCAATAAGGAACATGTGAGATATTAGACACATACTTATTTAAAGAAGAGACATGAATACAATTATTCAATAAAGAAATATTTCATGCTAAATCAAAGTCTATAAGCAACTGGATTAATAATTCAAGAACTTCAAATTAGGCCACATATTTTGGATCTAGTTTTTTACTTCCTAAAGTTAATTGAGCTCTTTTGAGGTGTCACTATAAGAAAAACCTTGTCTCCAACTAAAAATTGTATTGATATTATTTTCAAGTTATCATATTTATTATGTATATCAATAGCTTAAAATAGTATTTTACTAATTATTTTGACTTGTTCTTCCATTTCTGCCAACATATCTAGCCCAATTCTTATTCTATCCTATAGCTTATCCCCTTTGATAAGAGTTATAATTTTTTTACCATGTAATGCCTTAAAAGAGGATATTTATAGAGTAAAATGGTATGAATTATTATATTCAAAGTAAAATAGTATAATATATTAGTCCCATTTATACTCTCTATCCATGTAATACATCAATAATAAATCTTCTGAGACATCATTTACTCTATCAATTCACTAGTTTTTCTTTGGGTGATGTCGACCAATTTTTTACTCTAATTAAAAAATGGTCAAACCATATAGGTTAAAATTTTTCATATGGTTATAAAATATTGTATATGGTCTTGTTATGGTATTAAATGGTCCTAAATGGTCTTCATATGATCACATTTATCCTTAACTAACATTATTTGAGGTTTGGTCTTATAGATGCTTGTCTAGTATTTGGGGTTATGTATGAGTCTTGGTGTTTTCAAGTGTGGTTAGGGTCATGTAATGGTAATTAATAATTATTAATGTATTTTAAAGGTTATATTATCATGTATTAACCTTTTACTATGTTGATATGTGACAAAAAGTCATTTTGATCACCTTTTGGCCTAATTTTGAGGAGTTGTATGTGCCATCCCAAGGTAAAAACGTTTCCAGAAAGCTCATAATATAACTTATGTTATAAATGGGTTATATAATGGTAAAAACCTGAAACATTTGTAGTTTAATGCCTATACTAAGCAAAATACTTATTTACAAGCACTTTTAGGCACTTATACAACCTTAAGAGATCAACTTGCAGGTTAAAATGGTTTCAAAGAGTCTCTTGGACTTTAACATGTTATTTTAAGGATTTTAATAATTTTTTAGGTATAATAGATGAATTAGATACTCTCTTTCCTCTATTTCTACCTTCATAAGCTCAGAATGGCAAAAATTAAATGCATGGTATGGCTAGGAGAGAAATTTGGAAGATGAAACTTTAGAAATTGTTAAGAGTCCCAATGAGATTAAATTTAGTGGAATTAGTTTTTATATTAATTTCCACTCCTTTATGACAAATCACTAAGAGTGACAGTAGGTCACTATGCCTTGTCCATTCATGAAAGGTCTAGTTTTGCTTTTGTTTATTCATGCTAGAATTTGATGGAGGAGAATGGTTTTGTGGATTGTTTTTAGAGGATAAAATGACACATTTCATGGTATTTTCAAAAATAAATTCAACATTGGTTTATGTCTTCAATAAAGGAAAATTTTCTCAGGTGTATGGAGTTTTAGTCACCCCTACTACATGTGTTTTGGTTTGTTTGAATTGATGTCACTCTTAGAGGTTTTAAAGTACTTCATCATTCATGTAAAATTTTATCACTATCCTAGGATTCATGTGTTATCTCTTGAGAAGTATCTCTTTGAAAATAGCCTTTTAAGAGACATCATATCTTGCTCTTTGAAAAACATAATCTATATAGTAGTAGTATTATACAAGTTTGAATGACATGTTTGGTCCAATTGGAAATGAATATCAATGATAAATTATGAGGGATACAATTTTTAACTTGTTGAAATCTCAATGCAAGGAAAATAAAACTCAAATACATTCTCCAAAAGGATTTGAATAAGTTTTTCTACCCACATGTTACCCCTGCTATAAGTGTTTTGGTTTGTTTGAATTATTGTAACTCTTAAAGGTTTTTAGGTGATTCATCATTCATGGAAAATATTCTCTCTCCCAGGATTCACATTTTATTTCTTGATAAGTAGATCTTTGAAAATATCCTTTTAAGAGACATCATGTGTTGATTTTTTAAAAGCAAGGTCTATGCAATAGTAGTCTTCTACAACTTTGAATGCTAAGATTGGTCCAATTGGTAATTAATATCAATGATAAATTATGAGGGATACACTTTTGAAATTATTTAAATCTCAAGTTAATGATAATAAAACTCAAACACATTATCTAAAAGGGCTTGGATAATTTTGTCTACCCATAGGTTATACAACTATAGATAGACATTCATGAATTATAGGCCTTTGTTGAAAATATTAAAAGCCATGGAGAGACCTAGTATATCTGATCAAACAATCAAATGTTTTCACTAATTACAATGTATTATCAAGAAACATGGATGAGTATTTAGGACTCCAACTTCCATGCAAAGCCTTGAACTAACCTTATATAGGCCTATACAAACTAAACAGACAAGTTGAGGATGACATAATACTTGGTCAAGAGGTCTATAAGCTTATGAGAGAGTGAAAAATAAATGGTAAAAGAGTTGAAAATATCAAAGTATTAAAGGTCTCTATGACTCAAGAGAGTTGTCTTATCAACCTATGTAAGTAAAATTAAGACCTATAGGTGACATACCTATAGGTCCTCATTTTGGACTAAAATCTAATTATCCTAAAAAAGAGAATAAGGTCAAAGCATGGCACATGAATCAATGTAAATTAGAGATAATTCATAAATTAATAGACACATATGATTTTAGAATAAAATAAGAGTTAACATGAGTTAGAGTTTGCAAGTCTTATACTCATACATTAGCCTATGTATGAAGGTAAAAGAGGAAGAAAGCTTGAAGATGATATAAAAGGTTAAAAAAATATATAATGTAGTGATAAATAATTGAAAATGAATAATATATACTATAAAAGTGATATGATGGATTTGGGAGGAACAATTCTTAAATATCATGTTCAAACTCTCCTCTAATAATCATCTACAACCATGCCTTAGTAGGTAGCTAACAAGTGCATACAAGTGAAGATGTAGTACATTGACAAATTTTTAGAGGGTCAATGAAGGGTTATGAACTATAATTAATGTTTATATTGTGTCCAATGACTTTAAACACAATTCTAAACTCCTAGGACATAGTCAAGATCCCAATAACTAAAACCTATAGTCAAGGCTAGAAATGAGTAAGAAGAAGATTACAGGTTTATGTAAATATGATGACTTGAGAGTTATAAATAAATATTATAGACTATAAATAATATTATTTAAATAATTTAAATATTAATTTATTATAAATTAAAGTTATAAAACCCATAAATACACTCAGACTATCCTAAGGACCACCTACAGGTTGCTTAGGCAAGTAGACTGGTTATGGGCTTGAGAAGAAGAGGTCACTTGCAATTAGTAAGAAGTAATTTTGGGTGAGGTGATAGATAATGTATAGAGTTATTTTATGTAAAAATAACCAAAATATATGTTAGGGAGAAGATTACCTATATATAAGACTTACTTCAACTCTCCATACACAACTAATTTACCACCTACAGGCGTGACTGCCTTGTTAGGTAAAAGTTACTTGTCTAGAGTTAATAAAATATGTATTAAGAGAGGTAAATAATTTGATATGTTTAATGGTGATAAAATAACTCCTTAATACCCTTATACTCACCTAGAGTGAGGAAAACATTGAAGACCCTATTCAGGCTTGTAGAGTCTAACTCACATGCAGATAGGCCTAAAGAGAAGTCATGAGAAATGTAATTGATTGAGATTAAAGTGCTGGTTTAAATATTTTTATAAGTTATTTGATAAATAATAGACACTATAATACCATTCAAAGTCATATGAAAATAAGTAAAGTGCTATTTAGACTCTTAAGACCACCTCAAACTCCTCTCATGTAAGACTACAATCTAAAGCCAAAATTTCATTCACTTATTAAGACCATGGAAATTTGCATGGGAAAAAATGGTATTCAAAGATGATAAAGGGTTTTTTACACTTCAATATTATGGTGTTAGTTATTAGTTTAGGTCTATCACCTGCATGAACAAAGGCTAAGAATGTCAACCCCTTTCTAATGTCATATTATCAAACCAAGAGTGATATTATTATACTAAGTAATGTATGGACATGATTCATAGGATATGATAACCTATGTATAGTTGAGGGGGATATTTAAATTTAATTTTGTGGCATTATTTTAGGTTTTTGAGGGATTAGGGTTTATAAATAATTGTTAAGAACTTAAGTCACTCTAAACCCTCCTAAAACCCTAACAATGACTAGTTTAGATAGAAAAGATTATAAAGGACATGATATGACCTATTTTGATCATATAATCTCTAAAAAAAATTTTGTGCTCCAATTATGTTCCAACCATGTACTTCATCTATATCTGTAATTATAAAGATGGCATTAAATGCCTTATTTTACAAGGATTATTGGTGTTTTGTAGGGTTTTGGATAGTTTGACACTTTTAAAATGGTAGGATAGGTTGTTTAGGATGTATTTAATATATTAAATCCTATAAATCCATAAAAATTTACTATAAATGATCAAAGAAACATAATTTTTTAAGGTAATCTCAAACAAGCCTAAAACTAAAATGAGACTAGGTTTCAGGGCCATTTCATGGTTATCATATTTACATAAGGTCTCAAGTCCTTAAATTTGGCATGGAGATTGGTGGTAGGCTAGGTTATTTTAATCACATTTTTTGGGTGGTTTCACACATGTGGGAGAGATATGGAGTATAAAATTAAGATTTTAGGGAAGGAGGCTTAATTGAGGAGAGAAAAAGGCAAAAAAAGGCACTTACACTCACTCTTGGGACCTGACACTTGGAATGGAGTTGTAAAGACATACTAGGTCCTCAAATATAGCCTTAGTTTTTAATTTCCATATTTAATATATCCTACACAAGGAGGTTTACATGATTTTAGGGCTACAAGGAAAAGAGGCCTAATGAGAGCTTGAGGAGCAAAATGGAGTTTTAAGAGTTATTCCATGAACCAAAATGGATTGATTTAGGTTTGATGAGGTATTTGAAATATTTTCATGGAGAGATAATGTATTTAATAATATGAAATCAATTTTTGAACCACTTGTACAAGGCTAGGCATGGCAGAAGAAGGGGTTTCAAGACACCTAAGCATATGAATGATAATTGCTACTAAAATGTCAAACTAGAGGAGTTTAGAAATGAATTATAGGTGTCAAATGAGATGTATGAAATTAGATAATAGTGAATTGATGATGAAAATGTCCATTTGTCACTTCTCATAGGTAAATAAGGATTGTTTTGAGGAGTTGTGTAATGTGTCAAGTTGAGTTTTCAACTCCCATGCCACTTGGATTATGGAGCATCTTTATAGGAGATACATATGTCCGTAGGGAATTTTTTATATAGTTTCTAACTCCCTCTTTTTTGTAACTTACATGTGGACACTTGGAAATATTCTTCTTCTACACCCCTCTCTTTCTCTCCCTCAATTCTCTCTATAAACTACCATTTTTGGCCTTATAAAATACAAGACCTTGAGGTCATCTTTTCATCTCTATCTAAGATAATTTTATATGGAAATTCATGAAGCTTAAAAATTTATTACACAAACCTCTTAGTCAAAACTAGTATATCATTGGTATGAAATGTTTAACTTTAGTAAACTTATCAACCATAACTAAGATCATGTCATGTTGGTACTTAGAAATCATAAAAAATTGTAAAAAAATACATAATGATGACCTACCACTTTCAAAATGGTATATCACAAGGGTTAAATAATCATGTAGGGTGTACATGTTTAGTCTTAACCCACTAAAACTCTAAACATTTAACTAGAAAATTAACTACATCATTCTTAATTCCCTTCTATAAATATAGTGGTCTTAGTTCTGTGATCAATTCAGTCACTCTAGGGCGACCAAAATAAGATGAACAATAAATTTATCTAAGCACTAATGTTCTCATATCTCCTCAATATAGAACATATACACAAACTTTGTATCTCAAAAACCCATTGTGATCAAAATGATATTCATCATTCCTAAAATAATTTTGATTATATGTTAGGTATTTCTTGAATTTTTCATATAAATAATAACTTTAAGTATATATAAAACAATTTTTTGAAAATTTAATCAAATATTAACCATAACTATAATGTATATTTTGTGTCTAAGGGCATTATATACATAGTGTTGATTACCCTTAATATAGCCAATGTCAAATTCATAGTTTATAGAAATTAGAGAAAAAAATATTTGGTGTGCATTAAAATTTGGTGTGTGACGATGTACTTAAGTCCCAAGTTGTCAATATGAGATCAAAAAGTCTTCCTAAAAAATAATGTCTCCAAACATGTAATGCATGAAATATTGTTACAAGTTGTAGATCATGTAAAACATAGTTAAATTCATATGACCTAGGTTTCCTTGATTCATAGGCCATAACCATACCATCTTGAAAAAGCACACCTCTAAAGCATTCACTTGAATCATATATAACAACTAAAAAATGACCATCTAGATTTAGAACCCTAAGAATTAATGCTGAAGTAAGACTTTTCTTCAAGATTTGGAATACTTTTTTGTACTTGTCTTTCCATTTGAACCCTTGATCCTTTATTTGAAGTGAAGTGATGGGGTTGGGTATCTTATAAAAAATTGGTATAAACTTGATTAGTAACCTATCAAACCCATAAAACTATGCACTTCCTAAATATTTATAGGTGTCAACCAATCCATAATTGCTCTAATATTTGATGGCTGGACATAAATCCCATTAGTAAAAAAAATATGATTTAAGTATTGCACTTATTTTTGGAAAACTTCACACTTAGAAAACTTACCATATAAATTATGCTATCTCAATCATTGCATCTCTAGATATAAATGATAAGAATGCTCCTCATCATTCGTAGAGTATATTGGAATGTAATCTAAAAATTAAATTATAAAATTGTTCAGATAGTCTCTAACAACACTATTTATAAGATTCATGAGTATAATTAGTTATTTCATCATCCCATAAGGTAACACTATGAATTCAAAATGCCCATATCTAGTTCTATTTTTTTTAGTTATATCTTCTTCCTTTGTTCTCAATTGATGATACATTAATATAAGATTAATCTTCATAACTATGGTTGAAAAATTAATATGTTCATCAATGCAAGATAATGAATACATATTCTTCACTGTATCCATATTCTGCACGAAGGTCTTATTCTGCTTATTGAAGGCTATTGCAAGAATAGGGCACTGGTTAAGTATCCCAAACAAGGGAAAAATAAGTTGCTAGGGAATAAAAAAAATGAAAATGTAAGCAGAAGAGGAAAAATTAAGACCCCTAGTCCTAATAAATAGAATGTAGAAGAAGAAAGGGGTCGGGAGAGAATTGAAGAACCCGAGGAGGAAATTTCGGAGGAAGAAGATGGAACTGAGAGTTGGGACACCAACTCTAGTAATGATAAAGAAGGATCTAAGGAAATTGAAAAAGATAAAGTCAATACAGACGAGGATTCTACTACCAGAACAGAAGAGATGGAGGAAAACCAGAAAGAGGCAGAGGATGACATTGTCCAGGAAGATCCTGGTGAGGACCCAACTTCTAAGAATGAAAAGGAAATCTCTATCCAGGAAGATATTCAAAACATGGAGAAGGAAATTCAAGATGGAATCAATGAGCAGGAACAAAAGAGTCAAGAAGAGTTCTTTGAAGAAGCCAGGAATAGCCCCAATAAAAAGTCTGAGGATTGGAGAGGGAAGAATCAGAATGATGAAATAAACACTCCTATGACTTGGGTTAACTGTAAAGCTGAGTCTTCTTCCCAATTAGATTCCTGGTTGTGTAGGGAGATCATTGATCTTAAGAGAAAAGCGAAAACATTGGAAGATTCTCTGAAAGCTGCTTGGAACAAAGTAAATAACATGGAAAATCAGTTAAGCGAGATCCCTGTCAAGCTCATAGCTTATGAAAACAACCTCTGAGAACTAATAAAGGACAACAGAAAGAAAATGGAGGAAGTAACGTCCAACATTTGTGCAGCTGCTATCAATATAGGTAAACGAGCCAATGAGGAGACTAAAGCACTTGAGGGTCCCAGCAAAAGGACAAGGCAAAGTTCTAGAAAGAAAGATACACAAAAAGGAGCTTTGCTGGAGGTTACCACCCAGGAAACTGATTTGAAAGGAAAAGAAGGCATGAACTTGATACTGGAACTGGATGAATAATCTGGTCCTTCTTGTTGGTTAAGAAACTGGTACTGATCTTTGTTCTCCTTTTGTTAGCTTTTGTTTGTTGTATTACCAGACTTCTATTTCTGGGTTTTGATCGGTTATGTCTCTTATGGTTTCAGGACCATTTAAAACCTATTTTTTGCTACCTCACTGTAGTCTTTTCTAGGCATTGCCTGTGGGCTTAGATTTTCTTATCTTGTTCTCTGTTAAAGGGTTTTGGGGCCCCTTCAAAACCTGCTTTTACCTCAATCTAAAACATTTGATAGTCTTTGTAAAGATTCAAGATTGTATTTTTATTTTTGATAGATACCATTAATGTTCCCCATGGTGACACACTTGGTCAAATTATCCTTTTAGATAACATCTCATAAAGGTAAAAATATTAAATTTAAAATATACATTGTCATTATTAAATAGGTTAATTTAAGCTGAGGTTTT
Source organism: Torreya grandis (assembly GCA_037957365.1). NCBI lineage: Eukaryota > Viridiplantae > Streptophyta > Pinopsida > Cupressales > Taxaceae > Torreya > Torreya grandis. Next base: position 232,289 of record JARHVA010000242.1, on the reverse strand, counting down.
GATCTTAGAATTATATCTATAAATAAAAAAACTTTCTTATTGAAGGAAGTTTGGGAAATTCATTAGTTAAAATATCTTAAAATTAATATAGAAAAGTATAGTCCTCAAAATTAGGCTACTTTGAGTGATCAAACCAATATATTTTCATTGCATACAACTTGCATCCTTTCTTTCATGTCTTCCTAAGTTACACAATAAATATCTATCTTATTTTGATTTCTCTCTTATGCTATGAATCTGAGATTCATTTCAAAATTCATATAAGAACTCTACTATTTTGGAGAAATAATTAACCTTTAACCTATGATACAAAAGCCAATTCACCCCTAGTATTACATCATATGATCCTAAAGGTTCTAAAAAATATCTTCTTTGGTGGTGAAATTATCTATCTTTAACTTAGACTAAAAAAAAAATTCTATACCTTGACTTTTGCATGATTACCATACTAAAAAATAATTGCTTGAATACCATACTAAAAAATCAAATAATTTTCCATAAAACCAACCCTTATAAGAAATTTACTAATAACATAGGGTGAAACATTTAGTAGCTCAAGTTTCTATAATAACAGAAATATGGCAACCAAATAGTGTACCCAAAGACTCAATATATGTGATCTAAAAATTAGATTGGAGATTTTTAAGTACCACATGGATTATCTACTAAAAAGATAGTTATTTATAAGATAGAGAGGAACCATTGAAGCTATTTATTGAATTCTTATGTGGACAATTTTTTGCATAATGAATGTAACCACACTTGAAACCCCCTCCTGTTGGTCCTTCTTTTTTGATATTTTTACTCTTTCCCTCCATTTCTTTCCTTAAACTGATTATCCTTATTTTTGAATGTCAATGCATTTTTTTTTAAATATTTTACCATTAAACATATACTATAAATTATTGTTCCAATTTTAATTCTTATTTTTTAAGGAAGAAAATGATTTAGGACTCCCAAATTTATTGTAATGCCTATTCCTTATAGTAGCAAGATATTTATTCTTCTACTCTTACTTGACAGATTTATAAAAAATTGATCAATATATTAAGTTTCATGCACATATAATTCACCTCCTATATATGTGTTCAAACCCATGATGAACTTTCAAATATAGAAGCATTCATCTCATATTGATGAACATATTTGAGAAGTTATGTGAAAATTTACTAATAATTTATCACTAACATATCCCCTTGTTTGAGATTATAAAAATAAATTGAATTTTGCTCAAATTAAAGCTAGAGTAACCAATTTTAACTCAAGAGGGTTAAAAATATTATTAATTAAGAATGGTGGATTGAAAACCCATTTCCATCTTCCTATTTTCCCACCAAGTAGAAGCTTCTCCTAAGAGCTAGTATGCTCCCCAAACCACTTTGGTTACCTCAACATAGTTTTACATTTAAAATTATTATTTTAATTATGTGGAACCAAGCGTCATATCCATCACCTAAAAATATACCATCAATATTTTATTATATTACCTTCTTCATGTCATGGGAAAGTTTAGCTATGAGACGAGTATTCATATCTAGATGCCTTCCATCATCTTCATGATTATATTAATATTTTATATGGTTATCTTGATTCTCATTTTAGTTTTATTTTTAACGTGTTCCTCTTCCTTACCATAAACTTTAGGTCCTTTAACCTCTTGGTCTAAGGATTTCATCCTATCTCAAGTTTTGTTAAACACAAGCATATGATCAAGCTTGGAAACTTGTTCATTTTATCCTTGATTATGATCAACAATATTTCCTTCCATGTTTTACATTGTATGAACCATGTGGTCCTAATAATTAAAATAGGTATGTTCAATTAGCGTAAGTAAACTCATGAGAACTAGAGTTTGAGCCCAGACTTTGATACCACATATAACATCCCAACTTGGAATACTCTAAAAAATCACCACTTTTTAATTTATTCTTTATATAATTATGTGCAAGTCATTTATAATTTGAATATAAACATAATATAAATGAATAAATACACAATAAATATTTTAAAATTTTCCAAACTATATAATAAAACTAAAGTAAAAATTTAATCATATAATATATATAATACATTTTGATTCCTACAATAATAATCTAGAGATGCCTAGCTTTTTAGATTTGAAATGCTACTTTTTTCCATATTATTTGGATATTTTTGTGTTATTTTATTATTTTTGGTGTCTTTTGCTTCTCCTTAAGTAGGCATATGTTTATTTTCTAGTTAATAGACCAAACCTGCATGTTTTTTGTAAAGGGTAGGGTCCCTATTTAAAACCCCATTTTACCAATAATAATTTTTTTTGCATATAATGTTTATGGGTAATTTTTAAAACCATCTTAGGTGGGATGGGAATTATCTAACTTCTCATAAGAGGAGATAGAAATTTCCTTAAGGTCTATATCACTAGTGCATGACACACTAGATAACCTAGTTAGATGATGCAAAACTCTTCCATTTCAAAGGGTCTATTGGTAGGAATCTAGATTTAAAAAATGAGATGGATAATTAAGTTTATTTATTTTTCAATGTGGATTTTATGCACACAAAAAAGAAAAACAAGAATAATCAAATTTTGCAAAATAAAATCAATAATGTAGATTTAACATTGAAAATATGACATAATTTATATTCATTTATTCTATTTCATACATTCAACAATGAAAAGGATTTAAAATCAAGATAAAACTTGTAAAAACATATTATAGTTTTAGATCTATTATAACCCTAAGTTAGTAGATTGATTAAAAAGAGTACAAGATTTGGGCAAAGAGGAAATAAGTAAGCATGTTTTGTGGTGAAGCCAAATCCAATATGCTTGATTAGATTAAAAAAACCATGAAATCAATAATTTTTTTGACTAGTATACATGTATCCATGAATAAAATTAATGCAAGAGTATGAGGGTAACTCAACTATAAATAAGAATAAAATATCCACCAAATACAGGAAATAAAAGAAATATCCATAACCTTCAATTGATCAAATATTTTATTGAATAACAAAGTATGGATTATTTGTAATCATTTGGAATATGATAAATGTTTTAGAATAACATTACCCATAAGAAAAATTTACATAAGAAAGTAATAAATATAGAAATAAAACTATCTGGTACTCTATTACCTCTTTTGATTGCTAATTTATCTTTTTTAGGATTATGAAATGTAACCCTAAGTTTGATAAATAGGTGAGTAATAAATTAGGAATAAAATACTATAGTATCAATAGCCACTAATTTATAAAATAATTAATTTATTTGAATAATATATAAATACCATTGAATTATAAAAGTTGTACTTAGCTATAAAATATGACAAAGATGGATAAGTGGTAGGTAGGGGAGTGATGTAGAAGTAGGGCAGAGTGCTGTTAGTAAAGAATAGGTGTCAAGATCCTCCTTAGACAATATCATGACCCTTTTTTCCAATAGAACATTACATTATTAACCTTCTGTGATGTGTTAATGAGCATGTGTAGATGAATCAATGAAATTCTGGGCAAACCTTCACTCTATTTTGGGAAACCTATGCCTATATGACTTAGACCTGAATCATTGTCTATTTTTTATTTGATTGATTTTACTATCAAATGCTAAGGATCCATGATTTTTAAGGTTTTTATGAACACAATCAGAATAAGATCTTTTAGTAGGATAGGCTAGGTATGACATTAACACCCCATTTTCTAAGCACTACCTATATACCAATACCTCAAAAGGGAATCAAACCTAATGTAGTTCTCCCAATATAAGGGTTGGTGCAAGTGAGAGTGATTCTAGTATGCCTGAGTGTGAATGTATATTTGAATGCTTTGAGTGCTCATCAAGACTGAAAACCTAAGTAGACATGAGCTATGGGATAATATAGATGTATGTATGTAGAAATAGGGGTAAATAGGGATTAATAACCTTAATTTGCATAATTATTTATGATCTTATTCATGATAATTTACATCTATTTGATAAATGAATGAGAGTCATCTTTATATGGTGTTTTGATGCTTTTTGAGACATGAAATGAGTCTAAGCTAATCCTAAGATGATTCAAGGAGAGGAAATATATCCATTAGGGTAAAATAAGACAAGGGTTAATAATGTTTCCCCTTTTCACAATAACATAATTAACTATACACTAAGGGGTCATACTATTTTCTAAGTGGATGTCATGAGTGAAAAAGGAGCGAGGATGCCTATATGATGGCTCAATGTGGCTCTTAGTATAGCTAGGAATAGGTTAGCTATACATAAAAGCTATAAAAAGATCAAAAGAGGCCCTAATATAGGTTTGTGGGTTTGAGTCTATGAACTATGCTCTATTTTATGCCCTTGAAATAAAACATATATGAATCAGTACTTAAGAAATATCAAAATAAAATACAAAATTAAGTAAATAGATGTGTGAGAGAGGAAATGAATGAATACACCTCACTGGTTATGCAAACTAATGTAAAAATGTGATGAAATAATATGTGTGTGTGTATGGTTATCAAATGGTGAGTATCTTAGATTGAGATGATTATTTCCCAATACCCATGTGTGGGTGGATCAATCACTCAAGATATCCTTTACTCCATCATTGCCCACCCCTATTTGGTGGATCATAATCTGTGAATAACTTGGATTGGACTAATGAGTTATCCAACCCTCTTATGTATGTGGATCAAGAACTCAAGCATGTCATGAATTGATCATTACCTACCCATGCATAATATGAGAATTTGAAATTTAAACTATGTGGTGTTATGAAGCTATAAAAAGTGGTTCTGGGGCACTTGATAATTTTGAAATCTTAAATGACTCAAGTGCCACTCAAGAACTTGGGAATGTAAAATAACTCTAGGCCAGTTGGGAATGCCAAACACTAATGGTGAATACAATGTTTAGAGTATACAACATGGAGAATGACATGGGTTTGTCATTCCATCTAAGAGAATTGATGCAAAATTGAGCATATGAAAATAATGTGCCACACATACCCCAAATTCTCATATTTGTGCATATGGATTCTATACCAAGTCATAATAATATGTATTTGAATATATAAAAATGAAATGGGAGTGATCATGTCATGTATGATGCCTCAATCTGAGAAAACTTGTGTAAATATTGAGCATATCTAATAACCTATGATTGAGACTATGAAAATATAAATTGTATATATTATACCTTTATAAAAGTATATATTGAGCATATCTAATAACCTATGATTGAGACTATGAATATATAAATTGTATATATTATACCTTTATAATAATTCTATAATTTTTTTATGCTATTGGATAATAGTGTGGTGGGTGGACTATAACACACTATGCTCCTAGTAGTGTATTACATTATTTTACAAAAGTGTTTTTTTTAATAAAGATGAGAGTGATCTATGTATAACTATATTTCAATATATTTTCCTAAGTCTAAGGTCTATAATCTATGTTTGCATGCTAAAAACTATGTTTTGGGTACACTAAGATGGATTGATCTCTATGACAAACCCATGTGAATTCACCCTCTTTTGAGGGGATTTATTGAACTTCTACAATAATTATTCTCAAAATAAAAGATCTACATCATGTGTGTTAGACTGAAAATATATGATATCTACATGATAAACCAATATAATATCTATAAATGACATCATAATGTAAAAGTGAATGAGCATAAGTTGTCAATGCACAATATTTGTTATAACTAACATTCACAAGGTTGTCAAGATAGATATAACAATGTAAACATGCATATGAATAGAAAATATGAATATAATCTATGTAAGTTAATCGGGGGGATGGGGCATGATGTCCATCAGGGCACAAAGGAGGAAGGGGATATGGATGAGGTTCCTCAAGGCTTCATAAACTAGATATAGAAGTAATAAGTAATAGATATGTGTCATGCCCATGATTCATACATACAAAGACATAAGGCACACAAATTAGGCCAAGGGGCCACAATACAAGGGACATGGGCACATGCCATTAAGTCTAAGAAAAGGAACACATACAATGACATTTTTAAATGTCTACATACACAAAAGAGCACAAAATTTTAGCTTAGAACCACATGGAATACATGTTTAAATTTCCACATACACAATAAAAAATCATACACAAGGACATGGACACATGTCCAAATAATGAATGCAATGAAAGGAAAATGGAATTAAAATTACCTCAAGTAGATGTAGAAGAAAATAGACACAATCAAATCTAAAATTTTTTAGCTAGAAATGAAAGTATGCATAGTCATGGGGTACAAATATATATAACAGAAATTTTGCACATAATTTGAGTCTAAAGTAGTAGTAGTCAGTAATAAATTGGTGTAGTATATGATGATCAATATAAATATATAATAAATTATAAATATGATATATGGAGTATATAAATATATAACCTAATAAATTAAAAGCTCTGTATGATTCCCTAAATACGCTAATATATCAATGCTAAAGTAGTGTATATGTGTATGTGACCTAGATGGGTAGATAGTAGCAAACCTAGATTTATGTAGAGGACCAAAGTCCTATATTAATATACTAAAAATTGAATGGAAAAAGTAAATCATGTATATATCATAAAACTAACTACACTAACATAAAATCAAATATGCAGTACCTAGAAAATAGAATAATATAAATGTGGAAATGCATAGAATAAAAAATTTGTATTTTTTGAGCAATAATTGATTGCTTTTTATTTTAAAACATATTATATATATAGTTTTTTCTTAGTATAATATATGTACATGAAACATGAAAAATGAAACTATGTATAACTAATATGATTACATACTAACCAATGAGTCTTACAAGAGACTCATTATCAAGGTGACATGTATCAAGTAAAGAAATAGTGATAGCACATGATGTATGAGAAGGTATCTAAGATCTAAGAACAAGATTTAACAAATAATATTAATTGAAATTGAGTGCATTTTATGACTATGAATATGTGGAGCTAACTAAATTGGCTTACGAGCTATGGGGCTCTTGGGGGCCTATCTATTAGAAGAAGTTATAACTGGTGTAGATACTCAATGCAAAGTGATATGGGGACTCATTAATACTGATCTAGGTGGGAATGGGGTAGAGAAAGGATCGATAGAATCCATAACATGTCTCTAATGTAGGGGTCTATTTAATAAAGGTCTTTGTGGGAGAGTGTGTATACATGGTAATGTTGTAGAAGTAGACCTCACCTAAATTGGTGGCTCAATTTATATCGAAAGTGTGTCTAATGGAATATATGTTTGGAGATGTTAATGGTGACTACTCTATAACTATATGTGGAGTAGGTAAATAATATTCATATGAAATTCCCTTAATTATAAAAACCTAATTAGCATGTATATATTGAAGACATCTATGTATGATAAAGGGAATGGCTCAAATATTCTATATTCAAGGCGTACCTAATAACATATCAAATTTTTCATCACTAGGTACAAATATGAATTTGGTGGTGACATGTGTGGTCCCAATATATAATGGAATTATAATCTCCCCAATGGAGTTCTAGACATGGCCACTAAAACCATGAATAATTGTATCTATAAGAGAAATATCCTGATCTAAATAACCCAAGTGATGTATAATTTTAATAGTACACATATTGATATTTGGCCTATTATCAATCATGACACTTTTAATAAGATGATAGTCAAAGTAATATCATATAAAGAGTGTATATGAATATAATTCATCATCAATGATATCCTATTCTGAGAAAGTGATAAGAGGCCTCGATGGCACTATAGTATGATACACACTAATGATATTATGTAGAGAGTGTCTGTCCATTGTATGAGTATGATAAGATGGTGTTTGATAAGTGTAGTGAACACTTGAAGTATCTATTGTCCCATTATCCTTATGTTTTAAAAATGGATTAGAAAATATTTTCATTGATTTTTCTTTAGTTGGTTTTGATTTGGGTATTTATGTAAGGGTGTTCACATTAATTATATTAACATCTATCAAATATTGGATCTTATGATATAAGATGATGCATTTGTTCTTAGTATGGACAGGGGACCTATGATAATCATAAAATGCATTAGAACCACAATTATTTAGAAGAGGCATAGTTGTATCAAATTCTTTGATGGGAGGGAGAGATATGACATTGCATTCCAAAAGTTTTTGGAGAATGTGAGATGGTGATTCAAGATGATTCATAAAAGGTCTCCTTAGAGGAGATGATAAAAACACATGATGAGCTATCTCTCAGGTTGTGTTAACTATTCTTTTGATAATTCTTATTTTCATTATGCCTCACCTTATATGAGAACTTATTTTAACTCTCTTTGAAGTGGAATTAAATTTGGTTGTGTATGTTAACCAACCCATGGAGAGAAGCTTGACTTCTTGTTCCTTCACTGTATGGCATAGATCTATAAATGATGGAATATTTTTAAATAACGTAGATTCATGTAATGCTAATAATAAAATTTGATTGAATATGTGATGGATTTATCTATCTACCATGGGGCTATTCATATTTTCTAATATGGTTTAATATTACAAGACATTCAATTATTGGCTCATGAGATTCTTTAGTTGAGAGACTTGAGCATAGGAAACTTTGCCACTGATGTTGATAAAAAAATATACCAAAAACATATCTATGAGTAGATTAAATGTTGTAATTGACTAATTAGGGAGATCATAAAACCATTGTAATCTATATTCCTTTAAACTATGAGGGAATAACTTAATCAGGAGCTATCATTAGACATGTAGTCCAAACATGATATATGAAAATCACCTAGGTAATGCTTAAGGTCACCCTTACCATCATATAAAGTAAGCTTGGATTCCACAAATCTAGATGGAAAATTAATTACCACTATATGTTGTGACAATTGTGTATGTAGGATAACATGAGAGTCTAAAGCATGAGATGGTCTAACATCACCCTACTCAATATGTAACACCTTGGACTACAAAAATTAGATCTCATACCTATGGTATTATACATCTAGATGGGATGGATGTGTACTAACCATATGAGGTGTTTCCATTGGTGAGATTTGGATAGTCATAATAGGTTGTAATATAATTTGAGTTTTCCCCATAGTATGTGTAATAATATTAACATCTATGGGGTTAGAGGATTGACCTAGTGATGTGTTATTTATTTCCAATATAGTATAAAAAAATTATGCATAATCATGAGGTTGTTATCAAAGGCTATCTCTAAAACTTTGTAATATATCATCGTTATTGATTATGATATTATTATCATGGAGGGAGAAGTATGTCCCAGGTCCCCTGGTATGTATCATTGTGATCTTGATTGTATTTCTCATGTTTTGATGTCTTATAATTGAAGTCCACATAATCAAGATTTGAAGGATCAATTAAAGATGTAATTGGTCCTTTATCCATGGTATAATCTTAAAGAAAAGGGATTTGGGTATGCTCAATAGGATTACCACTAAGCTTAACACTTCTTAAATTGAGAGATATAACTTTATTAGATGGCATATAATAAAATATATGAAAAAGTGCTACTAAAATAGAATATATGAAATATAAAAATCCTAACATAATGGATTGAGACAATAAAAGTAAGGACAAAAACCCTAGTTGTATCTAGGGATATGGTTTCTACACTATTCAAAATAAGTTGAGTTCCCTAAATGATTTATGTTTTTTAGGATTATGGAATGTAACCCTAAGGTTGATAAAGATCTTAATAATAATTAGGGAATAAAATACTATAGTATAAACAACCACTAATTTATGTAATAATTTATTTATTTGAATATTCTATAAATAAGAATAAATTAGAGAAGGTCTACTTAGCTAAAAAATATGACTAAGATAGACAAGTGGTGGGAATACAAATGATGAAGGAGCAGGGAAGAGTGTCATTAGTAGAGAACATGTGTCAGAACCCTCCTCAAATAATAACATGCCCCTCATTTCCAATAGTGAACTACACTATTGACCTTCTGTGTTGTGTAAATAATATTGTATAGATGAAGCCATGAAATTATGGGTAGACCTTTTATCTATTTTAGGGAGCATGTGCATGTATGACCAAGACCTATATCATAATTTATTCTATGCTTTGATTTATTTCACTATGAAACCTTAAGCTTCCATGTTTGATAGGGTTTTTATGAACATAAATATAATAAGAGTGGCGTTAATAGGATAGGTTGGGCATGACCTTAACACCCCATGTGTTAAGTGTTTCCTACATACCGATACCTCAAAAAGGGATCAAGATTGATGTAGTTATCCCAATCTAAATTCTAGTAAAAGTGAGAGTAATGCTAGTATGCATGAGTATGAATGCTAATTTAAATGTTTTTAGTATAAATTGAGACTAGAAACATGAGTAAACCTAAGCTATGGGATGGTGTATATGAATGTATGTAGAAATAGGGGTAAATAAGTATCAATAACCTTAATTTGCATAACTATTTTTGAGCTTGTTCATGAGAATTTCCATCTATATGATAAATTAATAAGAGTGGTATTTATATAGTGTTTTGATGATTATCGAGACCTAAAATGAGTATAGACTGACCCTAAGATACTTTGAGGAGTGGAAAGATATCCATTAGGGACAAAGGAAGATAAGGTTAAATAATATTTCCCCCTTTTCCAATAACACACTGTGCTATAGACCAAGGGGTAGCACTATTTACCAAGCGGTTGGCATGTGTGAAAAAGGTTTGGAGATGCCTAGGTGATGGCTCAATTAAACTCTTGATATATCTAGTAATATGTGAGACATTCATAAAAGCTAGAAAGGGATCAAAAGAGTCACTAAGATATGTCTAGGGTAAGCTAAGGATAGGGAGTTCTAAAATGACACTCATTGCATTAAAATTAAATTTTATAAGACTATAATTACAAAATGAAATAACCCCTTAAATGGATTTTGACTAACCTTAAATAAAAATTAGTCAAAAGGTGGGGTGAACCATTTTCCCTCCAAAATTTAGTTAAGATTGACTTTGAATATCACTTTCCCTCCATTTTTCCCAAGTCCTTCTAAAACAACAAATAAAATATATTATTCCTTGAGCAAAAAAATAAATAAAACATTAAAGTCATTAAATAATTACTTAATAACACTATTAAAACCCTAATATAAAATGATGTTTTTTTTAAATTCATGCATCTCTCCCAAATAATAAATCTACCATGATAAAAGGGATGGAACTAGGTTCTTGATGCCAAAAATAACACAAAAAATGGAGCAATGGTTCAAAATTTATGCTTAAAAAACCAAATCACTAATCCATCTTGCACAAATAACCTAATTGGGATTCTTATTGGCATGTGTATGGTTTTTTAAAATAAATATTTTTCTTAACTAATAGGGATTCAAAATACCAATTAGCATTATGGGTTTTATCTAGGGGTTGTGTAGTTAAATTTGGGATTAGAATCCCATATAGAATTAAAAGTGTGGCAGGCATTTGATAGACCCAATCAAGTCCAAAATGACCTTAAAAACCTTATTGAGCCTTCAATTTTGACCAACACTATGCTGGGGGGTTGAATTTCACTCAGATATAATTGGGTAGGGCCTTGTTGGCCCCTATCAACCTAGTTAGGGATACCAATCTGACTATAATTTCACTTAGGGGGAAGGGGGAGCATTCAAACCATCTAACCTAGTTGGAGAAAAAATATGATTAAATAAGGGTGGGGGATAACATGGCCCCCAAAGACCTAATTGGGCCTGATTATAATAAGTGTCCAAAATTTACTTGCAAACCCAATCAGGGGTTAAAACCCAAATTAAAAATAAAATGCCTAAAATTCCACTTCATATATCTAACAGAATTCTAAGCAAGAATTTCACAAGAAGGCTAAAAACCCTTCGAAGTCCATTTTTTTTTTACGTGTTTTATATGAAATTTTACTGAATGTACTTGGTCTATGCAATGGGATGATTTTTGTGAGATAATTTTGTACACAAAATGAAGCATGTCAAATTAATGATTTATTAAGTGAAAACAAACTAGACTACAATCACAAGCAATACTAGAACCAAAAGGCAAAATGGGGTTCCATGATTTTGATGAAATCAGGATGTGTTGTGAAAGCAACAAAAAATGGTAACTCTATTAGAAAATACTCCTAATTATTTTAAAATAAAAAAAAATCATATCTATGAATGTATGGATAAGATAATACATGGAACATGAATATATTCCTAAAAAATATAAGAAGATAATGGCCATATGATGAAATTTGATATTCACATTGACCAAAGTGTGTGAAAATGAGTTCATTCCCTTTCATGGAACTTGTAAGGGATAGATAATACAACCCAAATAATCAAGATACTATTAATTATACCTTGAAATAATCATTTAGACATTTATTCAATACTAACTAGGTGTCCACATTCCTAAAATATATCTATTTGATCCCACTCAAGACCTTTCTCTATTTCTAGTTGGGAGGCCATATCCCATATAGAAGTTACATGAATCACCCAAAAATTGAGTTTTTTTAATAATTGATTTTATTTTATTTTTTTATTTTGAGCATCTCAATTTTAGGTTAGGGATAACCATGGCAAATACGAGGTATAATTTTAGATTTTTCACCCTAGATCTTTATTGTCATAACTTCATATAAGTAAACCTTGAAATCATTAAAGTGTTTTTTTGAGATAATATATATAGAAGTTAAATAGTATACCCAAACTCACCAAAACATGAATAAATTCATAACACATAAAACGTTCCAAACCTTTAAAAATAAACTCACAAATATAATCTTGCCTCACAAGATACTTAGAGTATTTAAAAAATAGAACACCACTAATGGTACTTGCTAATAAATCCCTTTTCTTTTCTATGATCAGAAGTTACCCATATGATAAAATATAAATAGGAATGCATAAAAAGAGGAAAATAATGAGGATGGACCTACTTAAAAAACCAAAAAAAAAAACCAAAAAAAACCACCTAATAGAACAAAAAAAACAACAAAAAAGGAAAATTATGGACAAGAGCTCACTAGAACAACTCATTCTTAGAAATACTGCTTGAGGATTTTTCCATTGACAAGTAATAGGATGTACTCATTGATTAGACAATTGAACATGACTACCTTATTTCCAAATATACCTTATGGGAGTTTCCAAATTTTTAACCTAAGATCTGATACCACATGTAACATCCAAACTAGAAATACTCTCTACATTCATCACTTGTTAAAATTATTATTTGTCTAATTATGTACATGTCATTTAAACTTCAAAAATATCCATAGTCTACATGAATAAATACATAAGTAGCATTTTAAATATTTATAGAATATATAATAAAACTAAATTAAAAATTTAATCACATAATATACAATATACATTATGATTTCTACAATAATAATTTGGATATAAAAGTATATAATTATTAAAATCATTCATGGGAACAACTACCTACCTAGTAGTGTATAGATGTATAAACAATACTATATTTAATTTAATGGAAAAATTAAAAATAAGATTATGCATCTATAAAAATAAAATATGTGTCCAATAGTCACGAGTAAGTAATTTAGTTCTAGTTTCAATTAGTTGTAAAGATGAAGAGCATCATCCAATAACTTTTCATTGAACTACAAACATCACTGTGCCTTGCACACTTCCTAACTAAAGAGTGTCCATATCCTTAAATTAGGGTGGTAGATAATAATCATCTATGGAAACTACCAAAACCATATAAGAACCATGTGTTTTTAAGTATAGTCACTATTACATGCAATCAGTCAATTAGACTCTAGATACCCTCTATCTACTCATGATTTCTAACAAAACGTGCAAATCTATGAAGTAAAGTGAGTTGAAAATTCATAAAAATATAACATAATTTTGGAAAAATCATTTAATTCATAATGATATTTTATGAACATAAATAAATATAGTTCATTTATTCACAATACAACTATCTCATGCTTGACTTACTATTGACAACCATTTCCAAGGTTTATGCACTTAAAATAAGTTATATAAGAATAATTTCCAATCTTAAAAATATTTAATTCCACATCCATCATTAATTAATTAGTTTTAGGTTAAAATCATAAACAGGATAAAATTATTCATATAGTACATGAGTTTGAAATATAATACCACTATACAACTAGTGCTCATTTTAGGTGAAATCTAATAATCTAATTCATTTTTAGATTACTCAATCAATGGTATTAAAATATTTTAAGAAATTCAAATTTCACATTATCATAATGCCATAAGGAACAATAAATCATTCCAAACATATGGAAAATACCAACTATCTTATCACAAGTTATCGTAATTAAAACAAATGCAAGGTAGATTGAGAGAATTCCAAGGGCTTCTAAGAATTGGTCAGTACATACTCTAAAAAATCAAATTAGATTTTTGTCTATTTTATTTCATACAATTTCATAGGATAAAATTAATTTAAAATTATATCTCAATCATGAAGTAATACAATAATCATAAAATTAATGTATAACCTTATTAATCTTAAAATAAAATATTATAAATTCAAAATGCACACCTACAAGCCTAACGTTCAAAAAGTACATACTTATTAAGCTTAAAACAAGACATTACAAATTGAAAATACACACCTAAAGGTTTTTTTTTTGTAAAGTATAACCTTATTAATCTCAAAAAAAAATTATGAATTAAAAATGCACACCTACATGTCTACTATTTGAAGATTACAACCTTATTAATCTCAAAATAAAAAATTATAAATTTAAAATTTTGACCTACACATCTGTTGTTCATAAAGTAAAATTATTCTCTATGACATTTAATCAAACACTTGGCTTACATGATACAATTAAAAATAAAGTTAACAAAGTTAAATGATTCTCTATGAATTTTTTTCAAACACTTGGCTTGCATGATATCAAAAATATGGCTCACAATGGTAAATTAATCTTTATGACATTTTGTCAAAACACTTGGCTTGCATAGTCTCAAAAATATAGCTCACAAAGGTAAATAATTCTCTATGGTATTTCATAAAAAACTTCACTTACATATTATAAATATGACTCACAAAGCTAAATATTTCTCTATGACATTTTGTCAAACACTTGAATTACATATTAAAATATGGATCACAAAGGTAAATAATTCTCTATGATATTTCATCAAACAATTGAATTGCACATTAAAAATATGGATTATATTGGTAAATGAAATTTCATCAAACACTTGGATTTCATACTTAAACATATAGTTCACAAAGGTAAATGACATTTTGTTAAACACTTGGCTTGTATCCTTAAAAATATGTTTCACAAAGGTGAATGAACTCTTTATAAACACATGGATTGTATCCTTAAAAATATGGTTCATAAAGGTGAATGGCATTTATTCAAACACTTGGATTGTATCCTTAAAAATATGGTTTACAAAGTTAAATGACATTTCATCAAATACTTTCACAAACTCATAATTTCTATACTGGGTTTTATAATATCCCATTTTAGATCTAAATAAATATTTAGAACAACCATTACCAATAGTTTAAAATTTTAAATATAAAATATATTCATACAAAATAAAAATATTGATTTCCTATTATAAGGCTTCCCTTGATTTTAAACAACCTACAATAAGAAAAACACAATCAATTTCTCTTCCCACACCTAACTCATTCAGTATCTACTTTCCTTCTTTTGTCAAAAATATATGGCCTAATCTCCATGAATTCAAAGATAAAACCCTCTATCATAAATTCAAGGTGGTTTTATGAATTTTAGATTCATGTAAAATAATCCTCCAAAAACATAGCCTCTATGGAAAGCATTTTAACTTATTTTTGCCATTGGCAATGCCAAAAATTTGTGGCACATTGACTCAAAACATTTCTCACCATATATGTGTGATAAATTTTGAATGTGTTGTTTTGAAATCTTATTACATATGTATTAATTTCTAAAGCAAGGCCTCGATTTACATAACAATAATTTTTCCATCCACATAACAACCTGGAAAGGTCAATAAAAAATAAAACATCATTATTCCTCCTTCACTTTATGTGGTTTTCAACCCTAAAATAAAATAATATGATGATTTTAAATTTTAACTTTGAATATTCATGAAATTAAATGACAAGGTTAGTAAATTAAGAAATGACCCCATGGTTCTTATAATATATTTTTCATATTCTATTTTTATTTACAAATACACAAGCATTTTTGTTCTAAACAATCATACCTCAAAAACTTGTAAATTGATCAACTCACCTTAAAGAAATATATTTACTAATAGTTTTTTAATTAAATATCACCAAGGAGGGTTATTATCTTATGAAATAAGGTTTTCTTTCATGTTTTCTATAATTGGTAGTCTAAAATATGAAATGCAATGATTTAAATGGTTGCCTAAAAAATTAGTTAAGGAATGGTTACCTTATATTTTAAGTTAGAACAAATGATGAACCAAAAATTATATCAATCCATTCACAGATCTTAAAAATTATCCAAAATATTCTTTAGATAGTCCAACTAACTAAAGTATCATTGAAATTCCTACAAATTCAAAAATAAGTAGACATGAAAAAGACTTGTGCAAGTGTGTGATGGTTATTAGAAGGTTTCATAAATTCACACATCATGGTGATCTACCTCCATCTACAATGCTATGTATTACCTATAGGAAAATACTTTATGAGGATTAAAATATATGTCCTACATCCAACTCAAGCCAAACAAGTAGTAGTTACCTTGCAACATAAAATCATAAATTAAAAATACTAAAAATATAATGGTTACATACTAGTAACAAAATATAATCAACTATATCATAATAAATGTACTATCATTTAATATAAACATGATTATATATATATATATATATATATATATATATATATATATATATAAAACAAACATCAAAATTACTACCATTAGTGAATATCATCTCAACCATGTTGAAAAATTATAAGGTGCATGAAAAGTATGATAAAAATAATTATCATCTCAAATATGCTATAAAAAATAAATGTGCAATAAAATATAATAAAAAAAACTTTCATATATATTGCACCAAAAAACATATGTATCTATATCAATAATAAAATCACATCGTATCATAAAATTTACTCCATCATTCATTATATAAATATTTTCATTTTTACCCTTTTAGTAGGTGGAAAAAAGATGCCATAAATTGAGCTTATCATTATATTTAACTAGGTTTGAGGGATCATCAACATATCCATATAGAAAAAAATAAAGGACCTCTATAGTTAATAAATGTTCTAATCATAGATTGCATGTTATATAATTTTTCCTACCAATAATAATTGGTGAAGGTGAATATTTTTTCATAATGGTCTTTGAAAAAATCTCTTAAACAAAAAATGAGTGAGTCCAAATGACCGCAAGTAAAATGAAAACCAAAAATTAAGAGTAGAAATAGTACAATGTGCCTTAGTGTTGTGAAAATAAGAGATCATGTAAAAAATTTATTTCACACAAAGCACAAGTGTGCAAAAAATAAAAATGCCCCTTCAAAAGGCACTTTATACTTAATGTGTTCACAAGAAATTGCCCCCCAAAATTGCTTATATCTATGCAGTTGGATAAAAAACTATGCTTTATTAAAATTTAAATTACAATGATAAATTGAAAAATTATCATTTTATGTATAGAATAAAAATATTTTGAAAACAAATTATGAATCTAGACAAAAAAATATGCACTTTAAAAAATGGCTTTGAAAAATGAGCTCCTAGTGTAAAGATATGCTTAAATGAAGTTATGTTGAAATTTAGGCCAAAAAGGGCAATAGGGGAGGGAGATCCCTATGTGTGGGGTGTGACCACTTATCACACTGGGCCCACTATCTAGTCTTCAATAATATCAAGATAGTTCCTTGATGTGAAGGTTCATGAAAGAGTGTCTTCTACTTTTAAAATGGCCAAATAACATAGCCCCAAACTTGTTTAAAAAGTTTCCCTTTTGATAAAAATAAATTATTCCCTTTATTAAAAAAATATCCCACCTTTGTTTTTGGAAAGAGATTTATAATGGGATTGAACCCATGATCTACTAAATGATAATTTTTTACCCAAATATAACTTGAAAAAGTACCATTTAACCAATTGAGGACCACACTATGAAAATTAGGTTTTGTTTAAAAAATAATCAATTTTAAAAATAAAAAAAGGAATGGGGCCACCCAAGGGGTGGCTGAAGGTAGCTGAGAGTCAGCCACATATGTCGTATTGGCTGATAGGAAGTTAATTGTGAATAGAGGAGCAATTGACATCAAGTTAGACATATGGTATTAGGGAAGGTAGGCAAGGGGTGGGTAGGGGATGGTGGTAGTTAGATGAGTCAATTGACCTTTTTTTTGTCTTTATTTATTTATTATTATTATTATTATTATTATTATTATTTTAAAATAAATATTTTAATGAAAATAATAATTAAAAAATAAAAGATACACCTACAATGTTTTTGACAAAAATAAAAAAATTACTCCTTTGAAAATATGTTTTTAAAATATTTTTAATATTTAAAAAAAAATGTTTTGTAATTTTTTTTTTAAACCTATGCAACTTTAAAGTCATATTATGGGTTTTAGGACCTTTTAGATGCATGGACATATGAAAAATCACACCAAAATAAACTTGAATCACACCCCCCTTAAAAGTGTTTTAAAACATTAAAATTTGTGAGAAAACCACAAAATTAGAATAAAATCATAAGGGAAGAGGAAAGAGAGTGGATTTAAATGAAAATAAAAATAAGAGTACAAACTCAAGGGTGTGAAACATTGATTCATCCTTTATTTGAGTCATGAACATGATAATTCTTTTGACATCAGTGTTATCATACCATATTAAAATTTTAGACATTCTAGGACCAAACATACTAGAATTAGACATAGCTCATGTAATTATAAGTAAATAAATACATATATATTTGAGTATAATAATATATCACTACTATTATAATAATATTGCATTAAGATAAGGACTAAACAATATAATATACCTCACAATCTACACCAATGTAGTATTGAGGTGATTGAAGTAATATGAGAGTGAGGGTGAGCCTTGGTTTTATAGAGTAAAAAATGCCTCATAAATATAGGACATTATGTTAATATAGGTGGTTACATAAATGAAAGTGGTTAGAAGTGGTTGTCTAAAGTCTAATTTAGTGTGCAACTTGGAATTTAGTATAAGTTTTCATGAAAGTGTAAAACTTGGACTTTAGTGCAAGTTTACAAGTCCAAATATGATTATTTGACTAATAATAAATAAAGAAATCCTATGAAAATTACTTACTCACTAATTAATCTAAGGAGCCAAAAACAAGTGAAAATAAATGCCTCACACATAATTTAAGGAGCCATAAACAAGGGACAATGAATGTTTCACACAAAAGGGCAAGGGACCACATATACTAGATAAATAATGACTAGACTGTTATAAAAGGAAAAAACATCAGAGAAGCATAAAACATATCATATAGTTTACACCATCTAATTATGTAAATTTTAAAACATAGTAAAATAACATATCCATGTAAAACTATATAAATAATGAGAAATATAAATGCATGTGTACAAGAAATCAAGGTATCTTGAAATGGTAAATGGAAATTTTATAAAAAGATATAACCCATAATAGTGTAAGTTGTATAATAATATTTCCCAAGTATTAGCATGGCCCCTAGGTATAAGAATAGTCCAACATCTATGTATCCATATATCATGTGTATTTCTATGCCCTACATGTAACTCATGTAGACTATTTTATTATTTTCAAATATTGTAATTATATTCCTAACTAATAAAGGGGCTAAGCAATGTAAATTAGTAAATAAATATGAAAGAATTAACCTAATAATTTATGTAAATAGATTATATTTTTGTTGTTTCTAAATATAATAGGAAGTGAGAGAGATTAGAACTTAGCTTATTCTAGCTGATTTGGACTGAGACAAGGTCTGATACTAGAGGAGCAAGACTGAGAAATAGTAAAAAATAGGTCTCTAGACTTCATTTCTTAATTAGACAGGAGTGCCAAAAATAGGACACCCTACTATTTGACATTGTAGTTATATTTTTCTAATATTTTCCTCAGGCTAAAAGCTTTTTGGGTTTTATTCATAATGTCTATGTTACCCTATCACTAAAATTTTAGGGTTTGGGATGTTGCAGATCTCACTATGTGCCTATTTTAATATTTAAAACTCTTAGGAGTTCCTAGTTCTTGAACTTTAATGAAAAATTGGGAAAGAGAGAGAAGGAGTTAGTGTGTAAATGATACGTTAGACACACTTCACACCTTGTGTGTGGACACACTACTTACATACCAATACTCTGAAGAGGGATCAAGATAATGTAATTCTCCCATTGGAGTGCTTGGTGCAATTTGTGTATGATCAATGCAAATAGAATGCAAAATTGGACATGCTTCAACTAGCTAGGGTCTAGTGAAATGAATTAAGTAGTCTTTAAATAATATTGGAAGGATGTATACAAAGAATAGGGAAGAGTGCTTAAGTGTACTTGTATTCTTACATCTCTCTTGAAAATGAGTGCCGACCCCTCTAAATGAACTTCCAATGGAATTTTATATGGAAACTAATGATCATGGGTTAAATGAATTCATGTGAGGCTAATAGGTAAAATGATAAGGAACCAAAAGAATCTGACCATTAGAAGAAAAATTAAATTTAGACAACAATACTAAAAATAGGACACCCTGGGTTCTAGTGTTCCTATCTTATTTGGGAACTATTGTCTTAAGGGAATGAGACTTGGGGGGATGGGTCTAGGCTTGAAAGGGATACCTAGGTCTATAAGGGATAATTTTTAAAAGATCTAGATGATTGGTAATTAGTGAAAGAAGTAGCCTAGAAGGATTGTGTGAGCCAATAGGAGGACCTATGGATTATGTGTCTTAGCCATACTAAAGTTATACAATTTCATAGTTTACATGACTACATTTAACCCCCCATTTATTTTAGTGATGCATCAAATCAAAATATTAGGATAAATAAAAATAAGAAATATACCTAAAATTACTTATAAGGGTTAAGCTCATGAAGCTGTGTGATGTTAGATGTGCATAGAGAGAGCACACTGTGAATTGTGAATTTGTTGTGATGCTTGAATGTGATGTATGATGTTGAGTGTGTGTTGAATCAAGAGCAATATCATGAATGGAACTAAGAGATCAATTCAATATAAAGTGTCTTAAGAATGCAAAGGTTGGCCCTTTAGATTTATCATCACCAACTATGTGAAGCTAATGAATCATGCAAGTGTTAATTGTTGTCTAGACAATGTGTCTAACCCCTCTGAATAGGTGGCTCAAGAATATAAAGGTTAGCTAGACCTTTGGCTCTATTGTTGCCCCATAAAATGAAGATATGAAGTGATACTGATATATAATAGATGTCATATGAGATGGATCCTAGAGCCCATAGATGCTCTAGAGATCTAACAATGTGGCATGGATAGCTTGAATAAATGCTAGAAACTAGGCCATTCTTGGCCATTTCAAAAAATGGAGGTTAGGATTATATGAAAGCCTCTCTAAAACTAATGAAAAATTTATGTGAAAGCTAAATTAGGAACTCAAGTACTCAGAAAGCTAAACTTATATGAAAGTTTAACTCAAATGTGATGCCAACCACCTACAAATGGAGTAAATCTTGTAACTGCTAAGAATGCCTAGAATAAACTAAAATAAAAAAGAAAAGAAGATCAATGTGCCACACAAATTACCCCCAATCACTAATGTCTAGAACATGGATTTTGATTTGAAAGTTATGCCAATTTCATTATCTAAACTAAAATTGAGAACCATCATGTCATGTATGATAACCCACTATATCTAAGAAAACTATACTAAAAATATTGAATTTGATTGATTTATAAGTGCAAAAACTATCCCTAAACTAAATTTTTTGCCTATTTCTAGAAAAATTGAGTTTTTTCCTACCTAGACAGGAGCACCAAAATTTGGTCACCCCTTGTTTGGTTCTACTATCCATTTTTAGTGCTATTGTCTAGTGTGAAAACTAACTATTGATTTGAAATTATCACTATTTTTTTACTTTGGTTTGACTAGTTTGACCTTTGGATTCTATACTGAGTGTTCTAAATTTTGTTATTTTGATTGTTAGGAGGTTTTATCTCTATGACAAACCCCTATTTTATATCCCCTCTTATGAGGGTAGGAATGGTGAACTTGTACTTCCTACCCTTAGAAGAGAAGAGTCCTCTAAGTGTGTTAAACTGTATAGATATATGATATAGCATTGATATTTGACAAGATATCTTTGGATATAGAAACTTTTGTATTGATATATTATTATATCAATAGGGGTATGCATAAATAGATATAATAATGTAATATCATGTGTATTATACTAAACTAAATTGGTAATGTTAGATATTAGTTGTTAGTTGTTAGTTTTTTAGTAAGAATGGAGGGATGGAGCATGATGTGCATCATGGCATCCAAGAAGAAATATAAATGCATGATTGTAATCATGGAATTACACACAATGAGGATCAAATAAGAAAATAATCATACAAATTAAGAAGAAATAAGTATACAAGGGTGGCCAAGGGATCATGCAAATAAGGGACATGGACACATGTCACTCAAATTAGAAGATGAGCATGGAATGCATGTTAAAATTCCATATACACATACAAGTGGAAGAAAAAAAGTTGGCACAAGGGCCACAAGCACATGAAAGAGTAAAAACAAAGGACATTGGTATATGTCCTAAGGCACACATATGAATAGAAGCAAAGGGCATTGGTAGATGTCCTAAAGCACAAATAGAAGACAAGTAGGAACTAGAAAGTGTGATCACACAAGCTATGCTAAGTAAGGAAAGAAATCAAAAGTAAGAACTTGGAGGATACAAACACATCTAACTAATCAAAGCAAAAGTGAAAGTATGTAAAACATGTGTAGTACAAGACTAGGCATATGCTAAGAAATACACAAGTGCTACATACTAGTGAAATGTCAATGTAGTAATTTGTGTAATCTATAGAGTAATGTACATCAACATGATAACTCAGAGTGTGTAGTGTAGGAATGACATAAAGTTGATGGTGTAGTCATGTAGAATATGCCCCTAATGGGTGTGTATATTGATGTATGTCTTGAATGTAGAAGTAAGAATGCCCCCACAATGGGTAGAATGAAGTAATCAAATAGATGGATGTCATTGCACACACTCAAATAATATCAAGTGAAGAATGGTAATGTAGATAAATTGACATATAGTAACATGAAACAAAAAATTTAATTCCTAGCATGATAGTAGTAATCTAAACATGGATGATGCATACAATCAAAAAATGTATTTGTTGTTTTTGCAATTTTTGAATGTTTTTGTATTTTTGAAAATGTTTGAACTATGTACAATCAAGAAAGAGAGTTTATGTTTAATAAGTACTAAAAAAATTGATACTAAATGATGAGTCTTGAATGAAACCACTTGTCATGGTGTCTTTTATCAAATAATGAGATCATGTGTGATCGATCATGAGGCATGATGGAGTGTTTGAGATTATGTAGCTAAAATCATGTACATTATAATTACTCTAAAATATATAAAGTGGAAACTGAATGTGGGGTCCCCTTATGAATCTAAGAAGTGGATGAAATTATAGGGCTCTTAAGGACCCATATGAAAGTAGGAGAAGAAGCTCTATGAATAGGTGCTCTCTGTGTAGCTATATGAGATCACAATGTAACTACTCTAGATGTGAACATTGTATCTAGAAGCTATCTAAAATCCTAAAACTATGGGGGTCTATAGACCCTCTATATTGGTGATGGATAATATAATTGTGGCTAGATCAAAAGTGAAAGCTATACTAAAACTGGAGTGCGAACTAAAATAGGTGGAAGAATTATAATTGGTGATTGTAAGCTGGTAGATGGCTTTGAAGTGGGGAGAGGTGACTCATAAGGAAATCTAAAAATTATAATAACTTGATTAGAATGAATGAATTTCATGAATCTCTGAATGGCAGTAGGTACTAACCTAAGTTTTTAAATCTATGGTTGACCAAGTAATATGTCAAAAACTCCTACACTGGGAACTATAGTGAATGGTGTGGCCACATATGTAGGACTAACCTATAATGGATTTACTATCTCACCCAATGAAATCTATATATGCCCATTGAAACCACTGATAACTATGTCTATCAGAGTGATATCTTGCTCTGAATAACCCAAATGCTATAGAAGTGTGAAAGTGCACATTTTATGACTAGAATTGTTGCCAGTGAGTACACTATGAATAGGCTGATTTTGAATATGTGATCTAATAAATAATGCATTGTAGCCTATATTATCCCCCACAATCTCATGATCTGAAAAGGATATCAAAGGCTTGGCTAGAAATTTGGACTCATATACCCCTATCATACCACTCAAAGTATGTGATTTCATTGAAGGTGCCTAGTATATATGGTGAACACTTAATATGTCCCCTTGATCTTGTTTAAAATGCTATGGAAATGGATCTAAAAATATTTTCAAAGCTATATCTTTTGTTGGTTTTACCTTTGGAGGCTCAACTGAAGTGCCCAGATCAAATCGATTATCATTGATCAAATCCTGTATCTTGTGTCACAAATTGATGCATCTATTTGTTGTATGGCCTGGTGCCCTATGAAAATTGAAAAATGCATGCTTATCATATCCCCATAGAAGAGTATTTGCTAGATCTACTTCCTCAATAGGAGGGAGAGTGATGAGGTTGCATTCTAATAACTACTATGAAGCCTTGGTTGGAAGAATTGGTATATTTAAAAAGCCATGATGAGGAGGTTATGATAAAACCACATACTGAGGGGGATTAAAAGTTGCATTAACTATTGGTTGATTTTGATTCTTATTATCATTGATTTTGACCTTGTATGGGATTTTGTTGTTACTCTTATTAGTTGTGTCTAGGATACTTAAATACTTAAGTTTTCCCATTGAAATTAGCTTGAATTCTCTTACTTTGAGTGTATGACATAATTCTATGAAGGAAGATAATATTTTGAACATAATAGATTCATGAAATGTTAATAGAAGGCTCTATTTGAAGATGTCTTGTAGCTCTTGATCAGCCATGGGGATAGTTAGTTTAGCTAGAATAGTCTTGTATCTAATAACATAATCTATGAGAGTCTCATTTGACCTTTGTTTCTATTATGCAATTTGTGCATATGAAACCTTATCACTAATGTTGATATTATAATTTTCTAGGAACATGTCTACTAAAGGATTAAATGTTGTGACCAACTGATTTGGTGGACTATAAAACCATTGTAAGGCATAATCCTTTAGGATCCATAGAAAAAGTTTGGTAAGTAGCTAGTCATTGGGTACATAATCTAAACATGCTATGTGAAAATTTCTCAATTATGTCTCTAGATCACCCTTACCATCATATAGAGTGAGCTTGGGTTGAACAAAATATGGTGGTAAGGGTGTATAAGCAATGTGACATGCCAATGGTGTATATAGTAAAGCAAAAGAATCTAATGAAACTTAGATTGAAGAGATCAAATCTCTTACACAAGGGCTACCAAATCAGGAGATAGGGATGTATTATCTACAGCTAGTGGCATAGAATAATGTTGGGATACTATAGGGGGTGGTTGAGACATAGTTGCACTTGTAGTGTCATTTATAACTGGCTACTCAAAATGACTAAAAGAATCAACATTCTTAGCCTTTTTGATTTCCATGATAGATTACAAAATTAGGGTATGATCTTTAGGCTATTCCTTAATTATTTCTCTAAAATTTTGTTAAACCAAATCTTTGTTGAGGACTACTTAATTATCAACAATAGGTTAAAGTTGATCACTAGTCCAATGTGGTGGAACAAGAGCATTGGTGTGTACATCATCATTAGTATTTTCATACTATTCATAATCAAAGTTATCTTCATATAAAATTGTATAATCTAGATGTGTATAATTTGTACATTGGGTTTACCAAATATATTTTTTTAGAATATTAGAGTTATATTCCTAACTAATAGAGGGGCTGAGTAATGTAAATTAGTAAATAAATATGCAAGAATTAACCTGATTATTTGTGTAAATAGATTGTATTTTTTCCTTTTATAAATATAGTAGGAAGTGAGAGAGATTATAAATTAGCTTATTCCAGCTAATCTAGACTAAGACAAGGTCTGATACTAGAGGAGTAGGACTAATAAATAATAATAAAAAGGTCTCTAGAATTTGTTTCTTGATTAGACAGGAGTGCCAAAAATAAGACACCCTACTATCTGACATTGTAGTCTTATTTTGATGCTATTGTCCTAAGGATAAAATCTTTCTAGGTTTAATTCAAAATGTCTATGTTACCCTATCACTAAAATTTCAAGGTCTAGGACCTTGTAGAGCTCAATGTGTGCCTATATTAATATTCAAAACTCTTAGGAGGTCTTAGTGCTTGAACTTGAATGTAAACTTAGTAAAGGGAGAGAATGGGTTAGTGTGTAAAGGATACATTGGATGTACTTCACACCTTATGTGTGGGCATGCTACCTACATACTAATACTTAGAAGAGGGATCAAGCTAATGTAATTATCCTATTAGATTGCTTGGTGCAATTTGTATATGACTAATGCAAATAGAATATAAAATTGGATGTGCTTCAGCTAGATAGGGACTAGTGTAATGACTTGAGTAGGATTTAAATAATATTGGAAGGCTATATGTATAGAATAAGGAAGAGTCCTTGAGTGTACTTGATTGTATTCTTGTATCTCTCTTGAAAATGAGTGCCAACCCTTCTAAATGGACTTTGGCCTTCTATAGGGAAAATAGTGATCATGGGTTAAATGAATTCATGTGAGGCTGATAGGGAAAAAGATAAGGAACCAAAAGAATTTGACCATTGGAGGTAAAAGTGAACTTGGACAACAAAACCAAAATAGGACACCCTCGGTTCTAGTGTTCCTATCTTATTTGGGTGCTATTTTCCTAATGGGATGAGACATAGGGGGATGTGTTTGGGCCTACAAGGGATGTATTGGTCTATAAGGGCTAAGTCTGAAAATCTTTGGATGACTAGGAATTAGTGAAAGAAGTAGCCTAGAAGGGTTGTGTGAGCTAAAAAGAGGACTTATGGATTAGGTTCCTTAGCCATACTGAAGTTGTAAAATTTCACATTTTACATGACTACATAGACTATAAAATACATGTGTATATTTATAGTTTATTATATATAAAATAAATAATATGCAATCTACAAAAGATGTGATAAATAACATATATGAAAAATGTAACTAGAAATCATGTCATGCTCAGGTCCTTATTTATCATTTTAAAATATTTATGTAAATAATAAAATAAAGTATTAGGTACTTTAAAATGAAAAAATTGACATATATTTTCCATGAACACATAATTATGGTCCTTACCTAACATTATCTCACACCTACATGATACCTTATGAGTTTGACCCTCTTTGTTTGATGTAAAATATTTGAAAGAATCTTATATTCTATGATATATCAACTGATTATCTCATATAGACATCCCTAAACATTACATTCATCATTCCCATGCCTTGGCCACTTATATCAAACTTGGTTGGTATCATCAATCGATACTAGCCTGAAGTTGGCTATAGTTACCCACTCCAAAAATAACCTTACAATCTATCACAAACTAACTAACTATCACATACATATGTCACTAAATATTCAAGTTATAATTATCATCATTAGGTCATGAGTTTCAAACTCATTGGTATCATCATTCAATATGATATGAATTTGACTACAATGACCCTCTCCCAACAATAACTACTTTTCAAAACCAAACCTTTCCTTAGGGATGAACCATTTTCATGGCATGTAAGTGATGTGATAAATTACCCAATAGGACTCATATATATATAAAAATCAAATATTCATTTGATATATGAATTGGAACTTATATGGTACAAATATATACGTTATTTCACATTAAACAAATCTACCATATTATTTCCAAATCGTGATGCACTCACTAAGAGCAGTAACAAGCTAAGTCTGAAGCACACTGATGCCAAGTCAAAGAAAACATTATCAAGTATCAAATCCAAATCATTAGTTGCATTTATATAGTGAAGGAACATAATTTAAAAGTAAACTAGGTGGGAGGACTACATGTGGCTTTATTTGCCTCCTCAAAGTACTAGATATGTAGGCAACAACCAACATTCAATGGGGGTGATTGAGGTCAACACAACCCATTAAAATTTCTTGGTTTTTTTCAAGTCTTGATCCCTCATAATAACACTTAGGATTTCAATGTGAAGGAGGCTAAATTTTGAATTTATATCTCACATACACAGGATTAAGAGATATATAAGGTGACCATATAATAATAGACCCATATTTCTACTTTGGTCACTGCTAACCACTCAAGTTAGCATCAATAATCAATACTAACCCAAAATTGATGTAATTTAACCTCTAAATATAGAAACCTTATTATTTAATAGAACACAATCAAAATTAGATAGTCGATTATAAAAATAATGTAATCATTCCTTTGTTGAAATTACTATATTTAATATATGCCACTTGAAAAATCATTATAATTTATTTCAATATTTTACATTCATATTCATGATTAAATTATATATTTAGTAATTTGAATTAATATACTAGTTTATATCATATTAGGGTTTAAAAAACCAAATTAGGGTAAAACATATTGGTGAACCCATATATCGATCGAACCATGTTAAACCCTAGATATCCATTAGGGTTTCATCCTTTTAGGGTCTTATATTTGAAACTTAGGGTTTTATTTTCATACTTGATTTATAGAAAACCTTAGTATTTCCATGTTTTTTAACATTTGGATTAGGCCTTGCCTATTTATCAATATATTTTTAAAGTCCTAATACAACTAAAATAGAGAACCAATTAGAAACCCATGTTATCTCTCATCCCATGGATTTCATATTATATATAAAATCCATCCCTTATGTCTATGATAATGAATATACTAATAGCTAAACATTTGTGATTAATAATTTTAATTATATACATGCAAAATACAATAGTGAAGGAATTAATTATGATTATGACTATGAATATCAAAAGTATTGGTACAATAATCAAGACTATATTGAAGTAGAATATTAATACACTATTTTTTAAGTAGAAAATCATTCTTACCCTACTTCTTTGCATTTTTCCCTAATTATTATTTGAATTCTTCTATAAATCATACACTATAACTAGAAGAAAAAAATAATAATGAATATATTCATGTTCCTAACATGTCACATGAGCTAAAAAGTGAGGAATCTCCCTTTAATATGGCACAATTATGTCTAAATTTTTCCATTTAAATTTATCTCTTTAACTACTATAAAATACAAAGGCATAAAAATTGCGTAAAAATGGAAAAAGAATGTGAATTCCTTATATTTTTATATAAATATCAAAAGAATGCAAAATTCCTTCTCTCTGGAAATGTAAAAAGAATGTGAAAATCCTCTTTCTCTATAAATTTAAAACACATGTGAAATTCTTTCACTCTCCATAAATGCTAAATAATAAAAACACGTGTTGATTATCTCTTATCTCTTGGAATTATTTTACCCTTTTTTGATTAAAATACTAAAATTGTAATGAGTTAATAGGTGTAATACTGGATAATATAACAATTCTAAAGATGTAAAATAATTATAAAATTTTGTTTTTGATAAATTTATAAATATAGAAAGTTTATATTTTTAAAAAACACTAAGAAGAGATATAATTATCTTGCACACATATTTATTGACTATTGTGACTATCTCATAATGAAAAATATAATAAGATGTGACTACATAGGATCTGAATGAAAATCAAAATCTAGACACGTCTACTATAAGTGGACTGTAACATAGTGTGTTCAAGTCTGTTGAATGTAGAATTGTCCCAATTGACCAAGACACGTGACTCACATAAAAATATAGAGAAAGTATAATTATGGAAATGATAGATCAGAGGCTAAATTAGAAGATATATTTGGACATGACTATTATAAGTGGAAAACAACATAGTGTGCTTGAGTATATTGACTGTAGACTTATCTGTATTGAATATGATGTTGAGACAATTATTTCACTCTCTACACATGTATTAATTAGGGATATGGACTCATTTTCAAACCTAAAATATAATATTAAGTACCTATAATAGAAAAAAAAGTTTACTTCACACAACATATTTGAATCAAATGTGGGGGATCAAGACAAAGGGGTTGAGTTGTACTAACCTTGGTGAATCCCTGTTGAATGAACTAACACTGAACTACATTGCCAATACTTCAAAGAAGACTCCAACTTGAATGTATTTCTCCCACTTATGTGTGTGTGTGTAATTACACATGCAATTATAGATGTTATTTCTCCTATTTTACCCTTAGAAAAAGTATATGAATGAAAATTTAACCTTGAATATAAATTCAATAGATCTATAAATAAAACATGAGAATATTTGGAGAACAAGCCCAACCATCCTTAATGCCTTAGATAACCTTGTATTTATACAAGTTATGATTTTTAATTTGGTACCTATTGGTGCACAAAAGATGACCCAAGATAAAAACCAATGGAAAAAAAATAATTCAATGAGATGTGACTCAAAATAAGATCTGAAAGTTAGACCTTGACAGATATGTGCTAAATGAATAGGGTCATATTCTGGTCCTATCTAGTTACCATAGACTTGTCTAAAAGAGTAAAGGACCAAAATTGGGGATCCCTATGATCAAATTGAGAGATAAATATTCAATAGACAAACTCACAAACCATAATAGAGAAAAATACTCAAGTAGAATTCACTAATAGGTACCTTGTTCATTGTCAATAGTCTATGGATACAAAATTACAATAAATGAAATAAAATATGGGATTATACCAAATATGGGTGTATACATTTTCCCTCATTTATTATATTAATGAATTTTATATAGTAAAGGAAAGAAATAAAACTTGAGTGTGTATGACACACCTTGTATATTTGACTAGCGATTTTAATTATGCTTGTTGCTTCATGATACTATCTAAAATAAAACATGGAGTAATTAATGTCCATATATAAAATCTGAAAGCCTAGACTTTTAATATTTCCAAAGGTAAAGATCAAGGAAAGAGTACACATGTATGCATATTTCACTATAATTCTTGTAGATAATGCCTATGATATGCCAAATGGAGAAATGATGATTTTGGTCATATTCATTTCCTATATGGGGAAATGGATAGTCCCTTGAGTGGTTTAGGGAGAGAACACATGTTGTTAGGGGTTGTTATATCCATGACCATATTGATTGGATAAAATGTTCCTCCTAGATAAAGTTCTTGGAGAATGTAGTTTTTTATGTTGAATTGTTTGAAGAGTTGAGAGTGATAAAGTCTCAACTTTTATATGTAATCAATAAAACCCACAAGTTGTAAACTTGCATTATTATAACTCTCAATAATAAGGAGGATTACTCCACATATATAACTCCAAAAAATAGATGGAACCATGTTGGGTTCGCTATAAGTGATTCTAAGGCTATTGAGTGTCACTAGACTCAAATGCACATCACCTATAATAAAATATAATGGAACCACACAATGGGTTCACTAGAAGTAATGTTAATGGGCTTGAGCATCATAAACCTCAACATACATTACCTATAAATATTGAATCACACCTTTGTATTTGGACCTATATCCTATGTTTTAGGATTTAAATAGAATAAATAATATTCATGACCCCATCATGACCTCAATACTTATAGATTTGAATGGAAATGAATATATTTCCTTTATATTATATATTTTGATTTTTTAACCTTAAAACTTTGAACATTGCATTTTTTAAACTTTTCATTTTACAACTTTGATATTTTAATAAGCTTAACATCAGTGACTATCATTCCAATTATGAATGTTTACTAGTGATATAGAATGTTATAAATCTATGTGCTAAATTATAATTTTATTTATAAGCTATAAGTATTTTTAGATTTGCCGATGCATATGCATCCAAGTGTGTATGATTCTATAGTTTGATTTTTTTGAAATGTGAGTGCATGTGTATATCATATGCCCCTATAATCAATATTAATACATAAAAATATGTCATCTAATATATTTATAATATATTGTTTTTGAAAAACTTATACTCTATTGTAAGATATGATTTTGCATTATTTAATTTTTTGCATTCTATATTTGATTTGATTTTTTAGTGAACTTGTATGTCATGTGCCCATAGTGCTCATATTATTATCTATGATTTTAGAATTAAAATGTCACAAATATATAGTGTGTAGATAGTTTGAACCATTCTAAATTCTATATAATGTGTTGAGATGCATTCTGTAATAAGCTTGATGTATGCCCCTTTTAATGCAAAGCATGAAATAATAAATGAGTCATATCAAAAAAATAATGTATATGTTTTGAAATTGATTTTTATTAAATATAAATTGACTCTATTTTTTTGAATTAGAATTTCAATAAATATATTATAATAATTTTTTTAAGAAGCCTAAAGAATATATCAAATATAATGTATACAAGTAAGCGTAAAGTTTGGCATTTTTGAAAAGGTTGAGTGGCATGATGGAAATATTTTTTTGTGTATTCCAATGCAACTTATTGGGAGTGATTTTTATATTTATTATTCAATATACCATGTGTATAATTTGGAGATTGATTAATGTTTAATATTATTTTTTATTTAACAATAAAATGTTAAGAACAAATAAACAATTAAAAAATAATGTAGATCTATAGAATATACATAACCTAAATGTATAATACAATATTTTATATAATTTTATATGATATATAAATAGTAAATTGACAAAAACATATGAAAACCAAGTTCTAAATGATTTTATGTTAATTATATAGGCTAACTTTGGATAAAAATTAGTTAAAATGACCCCTAAACTATGTCACAACTAAAAATAAAATTTAGAATTGTGCTAGGATAAGGTTAAACTAGGATGAAAAGGCTACATTATGGTTTTTATTGTTTATTTCAACCACTTATTGGTTGAATTTGTGATGGATGTTTTGGTTTTTTGTGTCTATCTATGATGTCATTATGATTAAATGTGTGTCTTGTTTATTGCATGGAAGACCTACAAAATTAAAACCTAGATCCCACACATAAAATGATAGAGATCAAATTACAAAAGGGGGAATGTGTTTAAAGTAATAGATTATATATCCACATAAGACCTTGAATATTTTTAGTGTTGTCTACATATCCCAAAAGGGCCTTAGGATAATGCAATTTTCCCTTCTCAAGTGAGTGTGTGAATATTGATATTTATTATATGGATGAAAATAGATAGATTGATTTGAATGCTTAACAAGGAGTTTTATTGACATAAAATAAAATGACTTCAAACTTGGAATATGAATATTAGAATAAAATTAGAATTTAAATTGGAAGTAAAAGTGCTCTTTTGCTCAGTGTATAGTAGATTTACCAAGTGATTGCTAGATGTATTTTAAGAGGCATTTATGTGCTTATATAAAGAAACATTTGTAATATTTATATTCATATACCTTGATAAAATCATAAAAGGGATAATATGAAATGTCTAAAGTTTAAAAGTTTATCATTGGAGCACAAGGGACATGGCTACAATGTAACCTTGTTTACCTAGTGCGATTTTGACTTAGAAGGACATCAACTATTAGAATAAGGATACCTAAATTATATTTATAGTATTTTAAAGTAAATAATTATAATAGTGAATTATCCCATAAATATTACAAGAAAAAAAATGGTTATTAGACCAAGGTAAGGATGTCAAGATTAAACATTGTCAAACACTTAATTATTAAATTTAAGTGACTATAATTAGTTTAATATTTTAATTTTTAAAAATAAATTCAACTCATATAAATATGCTAATTGAAAAATAAATTGAAAGAGATATAATTCCATAGAGGATATTTTTAGGTTTGACATGGTTCAAGTAAGTCAAGGCCAACTTGTAGTCCAAGGTTGCATCACCTATGGTAAGTAAAAAAATTAAAATTTTAACCTAAATGAAATTTGAAAAATTACTCATTTTTTGTATTTTAAGTTATTTTAAGATGTTTTCTATTCATGTCCACTCTAGGTATGTCATGTCAAAAATCTTGCATATTTGTTAAGATCTAATGTGGAGTGGTCTATAAACCTATTTTCTTAGTTTTAGACTCATATGATGAACTGCCTAGTTAATGGAGTTATTTATCTATTTACATTTTCATCCATAATTATTTTTACCATTTTAGTATATTTTATGTTTTGAGTTGATTTGATTAAATTTATATATGAGATTACTAAGTTTTTATTTCATAAACTTGTGGTTACATGGGATATGCAAGATAAAGAGTTTCATTTTGGTTATATTATGGAGATAGTTCAATATATGTTATTGAATAATGATGAGAGAGACACACTAGTTATATCTAGTCTTAGATATCTTGGATAGCTAGCATTGATTCCATATGACTTGCATATTATGAATTCCCTACCTGAGTGAAGAGACTCAAACACTTGTACCTTTTGGTTTATAATATGGGAGATAACTATAACTTTAGAGAATGTATGAAGGATCATGTTTTTCCAATTTTTAGATAATAAGTGATCATACAATGTGTTGGTGGGCCATCCCACATTGCTTAGGATCACTTATACATGACTTGACATAGTTAGGGTGCTCAGTATGCCACCAATGATACAAATATGTTATTATCAAATGTGAATGTTATATTATTTCAAAAGTTCATTTGTGCCTTAATATATATATATATATATATATATATATATATATATATATATATGGTGGTGGGGTTTCTATTTCATATCAAATTCATAGATTTATCCATGACATTAAGGGTTACAACATGAAATATTATTAGGGTGTCACAATGCTAGCCCACTTATATATGTACTTACATAGATTTACCAAAGATGGGTTTGGAAGAAGTTTTGGCTTGATCACACTTCTACATTGTTGAACCTAGAAGTACATTACAATTATCCATCCTTTGGGGATGCATCATGGTGGATGGGATCATACATAGATATACATAGAGAGATGGGTGGGTATAACCCATGTTGTGAGTTATGGGATGATGGAGTATCATTGAATACTTGATCATTAGCTACTAGATACGTTGTGTGGTAGCCCTATAGAGGTTATGAAGGGTTTCCATATGATAGAGTGGATTTGAGATGCACTCAAGTGAGTTATTAGTTACATGTTTTATGTCCTATGGCATATGAGTGCATCTAGTTCAAACATGTTATTAGATAATTTGGTATTAAATTGATTACATCTCCACCACCATATGTCTAGAGATATCCCATAAGGGATTTAGTATGGGAGGAGGATATGGATTGACCAAGTTTTACAAATTTGGCTTCCATATCATTGGCATATATGGGTCTAGTGATTCAAACACTAGATTTAGATGATGTTGGTTCACACCAACATATACATGGTGGTGGTTAGGCCATATGAGGCCTATTTTAATTAAAATAGTAGTGGATGATGATCTTTTATGAGAGGGTGATATTGGTGTAGGTGGTGAGGTAGAAGCTAGCCCTCAGGATCTTCTTGCTAATAAGTATTTATGTATTTAGAGTTTTATATAGCTTTACTTATTTTTATAACACTTGTATTGATATTACATATTTATAGTTTGTAGAGGATAATGATTTTTGGTGTCTTATAATAGAGACATACCCCTAGGTCATCATATGACATGTTCCCAATGAGGCCATCCCTAGTGGATTTTTGGAGCATGTTATAGATATTATGGGGAGTACACCCCTCATTTTAATCATGCAACCATAGATATTGTAGCCTATTTTAAACTATTAGCAAATCATAATGATGTAGTATTAAAGAGAGATGAAATTATTATTGAGTGTGATGGATTGAGGATAATTTATGATTTATCATTAAGGTCTATAGAGGGATATAAAAACATTGTGTGTTATACTAGATTGGCCATCACAATAGAGTACATTTGAAGCATGTAGTTTTCATGGACTAGAAACTTTTTACAATAATTTCATCATTTTTTTGTGGAATGTATATAAAGATCACTAATGTGATGCGAAATTATAAAATATAATATATATGGAAAAAAAATTAGAATATTATTTCTAGTAGTTAAAGAAGAAGATAATAGAGTAATCGATTTTGGCATTTCTAAATTTCAATAATATATTTCAAGTAGATTGTAATGTGAGTGAAACCATAATAGGAGTAATATTAAGTCAATAAGGAAGATGTATTGAATGTTTTAATTAAAAATTTAATGATGTAAAGTGCAAATATTTTGTACCATTGATCAAGAGTTCTAAACAATTATGAAAGTGCTAAATAAATGGGGACATTATTTATTGCCAATTTAACATAGATCATCAAGAATTATTGTTCATTATTATTAAAAATAAGTTAAACCTAGAGATGACACTTTTTGATTATATAACACATATATATTTTACACTTGACAAACTCAGACCTTGGTTATTCCTCTTAGTTTAACACATGCCTTACTTCTACAAGCTTCACATATGTTCTATCTTGTGCCCCTTGGCATACTCTTAGTATGACTAGTCTTATCTTGATGACATAGAAATATTATCTTGCCCATAATACTTAAAATTTACTTATATTAAACCTATGAAAGTTTTGACCCTATACTTATTTTTCTACTCCCTGGACACTAATGTCCAGGACATATAGTAGCATCAACATTACTATCCTCCCCTGACATAAGTGTCTAGTGCCCTAAAGTTATCCAATTTACAAATGAAATGTATTCCAATGGTCAGACTAAGTGATTTAATGTGATTTATCTCCTGATAAGATTGATATAAATATAATATCAACCCTCATTCATTCATCACCTAGTAATCAGACCAAAGAGAACAAGGCTTTAATCAAAAGTAATCTATCAAGCATTCAATTGATCAAAGCTTCCCTATTTCCATACCAATCATAGGTATCACATATCTATATGTTTGAAGTAATAAAAGAGTAATCACAAGGTCTTGTTTTATAGGTTATAATTTATGTCACTATTGTACTTGATTTACACATATTACATGATTCACACACAAGCTGACATGTAAGGGAGAACTACATGAATCTAAGGCCCTCTTATGGAGTATTGGCTATGTAGGAAATGTCCTTTGATAATGGGGTCATTTGGGTTAGCTCAACACTATGTGACCATTAATACATTTTATCCCAAGGTAACATTAAATATGATAAGCTAGGGTTTTGCCATTTCATAAGGAGCAACAGACCATTACCTAGATCTAAATACACTGAAGTGAAGGTGAAAAAAAACCCAAAATCATATAGGTGGTTAAATCTAGTTTTAGTTGATATTATATATAGGAAACTAGAATTAAAATCATATAGTAGCATCAACACAATCATACAGGGTTGAAACAACTATCCAAAGAGCTAGAGGCACTAGATCTATAATCTAGCAATTGTTCTATAACTTTTTTCCCAACTACTTTTAGCATATTCTAGATCCATATCTACATTAGCATCATATTTAGATAAGTGCCTTGATTTTGTCATTTACTATGTATAACATAGTTATACTTTCCATTAATAGCTTATTTCAATTTAATAAATTTAATATATGGTATATCTGAGTTTAACATTTAATTGGCCTGTTGTAGATCTAATATCCACCCTTTTGCCCTATCATTTTTATAATCTTAACCCTATCTAACCAAGAGGATCTACATCCAAAATTAAGGTCAAACATTTGGTGAACCCAATGTATGTGAATGGAATTATTGTAATTCTAAGGTTTTAAACTAGGTAGGGTTTCAAATTATTTCACTTTTTAATTTCCTATTGGTATTATTTTTGCATGAAACCTAGGTGTAGTCCTATATTAGGGGATGTGTCTATTGAACATATTGAAATTCACATCAACCCATCCAAGCTATCTCAAATCAATGAGGGATATAATATAATGGATCATGATGATAAACATGTTAATAATGAAGAAATGCTGATAAGGTTATCATGGAAGAAGATTCTAATAATAAAAATCAAGAAAACAATGAAAATTAGCAAGTAGACCATGATCAAGGACATGAAATTGAATTATTTCATGAACACATTCAAAAAAACCCTAAATATCTTGATAAGATATTAAAAATTATAATTGAAACAAAAAATTAATAAACTTTAGTAGACACATCCTATATATACATAATATTTTCAAACTTTATCAATTATTGATGCTTTCTCTCTTGTAAGAACCCATCAAATCTCAATCTCTTTGAGTGCATGCTATAAAGGGTGCACCAAAAAATGGGTGGGTAGACCATTGGTGATTCACAAGATTATTATACCATATACTAACATTTACAACCAACACAACCATATTGTATGCACTTCTTTAAGCCTTGTTTTCTCTCTTACACACTCCTCCAAGAAATTCACCACCTTACTTAACCCCATTCTAAGCCTAAAAACCCTTTTTTACATTTAGCATACACTATCAACATGGACTAACTCTGTATTTAATTTTTTAAAATCATATTATGGGTTTAGGTCAGCTCTAGCCAATCTAAACTGGGACCTAGCTTATTTTTATCAAATAACTATACAAAGTCAAATTGGGCTAACCCTATCAGCTAAAATTTTAGAAAGGGTTATGATTATATCCAACAATATGTACACATCTATTTTTTCCATTTAGAGAGAAGAGAATAAAAATAATAATAAATTGTGCATGTACTTATCCACCATTATACTTAAGGAGTATAGCTTATGGTTTTAATAATTTCTTTTGATATATAAATATTGGATTGTGGAAAAGTCTTTTGGATACATAGAGAAGTTGTGTAGCCTAGATTTGACTTATCCTTGTTATCTTTACATACCATATAAAAATCTTGTGAAGCACCTTGGCCAAGGAAAAGATTGAAGATTAGTGGGTTTATTTTCAAAGTTAAGTATTCCTAACTTTGTTAAAGAAAATAGATTTGCATTTGTACTTCACTCCCATGCATTAGGATTTCCTATACATTGATTTTAGTACAAATATTCTATGCATGTTTAAATTTTATATTTATTGCCCCAACTTTGTCCCAAAAGCATTGGTGATCACTATATTTGACTTTACATTACTTGTCATTTAATTTGTGAATATGAAAACATAGGACCTAGTTAGGGTTATTACATGGTTCTGCTTGACTAGAGGATTTGGAACCCTCTCTAGTAATGTTATTTTGATAAGATATCCCTTGGTTAGGTATAGTAGATCCATCTTGGTCATGACCCTAAATATCTAATGCATTAAGAATAAGAAGTGTAAGTAGAATTTATCTTCTCTAAATTGGATTGATTAATAGGTCAACTACATATTCATTTGTATACATTTTGGTTAATTTAACATGAATCAAAACCTTGCATGTTTTATTTTATGCTTTAATTTTATCATCATATTATATATTTATATTTTTTTAGTACTATATCAAACCTATCAGTATAGTTCTTATAGTCTATGTATAGGTTTAACACATACCCCAAAATGAATCGATCTTCTCTAAATACAAGTGATTGGATTGATTAACTCAACATAGTCTTATTATTTAGTTATAATATTACATACATAGTCAAACTGATTGAATCTATTTGCATTTATCCCTTTTTAGCATATAAGTTTGCAAACATAATCAAGCTAGTTGACTTTATTCGTAATTTATTTTTAACACATAGGTTCTACAAACTCTATTTAGCTAGTTGACCCTATTTATAAAATATTTGAATCAAAATTTGAGAAAAACAACATGAAATTTACAAACTAATCATCTTCAAACTTACCAAGGTTCATTTTTACCTTCTTTATCATTTTAAATTTTCATTCACAGTACTATTTTTAATAAGTTTGTAGTCTATAAAACTAAAACCCTATAATAAACTAGGTCAATTAGCTTGACACAATTTTATAGCCTATTTTCTATTTAAAAGACATATTCAACCTGTTTAACTATATTCTTATAGATTTTGCTTCTAGGAAAACATAATAACCCAGTCGACTCTATTATGCATTGTTTGCATATACTGTTTCATGAACTGAATCTATACTCTTCATACTCAATGAAATTAACCTACTTTTTTTTATTGATTACTTCACTTTTCATTTTAGTTACTTGCATGCTTAGAGTAACAAACATACATTAATTAGATGCTTTTTTAATTTATCAATTTAGTTACACTATTTTTCTCTCTTACATACACTTCCAAATCACTTTAGATATAAAGAATTAAAAATTTATCTTCCCAAAGCATACCTACTTGGATTTCATCACCAAGGGGGAAGCCAACTTGGTTTTCAAGCCAAGTATAAACACATGGTTAATGGTATATATTTTCAAAATACTCAACACCTTTATCACTATATGATTATGAAGTGAAGGGGTAGGCCCCAATACCAATCTAGTACCATCATTAGTACAAATCCTTTTCAGTCTAAAATTCATGAAACTATCCATAGATTGATTTCTAGTTCCTTCTTATATCCAACTTCCCATCACATTTATTTCAAACTTTATTATAACTTAACAACACTTAGGAATGACAATTAGTTAGCATTTAATTTTAAGTTTCTAATTTTTCTTTGATCATTTTATTTTTTATTGTAAACTTGCATTAGCCAATGTTATTGTAAGATTTATGATGTGTGTTCCAATTAGATCAATCACATTGATTTAATTGATTGTGCATTTCATTTCATTTTCTTAGATATTATCTTGTAAAATATTTCTCTATTTTTAGAACACTATCATCCCTATCGATACAATCTCTTATAGACTGTTCATCTTGCTTACCTTTAATACACAACCATCCTATCTGATTATGTATCTTTGTTTCTTATTCTATTACATGTATAATTAGTACATAGTCAACCTATCTGATCATGTCCTCTTATTTCTTGTTATGTCTCATGTTAAATATTACATAATCAACCTACACAACTATGTCATCTTGTTCTCTATTCTATTTTCTATTTTATAAAACACAGTAGACTAGTATGATTCTATATCCTATCAATTGATTTTTTTTTCCATTAACTTTTTAACTTAATTTTCTCATCACAAATTTACTATGTGAGGATAACATAGAGTTAAATATGAAAAACATGATGAGTCTTACCAATCCTAATAATTTTCCTAAGAAATAGCTTGTGGTTTCCACTTTGAATGAAAGGAATGTTCATGTTGCCACTCGCACTACCAATTATGGGATGAATCCTCATTCATCCTCAATTTTTAATCCTTTATTTTATTTATAATATGAACATGAATTATATTAAACACCTACAATTCTCTTCTTCATCAAAAAAATTCCTCAACATAGAGGAAAGGAAAATTGTAACCATTTATAATCTTATGATAGGTCTTCAAGTAGAATAACCTCTTTCACCCTCCCCTAACTTCTCTCAGGGATTTGGGGGAGACACTTTCACTTCTTCTCAACATTTTCCTCCTATTTTTTCTCATTCACACACCATGACATCTTATTCTATGACTTATTCATCCTTTGTGCCAAGTATCTCCACTAACATGGTAGGTTCAACCTCTAGTGGGCCTTTTTGAAAGAACCTTCTCCTTAATCATGCCACTAGTGCATATTTTTCCACCAATTATAATAATTATACTATTAATTCCTTTTATACCAATGCTTTTCATGCCACTAGTATGGCACATGCTACTATTCAGAGTGCAACTCAAGCTACTAATACCAATACCAATACCAATAATTCACATGATACACAATACTAGTTAAAATAGCACCCAAATTCACCACATATTATTAAAAAAACTCAATAAAAGACATAATTTTCAAACCAATAATGTAAATCAAATTATTTATATGCAAAACAATCTCATTAACCTTCAAAATCAACTCCAATAGGTTTCACGAGTAACATAAAATCCAAATTCCCCCAACCCCCCTTAGGGATTCCCATGGTAACATTACTCCTCAACCACCCCTCATTAATAAAATGATAAAACATCTCCAAAATTAACTTATTATACATAAAATTTATAATATTGACATGGGAGGTATTACACCTACCATCACCTATAATGGGTCTACTAATCCTACATTGCACTTAAAGACATTTGGTAACCTTTATAAATACTAGGTCAAACTTAATACATTTGATACTAAAAAAAATATTAGCTAAAACACTCTGAGGATATGTTTTATATTGGTAAAATCAACTAAAAACCCATTTTATCACTAGTTTGGAAGACTTGGTTAACTCACTAGTTCAATAATTTCAAACTAGTGGTCTTCTCGAGAATAACTTAGCTCACTTCATAAATTGTAAATAACTTGAAACTAAAACCACACAAGCTTTCATCAAATGATGGAAGAAATTATCTAAAAAATGTGAGCATAATATTATGGATGATAACCTATTTGAATTATTCACTAATGATCTCTACCCTAGGTTATTATACTAGGTTATAACTCTCTCTCCAAGAACATTAGAAGAATCCCTTAACCAATTCTTCCAAACTGAATGACAATATTTTATCATATGACAATTCAAACCATCTTAATCTAATATAGTAACTCACATTTTCATTAAAAAAAAGTATCATTATAATAATGATGGCATAATTTATACCTATGACACTATTTACAACATTCAATCAATTTCTCCCCATAACACTATGGAGCATGCTACCCCTCCGAATAACATTCCTAATCCTACATATTATCAACCAAGCAACATTAATGTCCATAAACCTTTATCCTTGGTCAAGATTCAAAAAATTATTCCAAGGTCTCTAACATGAGATCTTGACCTCACTCCTCTAATGAAATCACGGTATGATCCAAACAAATTTTGTTGGTTTAATGCAAGATGGGGGTACTCTCATGAGACTTGTAGACAATTACATAATCTATCTATGGATTTTATTCTTGGCCAAAAATTTTACCATGAATCACTCATTTAAAAGTGACAACAAACATATGATATAGATTTTAAATCTCATGAAATGCAAAACAAAAATCAATATTTAAATCAATTTAATGCTCATATTGCTATGTATAAATATCCTATTCTCAATAATCATGATAGAAATGACAAGCCTACTCCTAAAAATAATGTTAAAAGTCTTATATACCTCACTACTAATGAATAAAATTTGGTAAATATAACTAACATGCCAAGAATAGCTAGCTTTATTAATACTAATCCAACAACCACACATCAAACCTCTCAAATATTCCATGTCATTCAAGACACTTCCCCACCTTATCTCATGGATTTGGGTCAATACGACCTTATAACCTTCTAATAACCACTTTCAACACCTCAACTTGATCATACCTCTCACACTATTTCTACTCTTCCTCCAACATCTACACATATGATGACATTCCCTAACCTTCCAATAGTATTTCTTCAACCTAATCACAATAAATACCTCAATCAACCATCCCATCACCTAAAGACAATAAACCTATTCATCCTCAACCTAGAATAACTAAATCTTACCAATATAAGTTTAATTTCACTTACAACCCTCTTTCACATGATCTCTTGTAATAGTATGTGCCTATATATATCAATCCCCCATGGGTTATGATGAATGGGATCCCATTGCATAAATTTCTCATCTCCCATCTCAAATACCTTTCCTTGAATTAATGCAAACTTACACCCATCATTTAAATGGTCTTATGTAATTTCTATTTGAAATGAACATACTTTATCCTCCTATAGTAGGATGTGAAACTACTTTATCTAGATCTAAAGATAGTATCCTTAAAAAATGTGAAGAGATGTCCACACATGATGATGAAATAATAGACAGTTCTCTTTCCCTTAAGTTTCATATCACTTCCATGATTCCAAATGAAATTCTAATTCATGAAAATGATCCACCTCCATTCATTATCATCAAAATCAATGATATCTAATTCAATCATGCCTTTATTGATGAGGGTTCAAGTACTTACATTTCCTCCCTCAATTTCATTAAAACTATTGCATATTCTGAATGTAATCTCAAGACCACATGTAACACATTTCAAGTCTATGATAGAAGGAAAATTCCTCCATTAGGTTATGTGTGGCTTCC
This sequence comes from Torreya grandis, assembly GCA_037957365.1. Classification (NCBI taxonomy): domain Eukaryota; kingdom Viridiplantae; phylum Streptophyta; class Pinopsida; order Cupressales; family Taxaceae; genus Torreya; species Torreya grandis. The sequence goes on along the minus strand of JARHVA010000242.1, from coordinate 188,120 downwards.
CATTTCCATCCCTCTTATCACTATTCACATGAAATTTATAATATTTAACGTTGCCATCTCTTATAACATCTTGATTGGTAGACCTTGGACTCATCATATAAGGGATGTGACCTCATCTACATGCAAATGCATCAAATTATCCCATAATGGTGATATTTATATGATTTAAAGAGACAAACCCTTATATTTTCAAACTATTCTAAGAATGTGTTGTTTTTAAAATTACTACACTTGAACTTGTGCCTAGTATCCCATTTAAGGAATCTCAACTATTTAATTATCCTATCAATTCTACCTAAAGCTATAATGGTCACCCTGAACTCATTAGGAACATACCACCTAACTTCTTAGATTATTATGATGATGATGATGATGAGCCAAATGATATTAACCTCAAGATTAATAATTTTATTCTATACCCTCATATCAATGCCCAAATTCATCCCTCTTTTTATCCTCTATCTCTTCAATATCCTATCAATGATATACCTATGGTCTTAACCAAGATTAGACTTTTTACTCATCATGAAAATTTTGATGATAAGGTCATACTTACCTATACCATCGAGATACATACACCTAACTATCATGATAATTATGCTTTAGACAAACCATTTTTAGGACTTATCCAAGATAGAGATGCCAAGATTTTTTGATATCATACCTATTTATTTTAGTCTTTTCATTCATCTTATTGCATTCCTTTCTTCATAGAGCCTAATTATAGTATTCTTCCTATGTTTTTAAGAGTAGAGATATATCAATTTCATGGTACACCTCTAGTTTCATCAGAGATTAATAGAAGTAGGTGCATGGATCATGCCATGATTAAACCTTACTATTTTTTGAGATACCAAGATCCTTCTAGTTTACTTCCCCTAAAGATTTTAGATACTGATCTTAAGCCTTCTATACATATAACCTCACCTTTAGTTGATATTAGTTTGGTTCCTACTCCCTCTCTACTTTCAACTAAGCCTCATCTTATTTTTGACCCTACTTTAGCTTCACATGAGCCTAGTCTAGTTTTTGCTTCAACCCTACCTTACCTTATTGATGGCCTTCTTCCTTTATGATAGCTTGATCCCATGCCTACCCAATGGGATAATCAACCTTATTGTGATATCCATAAATTTTCCAATCATTGGACTAGAGACTGCCAGTTATATCATCCTTCTTTTGATTCTCCTTCCACCTCTTCTAATAATAGGCCCCAAATATCTACTAACCCACATATCTATTAATTCCATGGGATATATAATCATTCTTATACCCATTGACAAAATATTTAGCAATATATTACACATTGTATCCCACCATTTCTCTATCCAAAGACAATGCTATACCTCCTCCTAAGTTGTTAGATGAGTATAAACCTAAATATGGGGAGGTACATTATATTTGGCACTAGTGTGGTACCCATCATATCAATCATTAATTTTTTCTCCAAAAAAACCTTCATGATCACATTTTATTGATACCTACACTAAATCTTCCTCTTTCCATAGGTTACCCATACAAGAAGACTCCTCCTTCCTCACCTATGGTTCCTCTTTCCTCACCTATGGTTCCTTCACCATCAATGGTTTTTTACCATTAGTGGTTCCTTCTTTTCCACCAGTGGTTCCTCCTTCTCATCTCATAGATACCATTCATATTTAGGAATATATTCCTATCCTTGAGTAATCTATTATTGAGATACCTCATGAGCATGATACTTCAACGACACCTATATTCTATATTTAAGATATTTAAATAGAGGTATTTACATAACTTTCCATGAGGATCAATAAGACTCTAGATATCATTAAGATTTAGTTTCATAGAGATATTTTATATGTCATGGATAATATTTTAAGGAAAATTTATCATTATTTATGAACATGGAATTGTTTTATTTCACTTTGTTCATCATTATGATTTTGGATTGGACTTGTGATCCACTTTTATATATCTTATATCATTTGACTATGTCAAATTTGGTTTCAAATATCTATTTCACATGGATTTTTATATCAGGAATTATGTATTGTTTATGGTTTCATTTACTTTCATTTTATTTTTATTATAGATTATTTTAATTATTTTCATGATTGCACACTTATCTCTATCAGTTCCTTTCTTTCATGGATTTATTTTCCAATGATTGTTTTCTATCAAAAAACTTAGATAATTATCATTGTATTTTTTTTTATATAAACCTCTATCCCCTTAGTAATATTTACTTACCATGTGATCAATTAAAAAATATGATGTATCATTTTAATTTTTACCAATCTAATTTGATCTCCCTTTATTCCTCTACATTTTATTCTCATACTAATCATACATACCTTTTAAACTTGAGACTACATACTAGTTCATAGGTAAGCCTAATTGTTTAGTCAATCATATCTTTGGATACTTATATTCCTTTAACCAAAGTCCAAATCTCATTCACGTGTATCACTTCTATCACTCATGTTGTTTATTCCAAATCTTTATGGAGGAGGAATCATAAAAGCCATAAAATTTAAAATCCCAATCATTTAAATAAAAGGCAATGATAAAAAAGGAAACATACAAATTTCAAAAGTTAAATAACATTACAAGATGTGATTCATAACACATCTCATTTTTATATTCAAATCTCAAACTCCAAAATTGTCTTGATGATAGAGTTAAGGTCCATTAAGGTGTGGTAAGCCAATAGATTGACAAAGGAGAATAAAAAAATCTTTTAGTGATACCTACTTTCTCACACAAGTACCTAATCTTCATAGTAGAACGATGACTCTGTAAGAGGTCTTGAGGAATGGGGAACATGTTTTGGAAGGTAGTTCCATTTTAATTTTATTATTCAAATAAATAGTATGAGTTGATCTTAGTATCTCACCTTTTTGCCTATATATCTTTGTGCGTATTATGATCATGTATCCTTTGTATTTTGATGGTCACTAGATTCTTAGTGTCTCTCTTTTGTACCTACCATGCCTCATGTTTCCTAAGGTATTCTAATAGATACCTATGCCATGATTTTTACATTACCTCTTTCATTACGACATTTCTAATATTTATCCTTGAGAAATACTATTTTTTTAGCTGATCATTCACCCTAGGGTTTCCATTTCTGAGTTATAGTGTAAGACCATGCATAGGACCAGACCCTCCTCATAAATCACTAGATTAAAAACATCTTTTAAAATAATTCACAAATTTTTTTCCACCTCATTGGTGTTCCCTTTGTGAGTTACAGTGTAAGACCATGGATAGGACTAGGCCTTCCTCACAAAATATTCCAATACCTAATTCGTACTATAACCAAGTCACAATGAAATTACATGTGTCAAATTTGAGATAAGTAATGTTTGATTATGAGTTACATGTCATTGACATAATTCCCATATTGATTTATTATGTTTTGTGTTTACTTCCTAAGTAGTGAAATTTTATTTTCCTATTCTCTCATTTCATGTATTCTTACAACCATTTTATTAATTTTTTCATACTTCCCAGCTTGAATTAGTGTGGTTAATTTAATTTTCTTTTACATTTTTTCTTTATTTTTATACTTTATAACTTGATTTAGTATAATCAATTGACTTAATTTTTTAATTTTCATTCCATTAATTTTTCATGTGTCTTCCATTTTATTAAAAATATTTCATACTTCCCAATGTGATATAGTGTGATTTTTATTTGTTTTAACTTGGTGCAAATATTTACATAGTTTTTGTTATTTTTTACCATCTTTGATTATATTTATTCATAGTTTTTATTTTTACACATTTCCCATAGAGATATAGTGTGTACTACATTTATCTTAATTAATTATGTTTTTCTAATTTATTTTTTCCTTTTTATTAACCATGCATGTGTATCACATAATTCTAGAAAAGAAACCACATATCACATATTTACCATAGCATAAACAATAAAAGTTCAATACATGTGCTAAAAAGGAAATATGTCCATGCATCTACATATAAATCCAAGTATAACTCATGAGATCAATGAAACTATCAACATCAAATACACACACACACACACACACACACACACACACACACACACACACACACACACACACACACACACACACACACACACACACACACACACACACACACACACACACACACACACACACACACACACACATATATATATCATGCATTTTATTGAAATATAAAGTAAAAAATACAATAGTTATAGTCCTAAGTCTATGCTCATCATGTCTATCATATTGCCTAGCCATGCTACCCATAGAGGCATATATATATATATATATATCATGAATTTTATTCAAATATAAAGTACAAAATATAATATTTATAAACCTAAGGCTATGCTCATCATGCCTGTCATGTGGGCTAGCCATGCTACCCATAGAGGCTTATGAATTAACCCTCTAAATAGTAAATTGTAAAGAAGTAATATAGGATCTCAATATAACAACTTGTCCTAATAAATTGGTCACATGGGCCTTTACTTGTCCTAGTTGGATGGCAATTTCCATGTGCATGAAATTCAAATATGCTAAGGCCTATTAGGACTATGCCTCTATATCTCCAACCACTATTAATATTTTTGGCCCATCACCACATGATTGTATTTGCTTCACAGAATCTCCCACTAGTATAAACCAACCCACTTAGGCTAGGGTAGATGGAAACTTAGGATCATCTAGTGTGGTAGGGTCGTATGGTGCCAACACCCCATCTAAAATGTCATATTGTGTAGCCATATCCAAGGCTCCCCATATAACCTCCTCTATCATAAGATATACAAAAACAAAAATCAAAATGAAATCAAATGACACACACACACACACACATATCTAAAATAATCTATCTATCATAATTAATAAATGCAACTAGTGCTCTATATTTAAGCTAAATAAAAATTTAAACCCTTTATAACTAGTGATGGTGTTGCTAATCACAATCTCCCCATTCAATTTCCCACTAAACACCTCTTCTTTCAACTACCTCTACACTAATGAAAATTTAGAAATCATCACTCAATCTAATTGTGGTCTTTTCTTTAGTGGTTTATCTATAGACCAATTATGTCTTAGAGTTATTGTTGGATCCCCTTGAGCAATAACTAGTGCCTATACCTCCTCACATAGATGGTGCCTCCATATTTGATGAGTTCATGGTAGGCAATAATACCTCTACTATGGTGCATGTTGTTCTCCTTCATCCATATCATCTCCTCTTCCTAACCCCATTGCCTCCTATTTTTATTAACCAACCTATGGTCTAATGTATTGAGGCTTGATCACTGGTATCTCCATAAGTACCGCTCTGCTTCCTCTCCCTCTTGTCTTTTTAGAATGTCATGCATAATAAATAGGCACTACTACAGGATACATTAGTTAGGGAAGTCCCAACTATCTAGGTATGCGATCCACTAGATGAGTATCCACCCATGAAGTGTAGTGGCCCATGACACACACATGTGCCAATTGTGTTATAATGGTAGACCAATTAAGCCATATGGAATCTATGTGAGTGTATGGATAGTAGGTGGTGATATAACCTAAGGCATGCCCTAAAATACATGGTCCTATATTTATAAGACCTAAAGAAACCTATCATCAAAAACATGGGTAAATCCAACTAGTTAATACATAGGGAACCTCTCATAAATCCATGCACTCAAGAGTATCATTGGTCCTATCATCTTCTACCCCTAGATTTCATCCCATATATATCATGTATGAGATGGATTTAGATGATAAAATGAAAATCATAGAGTAATTCATGATCAATTATATACTAAAACAAGGCTATCTTGTAAAGTGATACCTTGCGATCTGACTTGTGCCACAACACTTGTGCTATCATAAGTCCTATTATTGCCTTTCAAGTGTCTAAAATGGCTACTAGATATACATCAAATAATCTCACCCTCAATTAAGGGTAGATATTATTTGAGCCTATTGTCCATAAGGCTAAGGCTTTTCACTCATCCTATAGCTTTAGTGTATTAGTGATCATCAGTGTCCCACCTATAAAAAATCCAAGCAATGTGTGGACATCCTCTAGATAAATCACCACCTCAATGGTGTCCCTCTCCACCTCCCATTAAAACATTTTGGTCAAATGTTCCCATGATTCTGGGAACATGAAAATGAGATCAACACTCATAGGGATATTTCTCATCTCCATGATTCTACCAAATCCCAAGCAACTAGTTGAGTTCTATCCACATTAGCCAATCACTCCAATAGATCTGGTAGGTATGATGTATTTACTAGGAACCAAAATCTTTGGTATCTCTATAAAATATCAAAAAATAGAAGGATTTATTAGATATCAATATCATAAATATTTAAAACACATTCTATATTTTTCAAATTAATGACTTCATCAGCTTGTTTGATTTAGTTTTCTATTTTTCTTATTTTTTTACACCATCAACTCATTTGATACTAAATCAACCTTTTTCCCAACTATAAGTATAATACATCAGCCCTCTAGTAGACAATCATCCCCCTTTAACAAAATTTATTAGCCAAATATTACCAACTACATCATCCGAAGGGCACTATGTAAACCATCTTCCCATTCTAGACTATGCCAACCTATTACTATGCAGTCGGCCACCTTAAAAAATACTATGTTAGCCCACTTCTACGTAGTCAACTAGGTATAATATATTATTTATTTGTGGTGAATTTTTGACCACTTACCATAAATTCCTTAGTCATTTATTATTCATATCTTTTCCTAACCACTACCCCATTCTACCCCTAGTGTACATAAAAATTTCTTAGGCTCAGTTTTGCTTTATAGATTCTGCCTACGAATTAATTATATATATTTAGCTCAATTTAAAATAAAATTATTCAAATAATTTTAAATTATTATTTATAACTTATGTTTCAATAGATATGACTGCTATGCATCATACCCATCATAGTTGTCATCTCCTCAACATGGTCACTCTCTTAGCTCAAACTGGGTCTCTCAAAGCACTATTTTCTTAGAATAGTAAAAATAACAAATGAATTGTTTTCAACTTATTTATATTAACTATTAAAAATTATTTAATTATCAAATATTTATAACTAAAATATATTTTTTATCATATATTTATTTATAATAGATCTTTTTTCAAACCAAAAGTGTTGGATGGTGGAGCCTGATCTTATTTTGATGCCCATTCTTGACAGGGGGTGTGGGGGGCAACACCCCCTGCTAGGGTTGTCATGGGGTTCAGGGGGGTGGATACCTATTTTTGATCTCCCCATTAGGGGTTTGGGGGAAGCACCCCTAAATCAAAAATTTGTTAAAAATTTACTATAAAATATTGTAATTTCATAGTAAATCTAGATCATTTGCTATTAGGTTGTAGATATAATGGTAGAAATTATGTTTGTGATTTTTTGCCCTATATTTAACCCTTCTTTTGATATGAGGGAATTGTAATTATGGTATCACACTATATGTGAGTGATGAGGATATTGCAATGGTTGTATTGTAGGCTTTTCCCTTCATTTAGTAGACTAAATAATAAGGACTGGTTGTTTCTGTGGGGACGTAACCCATATTGGGTGAATCACATTAAATATATGTCTCTATTATGTTGTGTTTTTTATTTTATTTCCATATTTAATTAATTTATTTCTTTATTTTATGTATTCCTAAAAAAAATATGTTCTATAATCTTGACATCATAGGGAATATTTTCACATAGTACATGTATATTTTATAAAAAAATGATTTTTGTTAATTTCTATAGGTTCACTTAACATTCCATACATTGGAAACCTTTACATTTATTTCAATTCATTCCTTATATTTAGTACTAAGGCATGTAAAAGAATGTGTTTTTCAATTCTATCTTTTCATTTATTTTGTTTTGCTTCCTACTGTAATTTATTCTAGCTTTAGTATTGTGTGTTTCTCTATTCTTTTCTTGAAGCACCATTTCATATTGTACCTACATGACACATGATGATATTTGAGTGGGTCATATGTATAAACAAAATATTTTATAACTTTATTAATTACTAATTCTCTCTTTTTTAGGGACTTCTCAAGTCTCAATATCTCTAAGTGCACACCTTAAAGATTGCACTAAGAAAGGGGCAAGTAGAAGATTAGTTCCTCACATGATTTTTGTCCATTTTACTAATAATTAAAACCAACACAACCATATCCTATACACTTCCATAATCCTTTCTTCCTCTCTTACACACTCATCCAAGAAATTCATCACCTTAATTAGCCCCTTTATAAGCCTAAAACCCCTTTTTGATATTTAACATACAGTATCATCCTGGGCTATCCCTATAATTAATTTTTTAAAAGCATGTTATGTTTCTAGGTCATTTCTGGCTGACCTAGACTGAGACCTAACTTTTTTTTTATCAAATAATGATATAGAGTTGAATTAGGCTGACCAGTTCACTAAACGTTTGAAAAGTTTTAGGGTTAGATCCAACTATAAATACACATTAATTTCTACCATTTAGAGAGCACAGAATAAGATTATTTTGTGAATCTAATTATCCATAATTATACTTGAATAAAATATATTAAGGTTTCAATAATTTATTTGGAGATATGTATATTGTCTTGTGGAGAAGTATTTTGAATACATAAAGAAGTTGTATAGCCTAGAGTTGACTTATCCTTATTATCCTTACATGTAACAACCTCTTGTGAGGCACCTGGTCCAAGGGAGAAATTGAGGATTAATGGGTTCATATTCAAAGGTAAGTATTCCTAAATTTATTTCTTCTTTGTTAAAGTAGATATATTTTCTTTTTGTACTTCTCTTCCATGTATTATGATTTTTTATACATTGACTTGAGTATAGATATTCTATACATGTTTAATTTTTATGTTTATTATCCCCACTTTGTGTGATAAGATTTTTTGAGAACTATATTAGAATTTACTTCAATTTTCATTTACTATGTGAATATGAAAACATAGGACCTATCTAGGGCTATTGCATTGTGTTGCTTGATTAGATGCTTTGGAACCCTCTCTAGTAATGTTGTTGTAGTAAGATATCCCTTGATTAGGTCTAGTAAATCCATCTTGGTCATGACCCTAAATATATAATGTATTAAAAATAAAAATTGTAATTAAGATTTATCTTCTTTGAGTTAGGATTTATTAATAGGTCAAATTCATTTTACTTTGTATACACATGATCCCCATTGAACACACTACAACTAAATACATCTGTATGCACTAATTATGCTAATTTTGATAATTTAACCTATAACTAAATTTCCTAGCTAATTAAACTAATATCCCATTATCCCACTTCCCATTTACACACTAACCTACTCCCTACGCCACTTTTCAATTTAAAAATACAAAATATTTTACCTATCCATCTACCACCCTATTCCTAGCTATTATTAAACCTGTAAAACCTAATAGGAGATTTATATAATTGGAGGATTCTATAAATATCTTCCATTTTAGCCCCCTTTATCTAGAATTTTCTATTCTAGAGATTTTCATGGAATTAAAAATTCCATGAAAAAATCCCTAGACATTAATTTCTCCCTCCATTCTTATATAACCAAGCTCACTCCCTCCATGAAACTTGGAAACTTGAAATATTAAAGCATACTCGCTATCTCACATCCATAACCAACCTTATGCATCCATCAAGAGCCACTATCAAACTAATTTGTCCATTGTAAGCCATTATCAACTATCAAGAAAGCAATTCAAAAATCATCAATTTGGTATCAAAGATCCATTTGGAAATATTGGAGAGGATTAATAAAGAGTTAAAATGATGGTAAGATCATTCTTAAAATTCTTATTCTCTCTTTTATTCCCTCTTATTGGTGTGTTTATATTTTAGGTTTTTATTGATAAATATAATAATAAGAGTTGAATCTAAAATTTAGGATACATTTTGTTGACCACAGTGGGAGATTACTCCCTAAACTAATATTTTAAGATTGATGGAAGTGATTTGAAAGCTTTTAGGGACATCTAAATGTGAATTGAAGACTAAATTTTTAAAAATAATCATGTATAAGAAATATGTAGTTTTAAACTGGTATTAGCAATGTTATAGTTACAATATTACAAGGTGAACTGTGACATTGTAGGTTAACTAATAATAGTTAAGGGTTTTGCAAGTTTTTGAGTTTTGACAAAATCATAACTTCATGAGTTATAGTTTTGCCCTGTTAATCATGGTTTTGTAGGTGGATTTGTAATTTTGTAAAATATGGTAGTTAGGGTTGTACTTTTATGTTCTATATTTTTTAACCCCTCTGCAAGATAATTGGTATCCCATCTATTATTTGGAAGTGTCCTGATCTCCCTTGTGTAGGGAAAATAATGGAAATCTAGCACCATAACAATTTGTGCCCTAGAGATAAAATCACAACTTTAAAATTAGTGACTTTGCCATGGTAATAGTGATTTAGTAGTTAGAGTTGTGGTTTTGTCTAACTTTGGTTTACTCTATATCCCTATCTCTTATCTATAATTAATCCTTCTATAGGTTGTTATTTTTGTATTTGTGGTGCCTTGGGAAGTATTTTTGGTCTCTAGTATGTAGGAAAGGAATATTAATCAAAATTTGGATCATTTGGACATAACCTATAATATCATGACTTTCCCATCTATGATTTTGCTTTGGTAACTATGGTTTTACCTTTGAAACTTGTGGTTTTGTCCTTCTTGATTAAACTTGTAAAACCTATGAACTGTCAATTTCTAATTTATAGACACAAGGATTTTCAGCTCCTATCAGCTAATTATAAGGATTCTTGTTATAGGCTAAGGTTGTCTCTTATTCTTATTAATCATTTTAAAAATTAGTTATTGTCCTAATAGTGTGCTTGTAGGAGATATACTAAAGTTTGTTGTTTGTGTGCAGGGTAAATAGGCATAAAGTAAAAACCAAAGAAAATACCTAAACACCTCATTATTAACCTATATCCTACAATACCACAAGTCTCTAACTTGTGATTTTGACCTGAGATTAGTGGGTTTTAAGATTACAGGCACAGTTTTGTATTTAGATAAAAATAAGATAATTTTGGTCATTTGATTCATCTATTTAGATAAGCACTATACTCATTAGTTTTATTCTATCTATCAGTATTGTCATTCTATCTATATATATTAGCATAAATCATCAAAAGGTACTAATAAAATAGTCAACTATCATACATAACTAAAGAACATTTTATTGTTGAACTGCTTGTTTAATAACATTCTAAAGGTTAAATTATCTCCTAGTAGTTATTTACATTAGGCATATCCTATATTTTTTCCATTTTATATAAAACCACAAATTACAAATTTTTATAAATTATGACTTTGCTCTATTAGTTTTAGTTTTGCCTAATAATCATGGTTTTGGAGGTTAACCATGATGGTCATTTAAGTATTGAAAGATCATAAATCATGATCTATTTTTTTGTTTTGTAGTTGCGATTTTGAAGTTTATAATTGTGATATTTCACTATTTAACTGTGGTTTTATAGGGAGCTATAGTTTTCTAAATGTTAAAATACTAACTCCTTTTGGTGTAGGACCCCTCAAGACCAAGGCACCCTACTTTATTTTTTAACTTTTATGCTTGTACAAAGGGGTGATAGTAATATATTAGTTTATCTTTATTGTATATACTTTCTTATGATATGAAAATTTGCTTGTATATATATTTAATTGATTGTATATACTTATTTTTCTTTCACATAGGTAATTATTTAGGAAAATTAATTATGATTTATTGTTTGCTACCCCCACCTAACTCTAAGATAACATGTGACATGGAATTCATCCCTATGTATAGGATTAGTATTTAGGGGTTGGTGACATGGATTTCATCACCATGCACAATACCAAACTCCATGTTATGGTGGAGTATAAAAATTATGATATTTATCATTTGGTGCCTAAGTGAAATTCCCCATAAAAGGGTTTCATGGAGTGAGGGGAAATTAAGCTCCAATACATAAGGTGGTTAGATAACATCCTATATGAACTTGGGCCCTAATGTACCTTTTATTATATAGGGGATGCACCTAAATCCCTTGTGTAAACCTAGATTATGACCCTTTAACTGTAACAAGCATTTTTATATAGGGGGAAAGATAAACCCCTAAGAAGTCATTAAGTATAAATGAAGTTGAGAGGGTTCAAATTATTTTGTAATGGGTCACCAACCTATACCCTCAATGAATAAGCCATCAAATGGTGTGAGCATCAAGTTACACACCCTATTATAGTTTACTAGATTAGGATTTGTTGCTAATTGTGTTATTTGAGTGTTTTGTTAGACTCATATTATTTACAAGTCGAGTTAGCCATACCCCATTTTGTGTGTGACACCTTAGATATCCCTAGGTAAATATCCATTCACATCTCATCATCCTACATCTCATACTAATCTAATATAATACACACCCTAATCTTTCATCTCCCTACTATTCACCTTATAGTCTCTACTTACCACCCCATATCATCTACTCATCTTGTATTGTCCACATATCCCACATTTTCTATTTCCTATCCTAGACATCATCTAGTATCTAACTTATATTTTCATCCACCTAATACCCATATTATAGATTTTATTCATATTATATATTCCTATATTTTCCTTACCCCATCCATTATATATCCTCCCATCACCCTTGAATACTATATTTAGTCTTTGAATCAAGTGCTAATGGTCACCCATCCTTTGTAATCTACATTGTCACTTCCTATATCCCTAGACTAGGTATTATCAACTTACATAATATTATTAAGATTATAATCTAGGACCCATCACTCATCTCTATCAAGTGCCTTCTTCACCTAGCACCCATAAAATTATCCCTTTACCAGTGGACAAGGTATTTAATCCCATCACTCTCTTTTATTTTTTCTAGATTTGACTCTTACAAGGATTTGTCTTTTGGTAATTATTAGTCATCCCATCCCTTTATAAAATAATTGCATCACTCTCTTTGACCACTAGAGAATTTGGTTTCTAGACTTAGTTAGTATTCAAAAACTTACACATCACCTATCACACCCCATCACATCTTTATTTTCCTAATCCAAAATTGTGAATCACACCCATGTCCAACTTAGGATCAGAAAAAATTATAACCAAGATAATGATCCATTGAGGAATATATTTGATCCAACTCGAGATCATGATGATACTAATATTTCTATGCATACCCCCAGAGGAGAAGATAAATGATTCAATCCACTCCATAATGATTATTTTGGGAATATAATTGATAGATACCTCTATGAAAACCATGATCATGTTTTAGCCCATGTCATTGAAATAGGGGGAACACTACCCTCAAATTTTAACCATAGCCTCCTACAACATATAATCCAACCTCACACCTATCCAAATGCACCAGGTTAGAATACACATACCAATAAAATATCTAAAGAAGAGTAATGTGTGGACCATGAATTTATAGAAGAAGAATGTATCATGCCCCTCTAAAATAAGCATATTAAGGCTAATGGGTGGGGAAATATATTAGATGACTAGATAAACCAGCTTACATAATAAATAAACCTTTTAATTCATGCCCAAAATCAACATCCATCATCCGCCCATCAAAATGTCTATAATACCCAAAACACCCATAACACTCAAAACACCCATAGACCCCATAATAGCCAAGATCAAACTTATAATCCTCTTGAGGACACTGCCTTTGCATAAGAATGGAAAGAGATGAAGATGACTATCCAAAAAATATATCCATGCTCACAAGCACTAAAATACAAATATGTAGATTTTTTCTCTTCACCCTTGGACATGAGCATCTTAAAAATCCCTTTCTCTCCACACTTTAAAGTACCTAAATTTGAAAAATATCAAGGAAAAGGTGATCCTCAAGACCATATACAAGAGTTATTTGTGGCTTGCCATGAATTAGTATATGAATATGCCTATTTATTGAGACTTTTCCCAAAAAGCCTTACTGGACCAACCTTAGAATGGTTCATACACTTACCTAAGGGGTCTATTTGTAGCTTCAAGGAATTAACTAAATAATTTCTTAGAAATTTTTCATTCAATAATGAGCATGATATCTCTATCATAAACCTTTATAATACAAAATAATGAAGTGGGGAAAGTGTGGCATACTTCTTGAAAATATGGAGAATATTAGTAAGCTATTTATGATGTATGATACTTGAAAAGGAGTTAGCCAAAATATTCATTGATAACCTTAATGATGAGATCAAATATCAGTTAAAACTCTAGTATACTAAAACCTTTGATGAAATAATTGAGAAGGGGATGAAAATTAAAAAAACACTTATTGAAAAATAATAATTAAATTATACTCCCAAAATGAGCAAAATCATAATTAGGATAAATCCTTTTCATGAAAATAAAAAATCTCAATAAAAATAAGAATGTTGTGGGAAATGGGGTTATTGATTCCAAAAAACAACATGTGTAAAAAGTGTAAAAGAACCCCACAAGACAATAAAATGTCTCCTTCATTTGAGTTCCATGAGGCAAGTTGAAGCCTTGGATTGGAAAAAGAACACTTAGCATCTTGGGATTACCCATTGAAATGGTCCTCAACTAATTAATTGATGCTAACAAGATCACCCTTACTGCAATTAGACTTGTGGATGATCAACCTAAACTAGATTGGTACCATGAGGGTAAATTTTTCAAATACCATAGGGTTAAAGGTCATGATACAAAAATAGGTATGTAATTAATGAATTATATATAGGACCTAATTAAAATAGGTGAAATTGAAATAGAAGGGGAGAATCATTAAAATCAATCTGTAAATGGGCAATTAGGCACTTATAAGGACCCACTACCTAAGCATGATCAAATAAACAAGAAACCATCAAGAGACCAGGGTCAGGATTCCTCTTCCAACTACAATAACTACCATGCCATGTCATACCACTATGTCAACACCATTAAAATTTAAATCCCCCAATATCACACTCCATCATCACCCACCATATTAAAAATTAATTAGGCCACTATAGATTGTGTTTTTACGACTAGATGTAACAAAATTATAGTTCATGGGGCACCACTTAATGATAATCAAAAGGGGAATATTTATAATAAAGTCTCAATATATTTTAATAAGTCTTATCATATTGTTTAGTAGCTTGATAAGATGCTAGCTCAAATCTCATTAATGAAACTTCTCAAAACATCCCCTTTACATCAGGAGATACTCAACTAGGTTTTGAATGATCTCAAAGTCCCTAATGACTTAGAAACCAATAAATTATAGGCACTAGTAGGTTATTTATCCACTTTTTAGTAGATTAACTTAGGTGCCTAGGACATGCCTCCAATTAGCCCCCACCATAATTATACTTTATTTATTGAAGTCTATATATCCTACCATCATATTCCTTGGGTGATGATAGATAGAGGATCAACATTAAATTTATGTAATCTAGATTTATTAAATAAATTGGGGTATTCAAAAGCATATTTAGGGCCTACCCTGATTATGATCAAGGCTTATAATGATAATGAGTGGGAATCCATAGGAACTATTTACCTTCCCATTACCATGGGACCTGTAATCCAACAAACCCTACTTCATATTGTGGATGTTGACTTACCTTATAATATGTTGCTAATATTTCCATAGATCCATGAGATGCAAAATATCCTATCTACCCTAAATTAGTGTCTAAAATTCCCCCATTCAAGTATGAAAGTCACCATCCTTAGATAAATTGATCATTTATGTAGCTGTCAAATAGATCAATCCTCATCACCATATCATTATCCAAGAATAAATAATTCCATCATAAGTCCAACAACTATCAAGTTTATATCCCTTGATCAGATTATACCTACATCTAATCTAGTGCCTAATATCACTCATTTAAAATTCACATCCATGGGTTACAGAGAGTATAAATATACAAATTTCTATGTAGGTGACTTACCAATCTCCCCATGCAGTTATGCGTCCCCAACCATGCAGAAAGCCAATTCTATTAAATATCAATTTGGATCAATGGCCTTCTCTATCATTAGTCTATTATTAGAAGAATATATTGATGACTCAGATGACTCATGGTTTGTTTTAAAAAAAGAGGTCCTAGTATCTCTTAAAAAGTGATACCCCCATGTTTATAAAATTTTAGAACATATGCATAATCAAGGGAAAGGACTTGGGAGATGATTTAAATTATTTTAGAATAATGGATTTTTATTCCTATTTTATTTAAAGGTCTAGATTAATAAATTAGTAAAAATTATAACAATAAATATAGTCTTGATTTGTGAAATTATTTGTCTTTTTTACCTTTCTAAAAATATAAATAAATAAGAAGAAATATAACCTATATAGAAAATAGATTGAGATGGCTGATACAGATGTTGAAAATGGATTTGTAGGATTGGGAAGGTGTCATAAATTTAAATCTAGCTTTGATTTGATGAAAGGATAAGAATTATAAAAAGTGGATGCTTTAGTGTTTGGTGTTATTGTCCACTCCTGTTGATCTTATCCAAATCCATCATAGAGACCTAAAACTTTCTATGTAGTTACATTATGCTTGTGTGAGTGTGCCTATGAAAAATTTAGTGGTGGTTGTTGATGGAACTTTTTGTGGAGCTGATTTTGTCTTAAAATCCTAAACATCCATCATGCTTGATAAAATGATATTTTAATCACTTGAGAAAGAGGGGGGGTTAGTGTGTAATATATATTGAATGTGAAATCCAGACAAATTTTGTGGGCATGTTGCTTACATACCAATACTCTAAAGAGGGATCAAGCCATATGTAGTTTTCCCACATAATGTGCTTTGTGTAATTATGTGATGCAAATGCAAATGTTAATTTGATAGTGTTTGAGGTGGCTAGGGACTGGTATGAATATGTGAGTATGTTTGCAATTATATTGGGTGACTGTGTGCAAAGAATAGGGAAGTTTGCTTTAGTGATTTGTTTGTATTCTTACTTTCTTTGTAAGTTTTGTCACCTCTTTTGTAAATGATATTTGAGTGGTATTTTATAAGGAAAAATTTGTCATGGGTTAGATGCGTTCATGCTAGGCTGACCTAATTAAGGATAATGACCTGATGAAAATGATCGTTGGGGCTCAAAGTGAAAATGGATAGGACCAAAAAAAATGGGACACTTTGGTGTATAAAACTATATTCCAAATGGGGTGCACCTATCTTATAGGCTCAATACCTAGGAGAATAATATTGGCATAGGGAATAGTATTTGGCTAAGGTGGAATGATCATTCATAATGTTATGGATTACTAGAAAAGAGAAAATATGTGTCTAGAAGGGTCACAAGAGCATACACAAAGGACCTATGGATGGGGTGTCATAAGCCACACTAAAACTACCAATTTGAACATTTTATATGACTAAATTTCCCCCCCCCTTTATTCTAGTGATGAAATAAAGGGAAATAATAGGATAAAGGAAAAATAGAAAGCGTACCTAAACTTACTTATAAGGGTGAAGCCCATGAAGATGTGTGACGTTGAATGTGCATAGAGAGAGCACAATGTGAAACATATATCTATAAAATAAAACAAGGATTATATCAGTTCTTACTAGACACACTATGTCTAGAATAAGAACATACAAAGGCTAGGTAAAATAGAGAGGAAGAGAAAGGAATGAATACACCTCATCAAATACATAAACTAATACAAAATTTGTTATGATTTTGAGTGATGTTGAGGGATACTAAGTGATGCTAAGTATGTGATATACCAAAAGTAATATCATGAATAGATCTAAGTGCCTAATTCCCTAAGGGTTTATTAAGAATATAAAGGCTATCCCTTTAGCTCCATCATCACCCATTATGTAGTGAATCTATGTGATCATGTGTGTGTTAATATATGTTTGGACTATGTGTCTAATCCATATGAATAGGTGGCTCAAGAATATAAAATTTGGCACTTTGGCTCTATTGTCACCCATTATGTAGTGAAGCTATGTGATCATGTGTATGTTAATTAATGTTGGACTATGTGTCTAATCCCTCTAATTAGGTGGCTCAAGAATACAAAGGCTAGCTAGTCCTTTGACTCCATTATTGCCCATTAAGTGTGAACTATGAACTAATACCACTATGAATGTGTGTTGTATGAGATGGATCATGAAACCCATGAATGATCTATACTATAAAAATGTGGTATGTATATCCAAATGTGTATTGAGAACTAGGCCAATCTTTGGCCACTTTGAAAGGTGGAGATTAGGCTTATATTAAAGCCACTTCAAAATTGAGAACTAGGCTTATATGAAAGCCACTATGAAATGATTCCAACCACATACAGATGGAATAAGGTATGAAACTACTGAGAATACCTAGGTAATATAATGAACTATAAATAAAATAAGGTAAATATTCCATGCACATTGGCCCCAATCACTAGTGTTTGTAACATGGATTATGATATGGAAGTTGTACCAACTACCCAATATGAAACTGGAAGTGAGATCCATAATGCCATGCATGATGCCCTATATATCTAGACAATATAATAAAATATCCCAATATAAACTAAACTATAGTTGACAAAATTGTAATTGACCTTACCTTTATGTCTATTTCTAAAAATTCTAGGTTTTTGGTTTTATGGATAGGAGCACCAAAAAGTGGACACATTACTATAGGGAACTATAGGTTGAATGGGGAACTCTTGTCCTTTACTATCTCTAATTATTGTTCTATGTTTGTCTATATTTTTTGTCTATTATACATGTTTTAAATTTTGATTATTGTTTTGAGTGTTTTAAAAACTGATTTTGACTAGTAGAGGGCTTTGATTTCTATGACTAAACCCTTGTTTATTGCCCCCTCTTATAAGGGTAGGAATGAAGACCCTATAATGACTTCCCTCAAAAGAAATAGATTTAAAAGTGTGTTATGTTATGAAATACATGATATAACAATGATAATCCAAAATATGTCTCAAGATATTACATAGTTTGTATTAGGGCTTGTTAGATCAATAAGGGTATGATTACATAGATGTAATAATTTAATAACATATGGAGTATAATAAATTGAAAATAAAAATATTATTAGTAGTCAAGGAGTGATGGAACATGATGTCCATCATGGCATCCAAGAAGGTCAGATAATTCATGATGTGGATCATGGCATTGTAAACAACTGAGAAATAAACAAGCAAACAATCATGCAAGGCAAGAAGTAAGAAGCATAAAAAAGAGGCCAAGGAGCCAAAAAAATAAGGGACATGGGCACATGTCACTCAAACTAGGAAAGAAATCATACAAGGAATGTTAAAATTCCCACATACACATACAATTATAAGCAAAAAAGATTGTTATGAGGGCCACAAGCACATACAAGAGTAAAAGTAAAGGACATTGGAAAATGTCCTAAGGCAACCACAAGTAACAAATAAGAACTAAGAAATTCAATCAAATCTAGCTACTCAAAGCAAGAATCGAAGGCATGTATATGCTAGAAATACTATCACATCTAACTAATCAAATCAAGAAGTGAAAGTATGAAAAACATGTAGTACAAGACTAGGTAGATGTTATTAAATACACAAGTGCTATATACTAGTGAGTATCAATAGAATAATCTATGTAAGCTAGAAATTAATTCACATCAACATGATAACTATAGTGTGTGGTGTAGGAATGACATAACATAAATGGTTTAGTCATGTAGAAGATGCCCCCGATGGGTAGATATGTCAATGTATGTCTTGAATGTAAAAGTAGGATGCCCCCTCAATGGGTATAGTGAAGCAATAAATTATATAGGTGTCACTACACACACTTAAATAAGATCAAGTGAAGCATGGTAATGTAGATAAATCAATAAATAATAGCATAAAACAACAAAATGTGAGTCTAGCATGGTAGTAAAAATGTAAATCATGGATAATGCATATAGTTGAAAAGTTTTTGGTGTTTTAAATTATTTAAACATTTATATATTTTGACATGTTATATTATTTTTGGTATTTTAAAATATTTCTATGTACAAGTAATCATAAGGAAACTATTTACAAGAAAGTTAAAAGAAACTATGTACAAGTAAGTTGAGAAATTATGTAAAATAAAGACTAAGAAGAAATGATACCAATCAATGATTCTCGTAAGATACTCCCTATCATGGTGTCCTATATGAAGAAGAGGGATTGTGCATGATCATGAAGCATGATGGAAGGGCTAAGACTATAACTCTTAAAGTTGTGTATGCTATAAGTGCTCTAAAATATCTATAGTATAAATTGACTATGGGGTCCCCCTATAACTATGAGAAGTGGATGCAACTATGGGGATCTTAGGGACCCATATGGTAGTAGAATTTTTTTTAAAATGTGCTTTGTGTTTAGAGGCATGAGACCTAAATGATGATACCCTAGGTGTGAAAATTGTAGCTAAAAAATGTCTAGAGTCCTAAAAATATCACTGATGTAGTGGTCACTCTAAAAGAGGCCTCTATGGAAGTGTATAAATCCTTTGTGATAGAAATGGAGTCCTTGACCATGTTTGAATCTCAAATAGAAGAAGAACTATAACTGGTGACTATAGAGTAGGAGATGGATTTGAAGTGGGGAGTAGTAACTCATATGAAACTTCACCAATTATAACAACCTGATTAGTATGAATTTATTTTATGCATCTATGAATTGTACAAGGTACTATATGAAGTTTATAGATCCATGGTTCACCAATAAACATGTTAAAAACTCTTACACTAGGAACAATAGTAAATGGTGTGGCCACATGTGATGGACCAACTTGTAGAGGAAGTACACTCTCACCCAATAAACTCTGTATGTGTCCACTCAATCCACTAATAATTATGTCAATCAAGGTGATATCCTACTATGAATATCCGAAATGCTGAAGTAATGTCATAGTGCACATGTTCACATTAGATCCATTATTTATGAGAACACTATGAATGGGATGGTGATTAATGTAGGCTTTGATAAAGAGTGTATAGTAATCTAAATCATCCTCAACTATCTCCTACTCTAGGAAGGAGATCAAAGGTCTAGCTATAACTCTAAAATGATACACACCAATCATGTTGCTCAAAGGATGTGACTCAACTAAAGGTGCCTAGTATATAGCTGGTAGAGGGTGTGTATGATATCCATGGTGAACACCTAATGTGCCCCCTATCTCCTATTTAGAATTTTGTGGGAAAGGATCTAATAAAAATTTTAAAACCTTATCTCATGTTTGTTTTTCTTGATGAGGCTCAACTAGAGTGCCAAGATCAATAAGTTTACCATCTATCAAGTCATATATCTTGTGTTTCAATCTAATGCATCTATTCATTATGTGTCTTGGTTCCCTATGAAAATCATAAAATGAATTTTTATCATATCTATGTGGAAGAGGCTTTATCATATCAACTTCCTGAATAAGAGGGAGAGATAGGACATTGCATTCCAATAGTTGTTGTAAGACTTTGGCTGGAGATATTGGTAGATTGGTAAAGGCTCACCGAGGAGGTGCTAATAAAACCACTCATTGAGGGGGATATAAATCCACATTAAATGTAGGTTGATTGTCACTTTTTCTATCATTAACCTTTACTTTGTATGAGACTTTAATATTACTCTTGTTTGTTATTTTTGATATGCTTGCATACTTGAGTTTTCCCGTTTAAAGTAATTTGACTTCCCTTTCCTTTAGTGTATGACATAACTAAGTGAAGGAAGATTTTTTTTTGAACATTATTGAATCATGAAAAGCTGGCAAAAGACTCTATTTGAAGAGATCTTATAATTCTTGATCAACCATGGGGCTAGTCATTTTAGCCAAGATAGTCTTATATCTAAGAACATAATTTATGAGATGTTTATTTGATCTTTGTTTCTATTGTGCAACTTGGGCATAAGAATTTTTTTCATATATGTTAATGCTAAAATGAGCTAGGTATATGTTAGCTAAAGGATTGAATGCTTTGATCGAATGATTTGATAGACTATAGAACCACTATAGAGCATAATCCTTTAAAATCTATGGAAATATCTTGGTTAGTAACTAGTCATTTGGCACATAGTCGAAGAATGATATGTGAAAATATCTCAAGTGTGTCTCTATATCACATTTAACATCATATATAGTGAGCTTGGGTTGAACAAAACCTAGTGGTAAGGGTGTAAAAGAAAGATGGCATGCCAATGGTGTATGAAGTAGAGAAAAAGAGTCCAAATCTTGTGTTGGTATAGAGGTACCTTATTGAAGATGTATCACATTAGATTTAAGCCATTTAATCTCTTACACAAGGGTAGCCATATTAGGAGGCAAATATGTACTAGTCATAATTAGTGGTGCCACATAAGAAGGTTGGGCTACTATAGGGGGTTTTTGAGACATAGTTACCCCCATAATGTCATTTTATACTAGTTGTTCTATGGTTTGAGAGGATTGACCTTTGTTTTCATTTTTTTGTTATTATTTTATTATTTTAAGCATATCATATTGAATATTAGGATTTTTAGTTAAATGGTCTTAAAGTTCCCTCTTATTAGTTTTGTCAAAGCTGGTATATTGGGCCATTGCTAAAGTAGGAAAAAAAGAGAAAGTGGATTGAATTTATTGTAATAAGTAGTAATAATAAAAATGTGATGGAATGAAATAATTGAATAAAGGAAATGTAAAGTCCTAAAAATAGTAAATTGGAATATGAATAAAAAGGATACAAATCTCACTAACATGTAAGGTGATACCTCTAAAAACATAGGGACCTAGTATATTCTACTAGGGTTCAAAATAAATGATTTTTAAAATTATTTTGATGAATTTTAAAAATTAAATGTGAAATTATTATTTATATATGAAGGAAAAATAATAATAATATTTCTAAAATTATCAAATAATTTTCCCTAGGTTTTCTAAGGTTTTTGTGCACAAACCAAATAAGTCAAGTTCACCAAATGATTTAACTTATTTAGGAACAATAGAGTTTTATTCATATTTTATTTAAGGGTTTGGATTAATAAATTAATAAAAAATATATAAATAAATATAGTCCTAATTTGTGTAATTATTTGTCTTTTTCACCTTTCTAAAAATACCAATAAATAAGAAAAAATATAACTTAGATGGAAAATAGACTGGACGAATGATATAGATGTTGAAAATGGCTATGTAAGATTGTGAAGGTATCATAAAATTGAATATATATTTAATTGGGTGAAAGGATAAGAGAATAAAAAAATGGATGCTTTGGTGTTTAATGTTGTTTTCTATTCCTTTCGCTCTTATCCAAATTTATCACAGAGACGTGAAACTTTTTAGGTAGTTGCATTATGCCTATGTGAGCATGATTATGAAAAATCAAGCAATTGTTATTGAAAAAAATCATTATGGATCTGATTTTGTCTTAAAACCCTAACCCTCCATCATGTTTGATAAAATGATATTTGATTTGCTTGAGAAAAAAGAGGGGTTAGTGTGTAAGATGTACTAAATGTGCAATCCACACCCCTTGTGTGGGCACACTGCCTACATACCAATAATTCAAAGAGGGATCAATCCATATGTAGTTATCCCACATAATGTACTTTGTGAAATAGTGTGATGTAAATTCAAATGCCAATTATATAGTGTTTGAGGTGGCTAGGGACTAGTATGAAGATGTGAGTATGTTTATAGTTGTATTAGGTGACTATGTGCAAAGAATAGGAAAGTTTACTTTAGTGTTTTGTTTGTATTCTTGCTTTCTTTGTAAATTTTTCACCTCTTTTGTAAATGAGATTTCAGTGGGATTTTATAGGGAATAATTGGTCATGGGCCAGATGTATTCACACTAGGCTGACCCAATTAAGGATAAGGATGAGATGAAAATGACCATTAGGGCTCAAAGTGCAAATGGACAATACCATAAAAAAAGGGACACTTTGGTGTCTAGAACTATATTACAAATGGTAAGATCTTGTCCTACAAGCTCAAGACCCAGGGGAACAAGATTGACATGGGGAATACTATCTGGCTAAGGTAGAATGACCATTTAGAAGGTTCTAGATGACTAATAATGAGTACAAATGTGTTTAGAAGGGTTACAAGAGCATGAAAAAGGACCTATGGATGGGGTGTCATAAACCACACTCAAACTACCAATTTGGACATTTTAGATGACTAAAAGAGATACAAATAAGGCAAAATTAAACCCATATCAATTTAGGATCATCTATAAAACCTTAGTTTAGGGTACAAACTATTTGATGATGACATAAATAATATAATTATGGATACTATTTTGATCCCTGAGTAGTATTTCTTTGATGAAGAAGTTGAGACAGGTTTGGTTTATAGTCACTATAAAGAGCTTGGCATTACCAACCTTTTCCTTGACACTACCATTTAAACCATTAACATCTCCCTCTGATACCCCTCACTCATTGATTGGGATCAAAATTAGGAGCTATCTTTTGATATATTTCAAAATGATGAGGCCATTCTAGAATTTTTGGGAGTTCAAGCGTTTATGCCTTCCGAAGACCATAAAAAGGGATTTTATATTAATCTCTATAAATTAGCCTATTTTGGGGAATAAAAACATCCCCTTGATCAAATTAAAGAAGATAAATATGAAGAATAAGAGCCACTTCAAAATTCAAAAGAATTTCCCCATGTCACACTAGAATTAAAATAATATATGGAAATAAACATAGAACTCCCAGATGGTTTTGCTTCATATATCCCAAATTTGTCATTACCCCCTTATCTCTAAGATCAGTCACTCTATTTCATTAAAACCAAAGAAAATACCAAAAATTTTAAACTAGGGGAAACTCTAACACTTGAGGAGTCATAGATTACTATTGAGTTTATTTAGGAATTTATAGATGTTTTCACATGGTGTTATTCTAAGATGCCTAGCCTAGATCCCTCCATAGTAGTACATCATTTAGTGGTGCATCCTAATTATAAGCCTATAAAATATAAACTATGAAATATGCACCCAAAATTAGTCCTATTGGTTAATGAGGAGTTACAAAAATTCTTAGAAGTCAGCTTCATCTGACCCATTGACTATTCTGATTGGATCTCTCATATTATTCCTGTGGCAAAACCCCAAGGAGTAATTCAAAATTTCATGGACTTATAAGACATTAATAAGTAATGTCCAAAGGATTAATTCCCTCTTTTTAATATTAACATGATCATGGATTCAATGATAGGCTATTAAATGTTATATCTCATGGATGTATTATTAGGCTACAATCAAATTAAAATCATGCCCAAAGATCAACAAAAAAAGAACCTTCATTATTCCATGGGGGACCTTTTACTATCAGGTTATGAGTTTTAGTCTCAATAATGTAGGTGATACTTATTAATGATCCATGAATACTATAATCCACAACATGATGCATAATATATTTAAAGATTACATGGATGATATTTTATGGAAGTCATGACTCATGTTATAACACCATGTAGTATTAAGATGAATCTTTGATCGATTATGAGAGTAAAAATTTAGATTAAATCTAAATAAGTGTGTATTTGGTGTTACCTCAAGAAATTTATTAGGATTCATAGTTTCTAGGAGGGGAATAAAAGTGGACCTAGCCAAAGTAAAAATAATTATGGAAATGCCTCATCACAATCTGAAGAAACTTAGAAGTCTTCAAGGAAAGTTACAAGCCATTCAACAAATTATCTTTCAATTTGTGGAAAAATGTAACCCCTTTACCCATATCTTAAAGAAGAGGACCACTTTTTATTTTGTCTCTAAGTGAAAAAAGGATTTTAATAACCTCAATCAATATTTTTCAAACTAGATTAAAGTTAAATAAGTGTGTATTTGGTGTTACCTCAAGAAAGTTATTAGGATTTATAGTTTCTAGGAGGGGAATAAAATTGGACCTAGCCAAAGTAAAAATAATTATGGAAATGCCTCATCACAATCTGAAGCAACTCAGAAGTCTTCAAGGAAAGTTACAAGCCATTCAACAATTTATCTTTCAATTTGTGGACAAATGTAACCCCTTTACCCATATCTTAAAGAAGAGGACCACTTTTTATTTTGTCTTTCAGTGAAAAAAGGATTTTAATAACCTCAATCAATATTTTTCAAACTTAGCTATGTTGTCACCTCCTATCTTGGGAAGACACTAGCTCTTATATATTTCAGCAATTCCATGACCAATAGGTGTACTCCTAGAACATAATGATCAAGGAAATAAACAAGTAATTTATTACCTAAATTTCACTCTAATATATTATGAGATAAATTATACTCTAATTAAGAAGGCATGATTAGTTATGGTCTTTGCCTCATAGAAGCTTTGACATTACATGCTTAATAATTAGGTTTAACTCATTGCCAAGGTCAATCCTCTCAAGTATTTATTGTAAAAATCAGCCCTCATAAGATTAATGTCCAAATGGTTTATGTTACTTAGTGAATTTGATATTGAATATGTTGATCAAAATTACATTAAAATACAAGTAATAATGGATCAATTAGTAAAGGTACCTCTTGAAGTGACTGAGCTCCTTATAACAACCTTCCCAAATGAATCTATAATGAATGCTTCAAAATTTAGTGGCTAGAAGTTATACTTTGATGGATCTTTTACTATGCATGGATTAGGGTAAGGTATCCTCCTTATCACCCCATAAGGTAACCTCATCCTAAAATATTTTTTCCTCACTTTCCAATGCACTAAGAACATTTCAAAATATGAGGCTTTGATAATTAGCCTTTAACTAGCCATTTAATGAAATATCCAACATTTAAAAGTATTTGGTGACTCACAACTTATAATCAAGTAGGTTAATTATGAGTTCCAGATGAAGGATGATAAATTTCTCCCTTATAATTAACTGATGGACCAATTGAAATAAAATTTTCAATCTATTACATTTGAGCAAATACCCCAAGGGAGTATTAAAGTAGTTGATTCAATGGCCACTATTGGATCTCTTTTTGATCTCCCTGAAGACATTTTCAAAGGGAACTTTTTAATATAATATTTTATTCTCTCAACATACCAATATATGGATCCATTAAAAATTTGTAAAATTCTTGATCCCATTTTTCCATGGTACCATGACATCTATAGGTACCTTTAGGATAACATCTTACCACCTAAAATTAATCACCACCAATAAAAATCCTTCATCCACGTCACATCTTGTTACATAATCCTCGATATCACACTCTATCATAGAGTCTATGATGGGAATTTGTTAAAAATTTTAGCCATGGAAGGGGCCTCTCTCATGATTAAGGATTTCTATGATGGTATCTATGGTTGTCACATTAGTGGAATGGCCTTAGCCAATAAATTACTCTAGACTAGATATTATTGGCCTACCATAGAATAAGACTCCTACCAGTATGTGTAGAAGTGTATAACTTGTCAAAATCATGGTAATCCAATTCATACACCTACACAAGAATTACATCCCATCTTGAGTCCATGGCCATTCTATATATGGGGCCTTGATTTGATTGACAAGATAAATCCTACATCTTTATATGGTCAAAATCTTATCATTATAGCAATAGGGTATACTTCTAAATGGGTAGAAGCAATGTCGCTTACCTATACTACATGCATCTATATTTATAAATTCATCCTCAATTATATCATTTTCCATTTTAGCATCCCCACCAACATCATTTGTAATAATGGCAAGTCATTCAAAAATCATGAAGTTGAGGCCTTATGCCAATGATATCACATCAAGAAAATTTTTTCTTCTCCTTACTACTCCTGAGGGAACAAACGAGCTAAGGCACCAAATAAGACCCTCATCAAAATTCTTAAGAAAATAGTTAATCAAGCAAGTAGGAATTAACACCTGTAATTATATATAGCTCTTTGGTTTTATCACACAAGTGTCTGAACACCTACTGGGGCCACTTTATATGCCTTAGTATATGAGACAAAAACAATCTTACCTATGGAAGTAGAGCTTCCCTCCCTATGAATCTCATTAATGGGAATTATCATTGATCATAATTATAGACAAGAGAGACTACATGAATTGGAGCTTCTCAATGAAAAGTGTTAAAAGTCCCTTAATCACTTACGGGCATATCAGAATAGATTGAAAGTCCAATATCATTAAAATATCTAGTCTATAGAATTTTAGGTCAGTGATCTAGTCTTGAAAGAGAATAAAAAATATACTAATGTTGATAGAGACAAGAAGGGAAAGTTTGAAGCCAATTGGCTAGGGCCATACTTCATTATTTGTAAATTTTAATTTGGAGACTATAAATTAGCCATAATGGATGGTGAAGATCTTGATGATATGATGAATATAATGCATCTAAAATGATTCTACACTTGAATATATCCACCTTCCTTCATCTATGAGTCTCAAATCTTGAGGGCATATCTTCTTCCACTCCATAACATTTCCCTAAAAGTCAAAAAAATTCCATGCAATGGTAAAAACAAGTATTTTGATTCCTTGGGCAAGTACCAAGATGAAAACCTATTTTTGATATCATGGTAAAATAACCTATTCTTGAACCTGGTCTTAATAGTGGGAATCCATCATAGGTTCTTATGTAATAATAAGAGACAAGGAAGAATAATTCATTACTTATTAGTGAGGATATTTGATGGGGAAGTCCTCTAGAGTCTCTTATCCATATTTTTCATATATTTGTCCCAAAAATCCTATCACCATTCTTATGTTCATCCCCCATCCCATCTTCCCATCATATCTTATTTGATAAAGTGTGTCTCCTTTTAGCCTCAAAACACATCCCATATCAATTTATCCCTTTGTTGTCTCTAAGACCATGGTTCACACCTTCCCATGAATGTTGTCATTATGGATGGGTCTAAAATAGGTTTTCTATTTTGGGGTGTTGTATACATTATGATACCAAATCTTGAGGGATCATCCTAAACCCCATAGCTGGTTACTTTTAGGAATTGTTTAGGAATATTATTTCAAAAATAATTTTGGGTACTTTGTAACCCATGTAAATAACCTCCTTCTCATCACTATATCCATTGTCTATAATCATTTATTGTCACCTCATTGTCCCATTCTATATCCTTATTATTGTGTGTACATTTGAGTGTGTGTGGTTGTTTAGTTAATCATGTACATATTAATTACATGATCTTGTTTATTTAAAGAGTCATATTAGTACATTATATATATTTTATTTTGTCTTGTTAAACTTTTGGGAATAAGGATGGTATTGGTGACTCCCAAAAATTTAATCAAGTAAGGCCACTTTCAAATGGAGTTCCATTACGCACTAGAAGTTTAACATGCCTATGAATTTTCTCATGTCATATGCCACACATTTACTTACTAGAGAAATATTAAAATTGATTGAAAATATTTTAATGGATTATAAAAACACCATCCACCCCATCATCCTATCATTTATCCTATCACAACTATCCCCATCCCATTTAACCTATCCCATCACATCTAAAACCTATTTATCCTCCATCCCATCATTAGCCTACCTCCATGGTGTAGGAGGATTCTTATCCAAACCAAAATTATGAAAAATCATGAATAAAAAATGGGATAAATCTTTTATTAGCATATTCATTCCCATTATCATTATTTTTTCACATGTTATATCACATATCCTATAATAATTTCATTATATCCATCACATTGTTATCAACATGTAAAGGTAATCTATATCACATTTATCACATGTAACAATAAATCCACTACATCATAATCAATATCTCATATAACCCATACATAAATCCACACATACATATCTCCATAATAACATCATTCTAATCTAGCCCATCATCATACATATAAAATCACATCAAAATAAATCTATTGACCACTCATGTATCCATCTCAATACATCACATACTAATCATATAAACCATATAAATCATGTATTAATTATACATATCATAAAAAATAATACTCATAAGAACACCACATCACATCTAATCTAATTTTATCTCATCATATAATCCATAATAACATGACAATCAATCGCATCATCATCAATATATAAATAAAACACAACATCATCTCAAATCTCATTGTAGATAAAATATATCAATAGATCACATGGAGTCCATGTCAAAAAATAGATACAATATGTGGGCACATGGGGAAATAATTAGATACAATATAAAAATCCCCTATATATATGTTTCATGGCCATGGTCCTAGTGGCCCTAGTGGTCCTAGTTGTCCCTTTGTAGGTTGATGCATAGAATGTGAGGAACTAGCCCCAAAAGAAGGGGCATGCCACTCAATTGGCACTACTACCTCATATAGTGTCCTATAACATTATTCCTAGAAATTTAACCTCATAGGTTTTTTCATCACCTCCACCATCCCATGCTCACTTATCACCAAGTTAGTCTCATCCTTTGACCTCACATCCATCTCCACCTCTGCTATCAATGTTTGAATATGAACCTACATCTATGAAATTTTTCCTTGGTAGCCTATAATCTATGCATCATGGATCTAGATCCAACTTTTAAAGGTGGCTATATATGCTTAAGATACAATGATTTATGCTTGTAACCCTATCACCTATGTTTTGGACTGGCTCAACTACCTATATTTTTGTGTTATATAGGCCTACAAATATATGACCTATCCCTATAACCCAACCACCTATGTCTATACCTGGGCTAAATTACCATCTCTTTGCACCATCACAACCTATAGCTGGGATTATATTTGATCCCTCTCTTATGTGATTTTGATAATATCTACCAACTAAGCCTAGATCTCTATCTATAATCATACTAGTAGGGACCTCTCACTCTCTAACAAAGGTTGTTATGAGGGCCTTTCACCATCTCTATCACTACCCCCATCACTTGTGTACCAATCTAAACTTGTGTCTACACCTAAGGTCCACTTTTCACCTATGTCTATGCTTGGGGCCCACTACCTCCTACCTATCCTACTGCCATTACCTAGGGGTTAGTCCCCATCTCCTTTATCTACATCCTTGGTAACCCCATCATGCCCATCCTAGCCTTTCTACACAAGTGCCTTCCTTGTCCATCTCTATATCTATGCCCATACATGTAATACTCTCTTGACCACCCCTCACTATACCAAAACCTTGGGATGGGTCAATATCACTAAGATCTATAGTGTCCACCATGCAATATATGTTGTTGTAACCTCTAAATCAAGAATTGACATTTGGAAGTCCCATGGTACTAGGGCAATGCTCTCATAATCCATTCAAGCCTAAGCCCTATCTATTAGCCTATTATAATGTGGCCACTCATGCTCATTCCTAGTAAATAGATGCTCCTCTCTTGACATTTTTGAATAAATCTAAACTACC
Organism: Torreya grandis; assembly: GCA_037957365.1. NCBI lineage: Eukaryota > Viridiplantae > Streptophyta > Pinopsida > Cupressales > Taxaceae > Torreya > Torreya grandis. The sequence goes on along the minus strand of JARHVA010000242.1, from coordinate 156,863 downwards.
TCTACACCCTATCAATCTTATACTATTATATCATAAGATCCCTCCTACCTGCCAGATAACACTCAATCAACATATACTGAGTAACTACAACCTTGACATCCAAATCAAATTATAATCCCATGTAGGTCATCCAAGTAATATGCTTAGGATGAAGTCTATCAAATGCATCTTGATAGAACCACATCTCTCTAGCATGGCCCCATTGTACATCAAATAAAATGTACCACCTAAACACCATGGGTTGGTGAGGCTACCTCACTACTAGAGTACTCAATAGAAAATATATTGTGATGTGCTCCCAGCTATATATGTATAAAATAATGGATGACTGTAAGATAGTTTCTCCCCTATAAGCTCCCAAATGTAACTCTCAGTATCGATGTACTAATACCATAGGCCCCTAAGTAAAAAATCTAAAATCTTGGACCATGTATATTATAACATCCCCTAGGCCCACATAGAACCACCACCTACTCTTTTCTAGAAAGAGTATTCCATTAAAAATAGACATGAATACCAAGGTCAACCTATTAATGGTACCCTCATGCATACACCTATCAATATCAATGTGTCTATCATGCACACCCACCCATAAACCTTTGGCTAATCTTTGTAATGTCATAATGAGAGTATATGACCTCTAGTATATCATGTCACCCATCATTGACAAATGGAAAATTTGGTACACATCATCTAATTTCATGGTCATCTCACCTATCATAAATTACAACATGCTAGTCTCAAAATGGCACCACTCCACTAGTATGGTAATCAGTGTACAATTAATACATATAACTAGAATATTCACAACATCATGTATCCCAATTAACTTAAGCACTCTGTACTAAACCTCTATCATCAAGTGCATCTCATGGAGCACCATAAGATTCCATGATCAGGATGTTATCACTATGAAGTCCTCCTACACTAGTCACCATCAACCTATCACTACATATCTATCCCAAATCACTTTTCCTATCACAAATCACCTAAACTACCCTCATACCATTCAAAACCTAGTCAGTCCTAATTTTGTTTTCAAAACCTCACCCTAACATATCCCAACACATCCCTAATCCTATTTTCATCTTATACACCCCTAACACTCACCTCTACTAGCTTCTCATTCCTTACCCATGTTACCCCTACCCAACAATCCTAACTACCCCTAATTATCCCTTATTCTAATTTATTAAACCTTCTTCTCAATCCAAATAATACCTACATTACCCTCATCACCCCTTCCCCTAACCTTACTATCCACTAACTACACTTAACCCTATCTAACCAAACCTCATCCCTTAACCTATCCCCATTCTACTAAGATTATCTCACCAATTTATATTCCTCACCATACTTTTAATACCCCATTCCCATTCATATTAATCTCCTAATCCACTAACTACATATAAAAATATCATATTTATATCTAACTATTCTTTGGTTCATCTCTAATAACTATTTAACCAAACCTACCAACTATCTAACCCATCCTATACCTATCCACCCTTACCCACTTTTCCTAGCCTCAAAAAAATTGCTAATCATGACTATGCCCTCAGTAGAATTTTTGACAAAACTACCAATTATGACCTATAGTTTTGACTAACCACATGGTTATGTTAATCCATGATTCCATAACCCATGGTATTGCAAAACCATGAAACTATAGTTGTGGTATTATAATACCATATATCTAAACTTGTAGTATTACAATACCGTAAGTTCCCTAGTAAAGTCACAAGTCATAATGATAATGTCACAACTAAGGGCACTACCCTCAATCATGGTATTATCCTAGTGACTTGGATGAAATTATTTTATACCAAATGTCCCAAAAATATAAATGAAAATTAACAAATTCGTAGAGAATAGGGTCTATTACTCACCGGCAGTCCAGCCTCAACAACTCTCTATAACTCCTACACACATTCCCCATGATGGGATGCTCAGGGAAGTTAATCCATGGTTTTAACTTAGAGATCAATTTCACAAAAGATAAAAATTTCAAATGAACCTATTTTGACTCTTTTTTCTTATTTGAACCCCCTCTCTTTTACCCCCTGTTACACCCTTAACATCCTTTTGCTAACATAACTCACATCCAATTTATCAAATTATCCCAATATCCCAATCCATCATCCCTTGTCATCTCTAGAATCATTTGGGGCATGTATTTTCCATTTCCTCATTGTCCACTTTAGATCTTGAATAAGAACTACATCAACCTAAAGTCTCTTTAGACTATGTTGGTAGTACTTGGTCTCACTTTTGTGCCCAAGGATAGTTTAACCACTATTCCTATCTCATCACTATCCTATCCCTAGACTAGTCACTTGAAAATAAAATGTAATTATTAAGATAAAAATCTTATGTAAAGTAGTTCATTATCATCAATTTTTAAGTATTCCTTAGAATGTGCCCTTGTTATGGGACTCATCACTAGCTTGAACCTATCTCATTTTAATCAAATTCATCTTATCAATCCAATCACTTTCTAAACATTGGTCATTTATCTAAAACCCATCACAATTTAGCTACTTTATCCCCTTAAATATTGGGGCATCTCAACCATATCTATTACTTGGGGCATCCCAACCCCATCTTATCATATTGGTCTTATCCCACCCCCAATTCGAGTGACCATCCATGATGGTTCTCCCCATATGCTCCCTTGAGGGGAATCATAACCTACTAACTCATTTATGAGACCACATAACATTTTTTCCACTTTATTATGATTCTTATTTGAAAAGCCATTACTCCTTGAATCCTGTCCACTCGTAATGCCCTTTCAAAGAGGGGAAAAATGTATGCACTAAAATTTTCTCACCTCACTAATTATACTAGTTTAACCTATAACTAAATTCCTAGCTAATTTAACCAATATACTATTGTGCAACTTCCCATTTCTTACATCATATAAACCTTACCCCATCACATAATCAATTAATCCCCTCATTAATTTACTAATAAAACCCATTTACCTAATAACCTACTCCTTAAGCCACTTGCCAATTTAAAAATACAAAATATTCTACCTACCCATTTACCACCCTATTCCTAAACCCCTAAACCCTAATAAGATATTTATAGAATTGGAGGATTCTATAAATTTCCTCCATTTTATCCTCCTTTCTCTAGAATTTTCTATTCTAGTGATTTCCATGGAATTAAAAATTACATAGAAAATCCCTAGCCATTGATTTCAATGGCTCAAAATTAAATTTGAGCCATTTATTTCTCCCTCCATTCCTATATAACAAAGCTCACTCCCTCCATGAAACTTGGAAACTTGAAATATTTAAGCATAATTTTTATCTCACATCCATAACTAGCCTTATTTCATCCATCAAGAGCCACTATCAAGCCAATTTATCCATTGGAAGCCATTACCAACTATCAAGTAAGCAATCCAACAATCATCAATTATGCATCAAAGATCTATTTTTAAATCTTGGAGAGGAGTTATAAAGAGATAAAATATGGTAAGATCATTCCTAACATCCTAATTATCTCTTTTATCCCCTCTTATTGGTGTGTTTATATTTTAGGTTTTTATTGATAAATATAATAATAAGAGGTGAATCTAAAATTTAGGCTATAACATCTAATTAGGGAAAAAATTATTTGTTTAAACCTTTTTTTCCCTAAGACTACTATTGATACATCTATCATAGAATTATTAATGGTTTTAACTCAAATACTAGTTTCAAAGCCTATTTAAACAATGTTTACATCCACTTTAGTAATTACTCAAATAGAGAATCTAAATCCCAATGGGTATACAGTTTAATCTCTTCTCTAAGTTATAAAAAACTTAGATGATAAGGTTACAAACATTGAATAAAAGGATTCAAATCCTTCACATCCCGTTTATTCAAAATATGTGTTGCATAACCTTTTTACACTAGATATATCTTTACATATTTTGACAATTAGTTTTATTACTCTTGAGTTCATATTTTATAATGGCAAGGGTGATCCAGAGTATCATATTTAATATTTCATTGTGCCATGCCTTGATTATGCCTCTAATTATAAATTTTAAACCAAATTATTTTAAAATATCCTCAAGGACTATGCTTTGAGGTGGTTTTATGACTTACCTCTCCGATCCATGAAAGCATTTAAACCTCTAGTAGATTAGTTTTTGGCACACTTTTCTATTAACATTACCAAAAAGGTTTTCTTATGCTCAAACATCAAAGATAAAATAAGGAACCAATGAACTTATAAATTTATATGTATTGAGGTACAATAAAATATTGGCTAAAGTGACCAATCCTATGGCTGATAAAGAGTTACAAGACATATTCAAGAAAATTTTAGTTGCTTCTTTACATGGATCTATTATTTTCAAGAAGTTTAAACTTTTTATGACTTATGCCATGTTTTACAGGACCATGAAATGAAGATTATTTCATATTATAAGATCATGTATATGTCAAACACATTAGTTGCATTTACATATAGTATTAAATTTACAATCAAACCAAGTTATAAGGTAACACCTCATAAGCCTAAAAAGGAAACAAACACCATGATTAATGTATTTTCAAAACAACCTAATTGTCTTGTTTTATCTAATACATAAAGGATACATTTTGTACATTTACCTGAGCCTCCTATTTCATTACTCCCATGGTTGATAGAGTGTCATCTTATATCTATCCCTCCTCATATAGAGGTTGATATAGATATACCTCTACCCAAAGGATATGATAAAATTATTATTGTGATTATCATCAAGTTGTTGGGAATTCTAAAAAAAGAGGATTTATCATGAAACATAAGATCATGAACCTCATTGATGACTAATATATTACATTTGATTGTACTCCAAAGAAATCAAGTTCCCAAACTAGTGATCACCATAAGTAGAAGATATTTAACAATCCTTTTCAAGACAATTATAATAAGGAACTATAAGTCCAAACGTAATATAATGCACATCTTCATCCTTTAAATTATAGATATATACCCATTATATGGGGTTATTGGTACATACACATGATATATACCTCTTATGGGTTGGAAAACTACCATTTCCTTTGATGATAGTGAAATTAAGGATGATGAATTTTATATTCATTCTCTATTGATTCAATCATACCTTGATAAACACCCCATACTCAATTTTATGATTGATAATGGTGCAAGTGAATTTTTTTTAACCATGCCATTAATTATTCATTTTATTTATAAGCATCACAATTTACACCCCTCTACTAGATTAGTCAAAATATTTGATGTGACCTCCTAAAATATTCTTGGTGATATTGATCTTCCTTTATAGGTCCATCCTACATATGCGGTTACTAATTTATTAGTTATAAATTTTATGGGTGTATTTGGCATGTTGTTGGGATGACCTTGGATACATACACTTTTAGTAGTACATTTTATATTTCATGGGTGTGTTAAGTAAATTCATTCCAATTGGGTAATTATAGTTTCTAGTGATGTATATGAGTGTCTTCTTGAAAAAGATAAATTCATACCTAGATAATTGATTATCAATCCTATTAAGGTTAATCCACCAAAAAAGTGTAAATAATGGGAAATCCCCTTTACTAGGTGACTAATACTATAGAGTAATTTACATCAGTTATAGACAATGAGTTCCACATAATCCACATCTTCCATGCACCATATTCAGATGTCTAGAGCACCTAAATATGTTCCTACTATTAATATTCTAAAGAAACCACATAATACATAGAGATGGGTTTCATGACCCCCTATTATTTCTATTAGTACTTCACAACCTTGGAGTCCTATTATACATATGATAAGTATCATAAATACTATAATGATATATATTTAAACTATACATTCTCATTGGCAGTACCACTAGTTTACTGTATTAGGTTATGAGTGGGAAGATACCTATGATCATCCTTTGGATGAGATCATAGGATGATATTATCTCTTCAAAAATACCAAAAAAATAAAAAACATTTTTGGCACCTACATGTTATATTGGATTATTGGAATATATGGGTTAGTTCCATATTAAGGGCTAGCATATCAATTAATTTTACATACACATATATATGCATACACAAATACATGATTTTATGCACTTATGGGTGTTGGGATTTCCCTCTGCTCACATTGCTAAGATGTTGGGGGATTCTATCTTATATTATATTGATACTTCCAAGTTATATCATTATAAGGTCACATAAAATTATCATGATTGGGATCTTATGTAATTAAACATGCCTTATCAATTTTTATATCTTACACATGGTACTTGATATGTTATACACTTGATTTTTTTAATCACATTTGATCCATGAGATACTATGATATGTTTATGGTAATTTATTATGATTTTATTTTATACACTTTATTGAGTGTTTCAAATTGATATTGTCTTACTTATTTGATCATTCAAATATGCTCCATTGCATACAACCCCTATGTCTATGTTTCCCTTCTTTGACATTTGAATATGTCAATGTTTGTGGTATAAGAATTTTAATATTTCATTCCTTGGTTTTTGTAAATTTTTAAAGTCATTTCCATTCAATTTAGTGGCATTTTAAGATGACCCTTGTTTGTGGTCTCCTAATATTTTTGTTTGTTGAGTTGGTTTTGAGTGATCTTTTGTGTGTGTGTGTGTGTGTGTGTGTGTGTGTGTGTGTGTGTGTGTGTGTTTTCTTATTGAGCTTGTATTGTTACTATATATTTTTCCATGATATTTATCATGTTTATTAGGCATACATATGATCACATTGGTTCTATGTGATCCAATGCTAAATTTACCTATAAACATTATTCTACATGCTACATGGATTAGTCACATAATATATAACTATATGGTTATCTTCTTCCTTTGAGGTGAGGTTACTAATAGGTACTATTTTTACCTCAAATAAAGGGGGCATATCAGTGGGGTCATGTCATATGGACATGGATTCAACACATTCATAATTTATATATTCAGCGGGGGCATGATTTTTAAGCATGCTCTCCACACGCATTTAGTATATGGTACTTATATTAGTTTATAGATTCAGTGGGGGTATGATTTGGAAGTATGTTCACACCTATTTAGTATTCAACATGTCTAGTTTATAGTGGGGGGAATGTTTTGGATACATGTCCTCCATATTTTCACTTATAATAGTTTCATATTTCTCCATATATAGTGGGGAAATGCTTTGGAAGCATGTCTTCCACACTTACACAGTTATTTGAATTGGCCAAAGCACACAATTATATTATTTAGATTCATATTTGTGGAAAAATTCTATACATTGGTACCATTTTTATACATAGTTTTATAAAGAGGCATATCTAAGATGCATATGATATGTAACATTTGCCTAATGTTACAAAATCAAAATTAGTTTCAGATTTCAAAACCATTGCACATATTGATACCCCATAGGATTTTATGAAATTTATCAAAAAAATTTAATATGGTAGTTGGTTCACATTTTTGTATGGTTGAGGTGATCAGATATCTCAATATTTACAAGTTTTTAGGTTGAATATTATTTTATTATCCAATATCTCTAGGTTATAAGTATCATTGGTTTACATAGTTGAGCTAATATCAACTACCAAGTGGAAACTTTATTTTTCTCTAAAGTCATATAAATGTGCCTTCCAATATCTCTTTATCTCCTTAGATATATGTACTTTAAATATTTTATCTATATTTATCCTAATCTTAGTTTTAGAGCCTCACAATGATACATATTTTGCATTTCCGATAGGCAAGGTAGTTACATCGACACATAGATGTACTCTTAAACCTTTATTTTTCAATTTCAATCAGTTTATAGTACTTTTAACCCAAATTATATGCACTAATTTGACACTATAACATGCTCTTGGTTATAGGTCACTCACTAGCAAAGCACTCAAATTCAACTCAAGTAAAGATAAGGTATTCATAGACACCTAGGTACTTATTCCTTTATTTTAAAATATAAATTTAATTAATAGATTAAAGGGGGAAATGTAGATGATATTTTGTGATTATGTATCACCTTAGTATTTTACACTTAAAAAACTCAGATCTTGGTTATTCTTATTAGTTTTAAACATGCCTTAATTCCACAAGCCTCTATCTAATCTATAGGTGCCCTTTCACATATCTCTTAGTCTGACTAGTCTTATATTGATGACATATACATATTATCCTACACATAATGCTTAAATTTACTTATCTTACGCCTTTGCAAGTTTTGATCCTATACCTATTTTTCTACTCCTTATACACTAATTTTTGGAATAGACATAACATCGACATTATTATACTATACTGATGCAAGTGTCTAGTGTCCTAATTTCATCAAATTTATAAATGAAATGTATTAAAAAGGTTGGCCTAAGTGATTTGATTTGAGTTATATACTGATATAATTGGTATAAATACAATATCAAACCTCTTTCATTCTTCATCTAATAATTAGAGCAAAGAGACTAAGGCCCTTTTAAAAATTACTCTATCAAGCATTTAATTGATCAAATACTCCTTATTTTCATACCATCCATAGGTAAAACAAATATATAGGTATAAATTAATAAAGGATAAGTAATAAATTATTATTTTTTGATTTATAAGATAGGTCACTATTTTACTTTGCACACATTAAATTATTCACTCACAAGCCAACATGTAAGGGAGAACTACATGAGTCTAAAGCCCTATTCTAGTGATCTATACCATAGGGGCTAAGACCAAGCATGTGGGGGACAACCAAGTTTTGGTTGTGTAGAGTGAATTGGTAAAGATAATTAAGAAATAAAGAAATAAACACATTCAATGGAGTAGAAGTATTTTAGGAAATGTAACTTCTATTATTAACAAAGAATAGGAAATTTGGTATAACATGATATAGTACATGTTTTATAGATTATATATGCGAAGTATGTTATTTATATTATGACTATGTGGACCATTGGCCTTAGTAAAGATGTGTATGTTACATAATTATATAATTAAAATACAAGAGTGGTTACAACCACTATCAGTTACCAAGAAGATAGTTTCATCACTTCATCTTCTAGGTGGATGAAAGTTAGTGAACCCATTGAAGCACATTGCTAAGGTGAGGTTACATGTGGATGTGTTATGGAATCCAAGAGTCATCTAGGCATGAAGATCTAAGTTATGTTGTATAACTATGAGGTATATAAGTTTGTGAGTTATGAAGAGTGTAAAAGTTAGCAATATGGCATAGAACTTGTGTAGTGAATGAGTCTATGAGATTTGGTACATAAGTACAAGGTGCACTAAAATGTAAAAGTGAAGGGGGAGAAGTTAATGAGTGTATCATGCATGAATAAAATTTGTGAAGTGTGAAGTAATGTGTGCATAGTGTGGAGTGCATAGGGTTCAATGAATAAACATTTTAGATATGGTGTGGGACTTGTACATATGACTGTGAGGAAACTTTGGGCAAGGAGTTCATAATATTGGGTGATAGGTGTGTGCCCTAAATAGTATATAATATTAGGGGTAAGATTGGATATACAAGGACTACACATAGATCATTCACCCTTTCTTTAAGAGCAATGGTAATCATTTCATTAATGTATAGTTTTAGAAACTTCACCTAATGTTACTATGAAGTATGCCACTTATCTTGATAATAATTTTTCCCAACCTTGACAACTCAAAAACTATGATGTGTACCATGGTAGGTGTGTGTGTCTATGAATTAAATGATCTAGTATTTATCCATGGGATGTATGTGTTTAGGATCCAAATCATAAAGATGTTATGTCATTATTATCTTAAAAAATGGTAGAGTGTAAGGCTTGAGAAGTTCTATATTGAAGACTAGGTGCATGCCCAAGTACTAAGGTAGGTCAATAATGAAGGTGTTCTCACCAAATATGTGTAAAATGGTGTAAGGAACATAACATAGATGCATGACCTTTTGATTTGAACCTTTGAAGCACTCTTGAAGTTATAACCAGACTTTATCACCAATTCAAAATGTATGAGGTGTATGATGTGAGTCATGGTGCTTCTTGTACTTATCTTGAATGCAAGAGATAATTTATTAAACCTATTGGTGAATAGACTTGATGTGGTAAAAAAGCTTCTTGAATTTATATGATTACTATTCCTATGTGCATGACTCATTTCCTGATGGTTCATGGTAAGAGATGTTTAGAGGTGTTGAAGGTTGAAACCCAAGACATGTTTGGAATGGATTATGTCTAGTAAAAATATGAATAAACCTATTATAGGCATGTTGAATGTATATAATATTATCATCCTAAGTTCAAACATGTGAGTATTTATACATTTTAAAAAGATGAACAAGTGTATGATTGACCAATTTAGTTTGTCCATCTATTTGAGGATAAAAATTTATCAACTAATCTAGTTGCATACCCATCAATTCCCATAATGCTTGTCATAAACAACTCATAAAGAGTTAATCACAATTAGAGATGATGGATGTCTATAACATAAAATGAAACCAAACATGGTTGAAGAATGATTGTATAATATAAGTTACATCAATGTATTCTCTACATGTGACCATGATGTCCATATTAGAAAACAAATACAATACAATAAACACAACATCATGTTATCATGTCATCATAGGAAACCAGGTCATAAAATCCATGTTAATATATTCACAAGGTTTGGATGGAATTGGTAGAGGTGTTTAAAGTGCCAGCTTCCTATTTTTGGGCTTGGTGATGAAACAACAAATGCAAAAACTAATGTGGAATTCCATGTCTATATGCATGTGCATCTAGTATAAGTATGACTGCAATGTAACTAGATTCTTGGTCATGCCAAAGTGTCCCAAGGTATTGGTGTAGAGTGCCTCTCAAATGAGTCATTGGTAAGGTATGTTAAAGGGAATATAGAGGTGTCCGAGATTGTAGATAAGATGGTTAGACAAATAAAACTCCTAAACTTGGTTATGTTACATGAGGTTTGTGTAAGTTACTACAAAGTCCTGATTAGCTAAGTAGAGAGGAATCCAATCTATGAAATTATGGATGCATATGTGTAACACTGTGATGATCTAAATAACTAATAGTTTGATAAGGAAATATATGGACTTGTTATCCTTCCATTTCTTATGCTTGATGATGAGATGTAAATATTTTAGGTAAGTCATCCATATATGGCATGCACTTTATAGCTTTTTCAATAACTATAAGGACTCAAGTGGTTTATGGTCTGAATGAACTACTATCTCCTTATTGAGAATGTAGTATCACCATTACTTAATCACTTGCAGAATAACATATAGTTCTTTATTATAGGTGGAGTATTTTTGAATTGTGTCACTAAATGTCTCAAAATGGTATGGTACTAGATGCCCATGTTGCATGAGCACTACACCAAGTGCATAGTTATATGCATCAATGTGTATTTCAAAGGTTTATATAATGTCAATTATTAGAAAAATAAGTGTTTTATAGAGGTGATGCCTCAAAATAATGTTATTGTGCATGTGTCTAATCAATTGGATTTAGAACATGTGAGCTAGCTGAGACCCATGAGATGTGTGAGAAACCAAGATGAACTTATGATAGAAGTTAGAAACTCTAATAAAAATCTTAAATTATATCATATTATATAGATTAGACTAATATTGGATCACTTTAAACTTATCTATATCTACTCTAATGCTAGTGTGATTAGTGATGTTGCCTAGGTATTAGATTTGTGGGGTGAAAAATGAATACTTCTCTAAGTTGGATTGTAACATATATTGGCAAAAAGTGTTTAATATGTGTAAAATGTGTTCCATATGCTCCTAACAAGTCTTGCTGAAGATGAGAATGCCATCCAAGTAGATGATGATAAAGGGGTTTAGGAATGGCCTAAGTAGATCATCCATCAAGTGCATGAAAGTGGATAGTATGAGTCCAAAAGGCATGAATAACCATTCATATAATCCTTATTGAGTTTTGAAGGATATCTTATAATCATATTTAGGATGAATTAAAACCTGATGGTAACCTAACATCAAGTTAATCTTGGTAAAGTATTGTGCACCTTAGAGTTGGTCCATAAGATCATCAATACATGGTAGTGGATATTGATTCTTCACTATGATTTTTTTGAGTGAAAAATAGTATATGTAGAGTTGACAAGACCCATGCTTATTGGATGAAATGACTATCAAAATCCCATAAGGTGAAGAGTTAGGCTTGATATTTATTTGGTTAATAAGTTCTTGAATATGGCACTAGACTTCATCATTCTCCTAAAATGATCTACAATAGAGAGGGCTATTTGGAAGAGGGTATATAGGAACCAAATTTACGTGATGTTTTATTATGTAGTGTGTTGGAAGGCCTTTAGTTTACACAAAGAATTGGTGACTCCACTCCACTAAATTATCAATATGTTATTGCTATGATGATGTGAAAATGCTATATGCTACTAATGCGAACTTCAATTTTGACTACATTGGTGTATCAGGGTAGACCATGAGTAAAATTAACTTCTACACATATGAGATGAGTTTATGACATTTCTTGGAAGATACAAAAGTGAATTTTGTCATGGGAATTGATTTAAAAAGGTTTTAAAAGTGATCTTTCATACAAATAATCTAATGTTATGGTTTGGATTGATATGTATCTTCATGGTCATACAATTATATTCTCCCTATTAAGATGTTATAGACCTCAAGAGGTGTGATCTAATAAGTGTTATCCTCCATAAGCTTGAATTTTTACTAAAAAGTGCATTATCATTAGACCTACCTATCTTTCCCCTACTAGAGCCACCCTAAAGAGTATGGATTTGGATGTGAAATAGTGGTAAGATCAAGAAACTTAATTGTGGATTACATTATTATGTTCTTCTAGATGCCATTGTTGATGATGAAATAGAGAGGTTGATCCTTCACTTATAACTTGGAGTGGAAGAGACATTCACACTCTTTAGATATGTCAACCATAGTGATGATGGTGCTTAGATAAGAGGTGTCTATATTAGTGTCATCCATTGATGTGGGTACTAATGCATATTATGTGAGCAGGGATTATTTTGCATGGCATTCAAAATCATCATGAGTGGATGAGTGATGGTGATAGAACCACTTATCATCAAAACTATTATTCTTTCCTTTATATAAATTAGAAGGGAAGGAGCCTTTAATGGTTGATCATTATTTTGGTGTTATTTTATTTTATAAGAAGTATGTTGTTGCTTTTGTGTAAAAGGCTGTGATGTGGAGTTGTGCAAAGGCTAGGCCCAGTGCAATATGTTGTATGAAGAGGTAACATGTTGCTTCATATTTTCCTTGGCTCTGATCTATGCAATGTTATAATATGCTTGACCCAAAGTGTTAGAATTTACTAAATCTATCTTTGCATGAATATAAGGTGAGAGTTTTTTGATGTAATTTATCACCTTATGTTATTCACTCAAGTTCTCTTGCAGGTAAGTAGAGCAGTCATGAAAAATCTTAGTGTAGTATTACACAAACTAATATTTGCTCTAGCATACTTTGTGGAACTTAATGTATTCATATTAAAAGTGGCATAAAGGGTAGTATTCCTAAATTAACCAACATATAAAATTATTCTATGATTTAATTAGAACACACTCTTGTGCATGCAATCTATTGAAGATCTCCCACCTGTGAATGACTAGTATGGATATAGTTAGTACTGTGAGGGTGATCTTCTCAGCATTAGTGAAGGTAATGACTAAGAAGTACACCTTTAATTTTTTAATAGAGGAATAATATAATTTGTCATTGATTTTTAATTTGAATAGAGAGATTTTGAGATTGAATTAAACATTTAATGGGCTTTGTTGATGAAACCATTATTGAGCAAACTATGGAGCTATGGTAGAAGGCATTAGATTGAGATGTACCATCAATTCATAGAAGTGGCCAAAATTTTTGGTTCACTATGCCTCCAATGCATTAGTGATGAGAATTCATACCTTGGGGGCTATTTTAGGTGACTTATACACATCTCCCATCTTAATTTTGTTATGACATTCTTCTAGATATTATTAAACATAATTGATTGATAAACCTTCCTTCTTGGGTTACACTCACATATTTATAGGCATAAAAAGGAATAGATATTTTTAACTCTAATACCAATGATCCACACCAAAAATCCAATGAAATAAACAACTAAACAAATTTAATGGAGTGTAATTATTACTTGAAGGAAATGCAACATCTATTCATTAATAAAGAATAGGGAAGATAGGTACAATGTGATACAATGTATGTTTTATAGAGTAGATATGTAGAGAATTATATTTATGTTATGAATATGTGGAGTATTGACCTTAGGCCATATGTGTATGCTACATACTTATATAATTAGAATATGAGAGTAGTTACAATCACTATCAGTTACCAAGAAGATGGTTGCATCAGTTCATCTTTTAGGATGGATGATGGTTGGTGAAAAAATTGAATCACATGGCCTAGGAAAGTTAACATGTGGATATGATGAGGAATCTAAGGGTTAGCTATACAAGCAAATCTAAGTTGTATCATAAGACTATGAGGTACACAAGGAAACAAGCTATGAAGAGCATAAAAGTTAATGAGTTAGCATAGAACTTGTGTATTGCATGAGTCTATGAGATGTGGGGTGGAAGTACAAAGTGTAATGAATTAAAAATGTGATAGGGGTTGAAGTTAGTGAGTGTGGCATGTGAGAATATGACCTGTGAAGTGAACAATAATTAGTGCATAGTATGGAGTACACAAGGGTTAGTGTGTATAAGTCTATGATATGGCACATGACTTATGAAATGACTATGATAAAACTTTGGGAAAGGAGTGTGAAATATTGGGTGAGAGGTGTGTGCCCTGCATAATAGAGTGTATGAGGAGTAATATTAGTTATATAGGGAATGCACATGGATCATCTAGAGTGTTGGCTATGTAGGTAGTGACCTTTGATATTGCGGTTATCTTGACATTGTGTGCCCACTAACCCCTTTTACCCAAGGTCACATTAAAGATGGAAAGGTAGGGTCTTTCCATTTCACAAGGAGTGATAGTACGTGATCCATATTTGAATGCACCATAGTGAAGGTTAAGTAAAACCCAAAAAATATTAGGTGGTTGCATCTTATTTTAGTATATATTATTAATACAACATAAGCATTAGACTCAAATAATAACATCAACACACATATCTAGGGCTTACACAACTATCTATAGAGCTAGAAGAACTAGGTACATAATCTTAAAATTGTTTATGAACTATTTTCCCACCTACTTTCATATTATTCTAGATGTAGATCTGCATTAGCATTAAGTACCTTATTTTATGTCATTTTGTATATCTATAATAGTTGTACTTTTTATTAATAACTTATCTTATTTTAATAAATTCATTATATGGTATATCTAAGTTTATAATTTAATTGGCTTGTTTTAGATGTGATATTCACCTTTGTGCACTATCATTTCTATATTCTTAACCCTATATACCCAATAGGATCTACATCCAAAATTAGGCTTAAATATAATCAAATACAAATGAAATGGGTTGAATTATTATAAAATTATTCATTTTTTTTGAAGCATAAAAGTGGAAAGTATAAAATAGTTGTTGATGTATTGAGAAGAATAATTACTTTTTTAAAATAATTACGAGTGGATGACATAGGATTTAATCTTATGAAATAATAGTATGAAGAATATGAAAATTTAAAAGAAACATGGAATTAATGTAAATAACCACTGAGTAAAGATATAAAACCATGGTTAGAATATTTTATTCAAAAATATTTGTTATTCAAATGAATGCAATTATGCATACCATGAGGTTTAATATGAGAGTATTTGATCAAGGAAAAACATAGGGGATGTTTAGCATGTCATTTGGTCCTAATATAACATTATCACAAGTGGAATAAAATTATTTTTGGCCAATAATGATTATATATGTTATAAAAATTGTTCAAGAGTTTAAATTTTACTAACTAGAAAAATGGATAAGTCAAAATACAAGATTATATAAATATTTTCCTATTCTAAATGAACCATGGGAGGATATAAGTATGGATTTTGTTTTAGGTTTTTATAGAACACATATAGGAAATGATTTTTTTTTATGGTTGATATGTTTCTATTTATGTTACATTTTTTAGGATGTATAAAGACTAGTGATGCAACAAACAATTCTGATTTATTTTTTAAGAGAAGTCATAAGACTACATGGTTTACCTCAAAGCATATATCGGATACATATGTGAAATTTGTTGGAAATTATTTAAGAATATGAATAATAAAATATATTAATCTTAAACATACCATTCTCATATAGATGGACAAACAAAGGGAATCAATAAAATTTTGGGTAATCTTTTGAGATGTTTAGTTAAAACTAAGGAACATGGGGTGATGTTTCAACATAAAATAAGATTGATTTTAATAATTTAATGAATATAAGTATGATAAAATAATTTTTTCCCATATTTTATGGGTCAATTTCAATAGCAATTACAAAATGAAAAAACATGACAAATTAACAAAAGAGAAGTTCTAAAGCATAGGGTTTTGCAAAGCATATACAAAAAGTGCTTAAATAGGTATGATAACAGTTGGAAATAAATACAACATAGTATAATAATCATAAAAATATGAATAAAATACAAGGTTAATATCAAGTGGGAGACTTAATCCTAACATATTTGAGAAAATATAGAATTCCAAAAAGACATGATAAACTGAAATGGAAAAATATTGGTTGATGTTGAATTTTGTGAAATTTTGAAAAGAATACATACAAGATTAAGTAACATGAAGGTATATATATCACTTATTTTAAATGAGGTTTATCTATATACATATTATTAAGGATAGATTAGTGAAAATATAAGTGAAAATTCTAAAGAAATAGATTGAATATTTCATATGTTGAATAAAGAGCATGAAGAAATAAAAGAAGTGATTGAAATGCGAGTTAGAAAAAGTAGGTGAAGTAAATAAGAAAATGAAAATATGATAGAATGGAAAGGCTAAGACATAGAATATTATACATTAATTAACACATAAGAATACACAAGTCAAGGAGTAACATTAACAAAATTCTTATAAGTCACATGAGTAGGAACACATATTTCTTTTCTTATCAAAGGTGTAGTCAATGAAATTATTAGGAAAAGATTCAAGTTATATATTGATAAGAGTTACTTAAATATTTAGTTTGGGTATCTAAGGTATTATCACATGTATTCATTTGATATTTTTACATGGACATATATGTAATCATGGAAATTGAGTTTGAAAATATCATACTCTAGAAGTTATAGTCCCTTCATCTAATTTTATTCTAGGTCAATAATTCATTAAGTGAATGGTAAAATTACTTGTGTATTTAGTTAATGATATATAGTTATAACTATAAATTAAACCCTGATGTTTTTGAAATTAGACCTATAACATTATATTTGACTAATATGGGACATTTAATTTGAATGTATTGAGTTTTAATATATTTTAAGATTATATCCACTATATGAGCTAGAATATATGTCATGAGTTCAATTGGTATTAATTAAAATAAATAGTGTCTATCATGAAATGGTATTATGTATCCATCACATAATTATATTTTTATTAAATGTCAATAATTTCAATTTGTAAACTATTTTTTTCATAAAAAATAGAAACAATGATCAAGGTGTATCTTAATTATAGATGCATAATATGTTGTGGTTTGGAATTAATGGTTTAATGAGTATGAAGAGGTCACACTTTTTCCTTAGAATAATAATAATAAAGACCAAAAAATACTTAACAACTGTTAATTTATCCTTACCTTAGTTTTAATGAGATAAATTTATTCTACTTGATCATTGTATTGATATGGCATGGTTTTATTAAGTCTATAAGAAAAAAAATCACAATTTACAATTTATTAAAATAGGGGATAAGCATTTCAAGGGTGTATTTTATCATAGCTAAATATAAGTGGGTTAAGTGAATAATATAATAAGTTGGAATGAACAAAAAGAAAATGAATATTAGTTGTAGTAAAGATACTTTATGTGGGCCTTAAAAAGTATTGTTAACTTTGTTAAAATTGAGTATATGTAAATTAAAGGTTATACATATATCATAACAATTTGGTCATTCACTTTAGTTTATGAAATAATAAATAAATAATTCCCAATTAGTAAACAAATTAATATAATATAAATATTACTATATCATGTACCTATCATGTAGGCATAAACGTAATCATAATACATCTGCATTACTATTAGTATACCCTAAAATTATTGATGAGACAACTACTCAAGATATTTTGAAATTAGAAAAAAATTTAAATGATGAATCCCTCATATAATACCTTAAGACATATGAAGAAATTACTTCCTTCTATCATAAGAATAAATTTCCTCATTAAATAACCAACCAAGCATGCTTTGGTGAAACTAAAGACACTAATGAAAAAACTAGAGCATATGGTCATGATACCATTCCTACAACACCTTATGTGGAAGCAAAATTATCTTTACTTAATGAAGAGTTGGTAAAATATCAATGACTAGTACTTATTGCAACCATATTAAATACCGATGAATAAAAATATTTGACAAATTTTACATTATTACTTAAAACTATTTACAAGGTCCTATAAAGATATGTCTAGAATTTATCCTAAAATTGAGATGCATAATATAGTACAATACCTAGATGCTAAGCAAGGCATGTATAAAATTAAAAAAAATCATCTAGAATTGGACTTGGTAGTAAAACAAGAAATCCAAAGGCTTGGATGTAGGTTTTATTCAAGGTTTTAATTATCCTAAGTGGTTCTCTAACCTAGCACTAGTTACAAAGCCTAATGGAGACACTTTATGTTCTGTAGACTATTACACCAAACATTCCAAAAAGATTATTTTCTACCTTACTAAACATTGACATGATTGTTGATTATACCACTAGATATGAAATGCTATCATTTATGGATGTTTTTTGGATATAAAAAAATCAAGATTAATCCTCCAAACCAAGAAACAATATCATTTATCACACCATGGGGAACATTAAATTATGTTATCATGACTTTTAGATTAAAATTACGGGGGTAATTTATGAGAGAGATATGACATACATATTCTATCACTATATACAAAAAAATGTTAAAAATTAAGAGGATAGATTACCTAAAAAATAAAAAAAATTGACAGCATCATGATATAGATCTATGATAGATATTTGAGAGACTACAAAAATTAAATGTGTGTTTAAATCCAAAAAGTGCATATTTGGAGTTACATCAGGAAGTTTAATCATATATATCATATCTCAAATATGAATTAAAGTAGACACCCAAAAAATAAAATTTACCATCAATATGCTTCCTCCAATATAATTGAAACAATTAGAGTCCCTACAAATAAATATTCAAGCAATAAGCTAATTTTTAGATCAATTGGCTAATAAGACATAATTTTTCACACATATATTAAGGAAATACATAAAATTTGAGTGGGATGATATATGTAAATAGATTTTTGATGAAATTAAATGATATCTACTAAATCCACATATTCTCATTCCTCTAATACTAGATAAAACACTACTATTATACATCTTAGCTATAGAGCATGCCTTGGGAGCTTTACTAACATAATACATTGAAAATAATAAAGACGATGCCATTGTAATGAAATTAATTATATATTCACAATAATGGAATAATATATCACAAAATTAAGAACATAATAAGCAATCCAAAAAAATAATTAATGAAAGAGTAGAATACTTGATAATTGTGACCAAATTGATTTAAGGGGGAAACCTCTACAACAATGAAATAAGAGAAGAATTTTTAATATAATGATATAATACTAACCATTACCTCATATATATACCTTAGTTATCAATGGTTATTCCATAGCCTGAACTTCTTAGGAACATAGATAAATGCAATAAGATAATATGAAAGTTATGTAAGCCACAAGTTAGCCAACCATATCTATAGAGATGGTATGAGATAAGAGTGTATCATTACCCTCCCATTAAAAAAATGTTCCCCTAAATTTTTGACCAACTTAGGATTTTTTTTGAAATAAATAATCATCTTCCCATGTTGCATCTTCATGATTTAAATTCTTTCATTTGATTACATAGTCTTTAATCTCTTTTGTTCACAACCTTTTTTTTTTTGTGTGTGTGTGTGTGTGTGTGTGAAGAATCTTCTCAAGTTATATAATAACTATAAATTATTCATCCAATTTGGGTAACCCATTTTTATTATAAACTCTCTATCTAATTATATTTTTTGAGAAATATACATAGAATATAGGATGTATGCGAGTGGATTGGGGTAGCCTCAAATTGTATGCCACATTGCTAATTTTTTGAAAGATATGATAAAGATAATAAAACTTAGGTGATAGTTTGTTATTATTTTTATATTACTTTATAAAAATTTATTTATATTATATAATAACACAAATAACAAATCCCATATTTGAATATCCCTCCCATTATAGTGTTGATCCACTTTATGTTGCATTAGATTCTATGCTATTGCTAAATTCTCTCTCAAACTAGCTAGTACCTCATGTTGATGGAGAATGCATTCTTGAATAACTTGAAACTTGGGTTTCACATTCAAGATTAATGTGATGGATGGGGGATTATAACCATAAATTGAAATAAATGGATACATTTTAGAAGAGGTATGGAAGGAAGTGTTAAACCACCATTGTGTTAGTGGAAACCAATGAACCCATCATTCTTATTTATCTAATGCAAAATAATAGACATACCCTTATAAGAATTTTTTTATCACCTTAGTTATAACCTTATATTGAGGATTAAATTATGATATATGAGGACATTGAGTACCCAAACATATAAATAACTTGGTATAAAAGTTACAAGTAAAGAAGGGATCTTAATCACTTACAATGATCTTGGGAGTACCATGCACATTTTGAATTGTATTGAGAAAAACAACTATTGTATTTGATACAAATGGATGTGATAAAGAAAAAAATGAGAATATTTTATGAGACTATCCAAAATTACCATGATGTCATTTTTACCTTTAGACATTGGCAACTCTCTAATTAAATCCATGGGAACCTCCTCCCACCTATAGATAGGAATGGATAATGGTGTAGAAGACTTGATGTATTAATTATTTCACCTTTGTTATATTGAGGCACCATGACTTCAACCCAACTTTTTTTTATATCCCCTTGATTCCTTCCCAAAATAAATCTTACTGGATCCTATGATAGTTATTCAAAAATATTGAGTGTCACTATTGGATATGCATGAAGCTCTTGAAGGATATTTTATTTGAGGCTAGATTTATACATAGGTATAATATTTATTTATATCATAATGCATTAAATTTCCATGAAAAATTATCTAAAACCCTAAGGCCCTGATGAAGACTCTAAATAAAAACCTATGTATCCATATCCTTCTCCCATTCAGATTATGTCTCTCGTAACCAATTTTTATGCCAAATGGTCATTGAACATAACAAGGCCTAATTGTACTCATCCCTCTTGGATAGTGTATTATCCATCAAAATATATTTTTATTTATTATAGAATATTTAAAAATCATATCCAAACATTTTAGTCACCCATTTTATTATTCATCTAATGACAATCATTATTTGAAAAATATTCGAGACTATCATGAACAATATTTACCTAAAAGTGTCTACCCATTAGATAAGGTCTCCATTATTTCACTACATGAAGAATATCCATCATTTATTTTTCATATATTGGCTTGAGGTGGGTTTTTCTTGAGTTAATGAATATCAAATATAATGGTTTTTTTTAGCTTACATGAATATTCCCCCCCATGTCATATCTTAATCCATTACATTTAATAACAATTTTTTTGGAAGAATAAGGGGTAGCCAAGACTTGAGAATTGTACATATCCTCTTTAAACTTATCAAATGACTCAATAGTTAGTTTAATCTAGTGGAAGTAATATTTATTCTATAAAGCTATGAGTGGAGCTGATATGCTACCATAATTTTCTAAAAATTAATGATAATAAGTTATTAACCCTAAAAATCCATGAAAGTTATTGAGGGTCATTTGAAATTACCACTCCATCATTTTTTTGATCTTCTTAGGGTCAAATTTGACTCCTTCATGTGAAATAATATGAACCAAGTATTCGATATCTTAGTATCCAAAAGTACATTTAGAAGTTTTTGGAATAAATCTATTATTGTTCTAATACTAACAATTCATATTTCACATGATTCAGATGTTATTCCCAAGATTTATTATACATTAGGAAGTCTTAAAAACACTAACACAAAATTATTTAAAAGATACCTAAAGATAATATTGATCAAACTAAAATGTAGATGGGGAATTCATGAGACCAAAAGGCATGATTGTAAACTCATAATGGCCTTCATGAGGTCTAGAAGTTATTTTATGAATATCATCATCTCTAATCCAAAATTGATGATATGAATGATGAATATATAGTTTGGTAAAATGAACAAAACCATGTAATTCATCTAAAAAACCATTAATTACTATAATATGTAACTTATACTTTTTGGTGTACTTATTGATTTCTCTGTAATTAGCATACATGATCTAAGTGTCATCCTTCTTATGAACTGTGACTAATATGAATGAATATTCCATTTGGATATGCTTTATAATAACTACTTCCAATATCTCTTGTACCATATTTTCTATTTCACTTTTCTAAATATATGGATATCTATAGTGTTTGATGTTTATTGTTGTACTAATAAGAATCAATATTTAACATGATCATGTTCTCTTATCGATGCCAGTCCTTTTGGCATTGCATGAAAAATTATTGGTGGTCATTAAGAATCATTTGTTAATAAGGATGTATAGACACATTCATTTACTAAACTTGTATTTAAAATAATAGTGTTACAAATCATTAATCCTATTTTTTAAGAATATTTATCATCTGGTACAAACTAATAAATTTAGTAGATTTTTCTCATAATCCATGTATTTCAATTATCCTATATTTACAATTAAAGCATGTGAATAGTTCATATAAATTCATCTATATTGTACCAAAAAAAATTTATCCATTATACTCTAAATACAATGTCATCCCCACCCATGGGAATAACAAACATAGGAGAATCAAACATGCAGTATACCATAGAAATCTTAATACTTTGTAATTTTCTAAAATAATTGAATATGACACCATCTAAAATCATGACCAAATTCTAGATCTAGATAAATAAGACATTTAAAATGAGAAACCAACTTATTATTAATGAAGTTATGTGTAATTCTTAAGTTAATCAACACTATCACCTTTTATTTATTGAGGAACCCCACTACCTAATTAAGGGGTAATAATACCTAAAAGGGAATGATAGGAGATAGTAGGGTGACAATCTTAAGATTCCTCTCTGGTAATTCTAAACTTTTTCTTAAGGCCTCATCATCTTCTTCATATTCATTGGTTCCTTTAATGTAGAACAACTCATTTTTTGCACATTTTTATATTTGCTCCCCTTGTTCTCATATCTAAATCAAAACCCTTTGGCATGATTCTCTTCAATTTTTTGAATATTCAATCTTGTATGTTGAGGAAATTATGGTTCTCTAAAATTATTTTTGTGGCCATGCATTAAAGACCTATTTTTGACCAAATATTTTTTCCTTTTCCTAGTGTACAAATGGTATGGATTTAGAATTTTTATTGGATTGAAACTAAAAAATCAATTTGATGTTATCCTTGATCCCCCACCCAAAGAATATGTCAGTCAATTTATTCTCATTTATGTTATCCACATATAAGGATAGTTTATATAATTTTTGAATATAATCCCTAATAGTACTTATTTGTTGCAACTTGGATAACTAGGTGAATTAGTTTTCTAAGACATTTTTGTGATCATTCATTTGTAACTCCTCAATAAATAATTACCATGTAAAAATATCACCCTTATTTTTATTTTGAACACATAACCATATATACCAAATGAACTACTTAAGTTCTAGATACATAAATGGCACAATCACTTTTTTTACACATGGGGTATGATGTAGATCAAATATTTTTTATATTTTATTGATCCAAGTGAGTGGATCATTACCATCAAACCTGTACACTTACACTTTTGGTAGCATGTGATTTTAACTACATTTGGAGTTGTGATTGATTAGATTGGGAGAATATGAAAAAAGTGTTGGAGGATTATTTTACAAAATCTTAGTCATGATGTTGGTCAAATACCTACTCAAAGTTTCCAACTAATTATTTACCAAATCTATATCCCATTTGACTGCATCAAAATCATGTTTCATCACCATTATTTATAAATTTGACTGAAGTTGGTGAACCACCTCAGAAATCAAAGGATTTAAAGTTTCATACTCCATGCCATCCTTATGAAGAGTTTTTGGAGTGTCTTTCCATTTCCCACATTTATGAGTGTTAGGACTAGCCATGTATAAACCATAGGAAGGAGGGTTTTGGGGATAAAAAATTACACTAATAAATTATTAATGTTGTAATCATCTCATTGAGATGAATCTAATGATCACTAATTTTCATAAGAGTGAAAACATTTATAGGTTAGTTTAAAAAAATAATTTGAAAAATATTATAGTGATCAAAAAATATTTTTTCCCATATCACAAGTTATGTATATTTTATCATTCTATTATCCAGATCATCACAACACTAGATCTTAAAAATGCCACAAAAAATTTCCTAAATTGATTAGTTGATATCACTTGTAATGAAATTACTTAATTTTTTGGAATAATGGAATAATATATTGTATAAATAAGAACATAATAAGTAGATCAACAACAATAATTAATAAAAGAGAAAAATACATAATAAATATAATTTTCTAATTCAAGGATGAAACCTCCATAATAATGTAATAAGATTAGAATTCATAATATCATGATAAAAGACTAACCACTAAATCTTATATATACCTTAATTATCCATGGTTATTCTATTGGTTTAACTTACTAGGAACATTAAGAAATGTAATAAGATACTATGAAAGGTGTATAATCCATAAGTTGGCCAGACATATCTCTATACATGCTATAGGATAATATGTAATAGTAATGTAATATTTTAACCATACAATAATAGATTATGAAAAAAATTACAATGAAATGAAAAAAAATATGTTTATATCTTGTGTTCATAGCACATAAATTATGAAATTATACATTTAATAAAAAGATAAAAGTTATAAAAAATGTGGACCCACTTAATTTTTTCATCTCCAATACACATTCATTAAGAGCAATTTCTAAATGGGTAATGTTACTCATGGAATTCAACTTAATGTTCATATCTTTAAAATCAGTAAAAAGGTAAATTATTGTGAATCACTTAGTTATTGTAAAATTATTGGATACATCACCAATTAATGATGATTTTCATGACATATTCACTACATATCACATTTATAATGATACATGTATGTATCATGTAATTTTATGGATCAAAACACACCACCAGTGCTATAGAAAAGATAGTTTTCATTAATCTTCAGGTCAACCATTACCATTTTATTTTTGATTTGGATGTTCATGTAAAAAAATAATATACAATTCAAGGATTTAATACTAGGTTTATCCATTACACACACTAAAAATAAAATCTCTAAAAGCATATGGAAATTCTTAGCTAGTGGTTGATTTTGTTTTAGATATTTATCAAACTAAAGAATAAATGTTAATCCCATAAAAATAAATGGTAAAAATTTTAAAAATGAACTTAGATACATTATAAATATAAATCATACCTTTAAATGAAAATATACATGGCTATGTAATGGCTAGTGCTACTTCCATGATCCTTATTTACATCCACAATGACCATGAACCTTTTAATATTCATCAACTAAGACACTTAGTAATTACTATAATAGATTTAGACACTTTATAAGCCTTTTAAATCACTCATAGTACCATAAATTTAGAATTCTATAGTGATATATATAATTTATTATACTAGACCACCATCCTATAAGATGTTATATGTAATGATAATCAAAAATAAAAAAATCAAATGATGTGTTATATTCTAATTAAAGGATATTTATTTAAAAGATCATTTAATGGGTACCAATTTGATTTTTAAATCATGAAGAATATAAAATGGCCTTACCTAAAGTAGATGAACAAAAATTTGTAGGTCACTTTAGTGGAAAAACCATATCCTAAAACTTATTAAGATAGAGCTACAATTGTCTTATACTAGAATAGGAATATCATAAATATGCAAAACTATGTTCACAATGTTATAATCATAGAAACCTAAACCATGTTCCATATTAAAAATTAAAACCCATTATTTCAAGTTTTGGGTATTTTATTTTATTTTAAAGATAAATACATAATAAATATATGGTCATAATTTCATTATTAAAAACATAGAATATTTTAATAAATGCATCAAGACCATACCTCTACAATCCAATATAAGAGAGGATATATATCACTTTTTGATGACACATATTATTTGATAGTTTGGAGTGTTATCACATATTGTAAAAAATAATGGACTATATTTCAAAAAAACACACATTTTATACTCTATATTATCCACAAGGAAATGGGCAAGCAAAAGAGGCAAATAACATAATTATCAAAATATCTAGTAAAATTATTTCAAAACATGGTACATATTTGCATAATCATATTATATATGCAATTTTGTCATATTTAAAGATTTTTATTACACCAATTAAGTCTAAACCATGTTATATTATTTAAATAAATAAAGTATTACTACCTCTTGAGTTAAAAATTCCTTCTTTGCAAGTTTCTTTAAAAGACATCATTAAAGACAATGAATATTATGAAAAAAGGTTACATGAAATATAAATTATTCATGTAAATTGTATT
>JARHVA010000242.1:0-127500 GCA_037957365.1 Torreya grandis | reverse complement strand
AATACTTCATGAGATAGTACAGGGATTTATGAATATTAGTGCCTTTCACAATTAAAGAATCTTCTTAAATAAATGGTGTGTTGTACACAATATCAAATTAATTCTCCTTTACTCTAGCAATCTCATTACTAGAATAAATAAGGGGAAATTTTTTATACTTAAATATGGTCACATGTACTTGAAAATGCTAATTATTGACACATTATAAAATGACATGACTTATACTAAAATACATGACTTATCTACATTCCTCTAAGCCAATTAGCCAAATATGGGATTGAACCTTTGTTTTCCATTATTATTACACATAATATTCAAATTTAAATGATCAATATTGAAAAAATCACATTCAAATTATCTCTTATTTAGGGTAGGGCTCATTCATCTTTTGAGATGAGTCCACACTAAGCACACAAGAAAATTTCCACACCCCTCTCTACCTAGATTGGCTCATATTTCTCCAAATAATTACTAGTTTCTTAAATTTAAATAAGTATTTTTAGTCTCCACATATATTTCATGTCATTAGATAAAATAAATTATCAAAATGTTTACCTATAAATACATATCAAACCTCATTCATTATCCCCACTTTCTATTCACTTAGTTCAAACTTTCACACTATTGAAAATTGATAAAAGTTGCTCCTTTCTTCTCAAATTTTAAGATCACTCACAAGTATAAGACATATTCCAAGTCAAAATCATTCAAAATCAAGTCAATCTATATTTTCAAGTGATAAATCCATATTATAACTTCATACACAAAGTCAAGGAGAAGAATTGTATAATCACTATAAATTAGAGGTCTACATGGGATTGATTTCCCTCCTTGAATTATTAGATATATGGGAAATAATAAATCATTAATTTGGTGTTGAGGTTAACTCCACCCATTAAAATTCCCTCTTGTTTATATTTTTCAAGTTATCAAAGTTCCTTTAGTGTTTTAAATATAAAATAATAAGAAATAAATTATATGCAACATAACTAAAATTGAAATATCTCAACCTACTTAAAAAACATAGGTGAAAAAGGTGTAGTTACTAGTTTTAACTCACATTCAATTGGGATAAGTCCATGTTCAATGGATTAAAGTAACCTACACTCATATCATCTTATATTAGTTGTGTCTAGATAATTTTTTAAATTATCTTGTTGACCTGTTATTATTATAATTTTACTTTTTATATATATTCTTGTTAGTCATTTAACATCATCCATTGGGACAAGTCTACATTCAATAGACAAGAATAAACTATACTCCTATCCACTTATAGTGGTTTTATCTAGGAGTAGTTTTATATTTTTTTCTTGATCTTGAGCCAACACAATCACATCTTTTACTAATTTACACTTTCAAAAAATTAGAATATTCAACATGTATTCTAACATAAGCTAAGCTGTTTTATTCATAGTGTTTTATAAAAATAGTATTTTTCGTGTTTATCATTTATGAAAATTATAATTTTTTATTATTGTATATATGATAAATTCTAGTTTTACATCTATAACAATAATAGATTTTATTATTTTATTAAAAATAGGGTAAATCATATATGATTTAAAAGTGAAAAAATAGGATATAAGGTAAATTTAATTTTTCACTATTTAAAATCCAATAATAGCCTAATATTTATTCTAGTGGGATACACTCATAAGGATAAATATTGGACATTTAGAATATTATCAACATTGTTATGCAAATAGGAAACAATGTAATTTACACATATCATGGAATTCTATAGAACATGCCAAGAGGGTTCAAGTACATTCCCACATTACCTTATAGAGGAAGTGTGTAAGTTCATTAAACAAATATTTTTAGATGAAAACCAAAAATATAGTTTGTGTTGGTAAGCAAATTATGGTCAAGCTCCATTTTGTGTAAAAAATACTAATGCTATAATATTAAAAATAATAAAGGATATGCAACTATTTCATCCAATCCTAATCTAGTGTATAGTGGATAATGGTAAAACACACTTTCCTATAGGTAAAATATTATTCCCTTGACATATAGTGTGTCTAGGGATATGTGTGGCCAACTTGCCTCTTACACACATTCATATTATCTTGTTGCATTTCTTGATGTTCTTAGTATGGTCAGCCTAAGGAATAACCATGGCTAAGTAGAGTATATATAGAAGGTAGTGGTTAATACCTTATCATAATATTGTCAATTTTATTATTATTGAATTATTATGGAGGTTTCCCCCTCAAAGTGGCTTAGTCATAATATTCAAGTATTCATCTTTTTTACCAATTATTGTTGTGGATCTTCTATTTCAGCTCTTAATTCTATGATATATAATTATATTATTGTGAATCATCTAAGTAATTTAATTATATTTGGTATCAAATATTTTATTTTGGAAGGTTTCTAAAATGTAAGTTTTTTATTATAATCTAGCATCTTGAGCACTAAAAGGACAAAAAGAACATAATTTGTGATCTAAGAGGAATTGAATTTTTTCATCACCATAGTTTTTTCATGAGATTTTTTTACAAAAAAGAAAAAAAAAGTCTGATTTTTTTTACCTTGTGTAAATTATTAGTCATTGGATTCATCTCTGAGAGATGATCAAAATGGCATATTCTATTAGTACACTTTTTAGGCCTAATTATTTCATCATTGTGCATAATAGCAGCGATTGGATTCATCTCATCAAGATGATCAAAATGGTGTATTTTACTAGTACACATTTTCTAGCACTAAAACGCTCATAGGGCTTATGAATGCCTATTTAAAACACTTGTGGACATGGGAAAGGGAGAGAAACTCCAAAAACTATTCATAAGGACAACATGGAGTCTATAACTTCTGATCCATGTATTTTAGATGTAGTTAAACAACTTAAGTCAAAGTTTTAGAACATGGTGAAAATGATGATTTTGATATGGTTCAAGGGGAAAAAGGGTTGAGATGGGACCTATATATAATGATAGATAAATTATGACAAATATCTGGGCAATTGGCCAACTTGTCAGCTCAACCAATATAAAATAACTTTCCACTACTTTAGTTTAGTTTTCTTCTTCTAAATGATACCAACACCAATCATGGCCCTAAGATGATGCTACCAAAAGTGGACCTATACAAGTTTGATGGTAATTATCTACTCACCTCACTCACTAAAATTGAAAATGTATTTGATCTACATCAGACTCCATTTTCACAAAAAGTGATTTTAGCCTCTCTCTATCTAGAACCTTATCCATTCATTTGGTATCATTAGTTGTGTGATAAAAAAGGGTGTCCTAGTTTCATGGTCAATATTTTTTAAAGAGTTTTAGATCCACTATCACAACAATGTATCTAAAAATTAATTCAATCATCTAAACAAGTTATACTAGAATGGGATTGTAAAGGACTACATTAATCAATTTTAGAATCTCTCCTTTGTGTGGTAAAAATCATTGAAGAAAATATAACTAACCTATTTTAGGGTGGCCTCAAAGATGACATGTGATTGGAGGTTTGCATGTTTCATCCCATTACTATATATAAGAATATACTAAAGGTATAGAAGGTTGATAAAAAATATATACTCAAATGAAGACATTTCACTAATGTTAATGAATGCACCTTCCTAGTACCATCATTTATGTAGCCTACCAGATCGACACCTCAGCAAGTGGAAGAAAAGTGTGAAAAAGGTTTATGTTTTGGCTATGATATAAAATGGAGTAAAGGACATTAATGTGCTAAAAATAAGTTGTTCTAAATTGATGGTGCTATTGAGGAGGAAGAATATGAGGAGGCTTCAGATGTAGGTTTGGAGGAACTTGATGATGAATTTGAAGATTCTCAACCTACTATTTCCTATCATGCACTTTTTATCATTAGTACTCCTTAAAATCTTAAGGTGGTAGGTTTTATAAATAAATATAAGGTGAATATGTTAATTGAATTTGGGAGTACACCCAAATTCATCAATAGTAAGTTGGCTACTCATATGAACTATCTAATTTACCCAAATCTAAACTTTTAGTTCATGTTACAAATGGTGGTATACTTAACTATTATAGATAATGTCATATCATTAATCTTGATATGGGAGACTACTTGTTAGATTCCCCTATGTTTACTATTCCTATGGGAGTAGCTAACATTATTTTAGGAGTGTAGTGGCTCACCACTTTGGGCACTATTGAGATGAATTTACAAGAACTATTCATGAGGTTCCATTTAAAAGGTAGGACCTTTACACTACATAAATTATGATCAAAATATCCATAAATAGTTAGATCCCACCAAATGATGAAGATTCTCAAAAAATGTGTAGAAGGATTTGTGGTACACTTATGTTCCACAAAGGTTTAGCCAAACAAGGAGTCTATACATATTTATTTACAAATGGTGCTAGATGACCATCCTATTATTTTTGGTGACATGCCAAAAGGACTTCCTATAAGTTGTGTACATGATCATGCCATTAGGATTATTCTAAGATGTATACCACCTAACATCCAACCTTACAAGAATCCCTATTCTTAGAAGATTGAAATTGAAAAGATGGTACAAGAGATGTTGGAGGTAGAAATCATACGACATAATCAAAATAAATATTCATTCTTAGTGGTCATGGTATGGAAGAAGGATGATAGTTGGTGGATGAGCCCAGACTATAGAGAAATAAAAAAGTACACCATAAAATATAAGTTTCCTATTCCAATAATTAGTGATTTTCTAGATGAATTTCATGGTGATATTTATTTTACCAAGTTAGACCTTTTCTCTAGATATCATTAGATTCACATCCATGATGAGTATATACCTAAAACAACTTTCAAAACTCATAATGGATATTATGAATTTATGGTCATGCCTTTTAGCCTCATAAATATACCATCTACATTTCAAAGTCTGGTGAATACTATTTTTAGGAAATTTTATATAAAGTTTGTATCAGTGTTTTATGATGATATCCTCATCTATAAAAAAATTGGTAAGACTATTTAAAGCATGTGAAATAGGTACTTTAAGTTCTAGATCAACCTTAGCTTTATGCCAAACCTACAAATGTGCTTTTTGTGTCCAAGAGGTGGATAACTTCGGTCATATTGTTTCACATGAAGGAGTGAAATTTGATCATAATAAAATCAAATAAATTATGGAGTGGTGGGTTCCCAAGAACTTTAATAACCTCTGAGGATATTTGGGGCTAACTGGTTACTATCACAAGTTTGTTAAAAATTATGGTAACATTACAACCCCACTAATCTATTTGTTTAAGAAAGACTCATAATGGAATAATTCAACTACCAAGGCATTTGAATAATTGAAAATTATTGTGTACAACTCTAGTTTTGGATACTCCTAATTTTTCAAAAAACTTTTATTATGGAGTGTCACACATTAGGATATGGCATGTGGTTATAATTATAAAATAAAGCATGCCACTGGAATTTGAAATTTTCCAACTAAATGGAAAAAATAGGCTCAAACCAATCTATGAGAAAGAGATGATGGCTATCCTACATTCAATGAAGAAGTGGTGACCTTATCTGATGGGTAATTACTTTTAGGCAAAGACTAATAATGATAGGCTCAAATCTTTTTTAGAACAATGGTTTTCATCTAAAGAACAACAAAAATGTGTGACTAAAATATTAGGCTATTATTTTGAAATAGTGTATAATAAAAGAAAAGAGAATGTGGCGGTATATGCCCTCTCATAGTGGGATGAATTAGTTGAGGCATTGTTATTCACCATGACCATATGGTAGGTAGATTTGATAGAGGAAGCAAGATCAAAATGGGAGAATGACATTGATATCAAGGATATGATTCAAAATATTCAACAAGGTTCTAAAAAATCTAAAAAAATTACATGTAATGGGGACACATTATGGTATAAATAAAAATCATACCTTTTTAATCATTCTCTTCTCAAACACAAAATTCTTCAAGAACTTCATGCCTCTCCATTTAGAGGTAACTCTATAATTTTAAAAACATATTATATAATCAAGCAAGATTTATTTTGGGAAGGACTCAAGGGGGATGTCCAAAAATATGTGGATAAATACATGAAATGTCAACAAAATAAAGGTGAAACCATTAAAACCCAAGTCTTTTTTATCCTTTATCCATTATTAGCCAGCATTGGGAGGAAGTTTCCATGGAATTCATTATGGGGTTACCATAGTTTATAGGTAAAGATGTTATCATGGAATTTTTATAATGCCTCACCAAGTATGCTCATTTATTATCTTTATCATGTCCATTTTTTGCCATTATAGTAGCTTATAATTTTATCAATACAATTCAAATCTTGCATGGTACTCCAAAGATTATAGCAAGTAACCAAGATCCCATATTTACTAGTAATTTTTGGACTAAATTATTTGTATGTTTGGGTACCCATTTATCTCATATCTCATCCTATCATCCTTAATATAATGGAAAAATAGAGGTAGTCAACAAATTTATAGAAAGGTATCTTTGTTTTTTTGTTTCAAATAAATAGGATAAATGGGTTCATTGGCTGCCACTTACTAAATGGTTATATAACACTTCATTTCACACTTCTTCCAAGATTTCTCCCTTTGTGGCATTTTATGGTTATCACCCCATCCATCACTTCAAATTTGAACATACATATGAAGGTTTGATCTATTGAGGAAAAAACTAACCATCAACAGGAGGTATTAGTCAGTTTATGAGAAAATTTAGTAATGACACAAAATCAAATGAAGTAATAAATAGATCAACACTGCAGTGAGTGGAATTTTGAAATAGGTGATTAGGTATTTATGTGTTTGCATAAACATCATCATATGTATCTAAAATAACACAAAAAGGATAAAAATCTATCACCTAAGTATTATGGCCCTTATAGATCTTACAAAAAAATTGGTAGTGTGGCTTACAAATTAGGTTTACCCCCATCCACTCACATACATATGGTATTCCATGTATATTACTTGAAGAATGTAATTAGAAATATATTTTCCACTCAAACTGATTTACCTAAATTGGCTGAATAAGGTTGAGTCATTCTATAAAATGAAGACATCCTTTAAATGTGCACTAAGTAACCATGGAATAGAGTGATTAAAGATTATTTGATCAAATGGAAGAACCTGCATTTTGAAGATGCAACATGGGAGGATGAATAATTCATAAAAAAACATCCTAGTTTGATTTATTATTGAAGGAAACATTATTTTGAAGGGGATGGTCATGTTATACCCTCAACCTATAGTGTATCTAGGAATATGGGTGGTTGACTTGTGGCTTACACACCTTCATATTATCTTGTTACATTTCTCAATTTTATTAGTATGGTCAGCCTATGGAATAACCATGGATAAGTAGAGTATATATATGAGGTATTGGTTATTAATTTATAATAATATTATCAATTATGTTCATTTTTCATTTTTATGTAGGTTATCCCCTTGAAGTGGGTTAGTCATAATATTTAAGTATTCTACTCTTTTACCATTTGTTGTTGTGGATTTACTTGTTCTACTCTTAATTATGTGATATATAATTTTATTTTTGTGAATCATCTAAATAATTTACTTATATAAACCTCCATTAAAACCCTTTAAATAACTCAAATAGATGGAATATTTAAAAATGGAAAAAAAAATATTTATTAAATATTTGCAAAAAAATGCAATTGATGAAGGTATATAATATTGACATCCAAAGATACCCTATTATGGAAATATTTTATGTTATTTAAATATATTTTTAAATGGTAGTGGTGTTCATGCTTCTAACTATCTCACATGTGCTCTTAGTGTTGATGAACACTTTTCATTTTAGGATCTTGAAGATCCAGGGCATGAGTTGTGGTTTGTGATAATTTGGGATGTTTGTGGTGGAATAGAAGCAAAGTATGAGAGTTTTCCAAAATATTTATTTAATTTGGTGGTTGGGAGCCACTAGGGTCCTATATATTTGAAACTTTGTGATATTTATGATCTAAAAACTAACATAGGTGGATATTAACAATGATCTTAAGCTAAAGTGAGCTTTGATAAAGAAAATAGAAAAAAGGAGGGTGAGTCACAAAAGAAAACGTGATTTCAAGATTATATCTCAAATATGATGATAGGGTTCTAATTGGTTTGAGCATACATGAACCAATTTATGATGTAAAATAGTATGAACCCAAATTTCATCATAAATCAAGTAAACATCAAAGGAAATATATAAGTGATAAGTAAAAACTAGGTTTAATTTGAAGAATTTACTACTATGACATGAATAACATGAGCACATCCAAATCTAGAGAAAATGAAATGAAGTATACCTAAGATCTTTAAGCTAATATAGCATAACACAAATTAACAACCTTATGAGAGAAAATGTATCTCAAAATGAAAAGAACCATTCAAATCTATGACATTAACATGTAATTTAGAGATGGCATTAGATTTTAACACACTATTTAAATAATCATTTTATAATTCCTTAGTTGTATTAAAATGATTTGTTGTATACAATTATTCAAAGTCCCTCTCTTTACAAAATGATAACCCTTGCCTATTTATAGAGAATATAGGTAGTGTACCAGTTAACTTCTTGACACATCTATATGTAAGATGAGGATAGCTATCCTTCATATAAATATTATAATGCACATGACTTCTTACATCAAATTTGAAAAATAGAACCAATATATGCTAATGGACTAGAATATATGCATTACAAAAGAATATTATTTTCATATTACATTGGTGGATCCTCATCGTTATATTTTCTTGAGGATGTCCTTCACCCTAGTGTGTTTTTCTTTAATCAACTCAAAATCTACAATAGGTTTCATCAAAAAATCCTCTTCTGGATCCACCAATGTATTGAATTCTTTGTCACTTTTGGCCATGAGTTCTTGGATGCATTACACCTCTAAAATATACGTTCCTAAGGTAAGGATGATGTCAAGGACCTTTTGATTTTCCTTGATAGACTGGCCTTGGTTCTCTTTTATGTTCTAGATGAAGACATTAACCCTTTTCTTAAATTATTCATCATCTATCAGGCCTATGGAAGTGGGTTGAGAGGGGTTTGCCAACGAGGTCTCTAGGAGCTTCTCCATTCTATCTATCAAGTCCCTATCTTCCTTCATGAAATTATTGACACTATTATACCAAGTGATTAGGTCTTATATTTTATCCACTATGACTTCTAGGAGGATGTTCAAATGTCCTGGTTTGATGATTTTGATGTCCTAGACCTATTTTGTAGTACACACATTGATCAATTCAGTTGTCTAGTCTTTGGAGTCCTATCATTGACTGATTAATGCTTGTATCATCTTATATTGGTGGGTCAAGGCACTTAATCTAAGCTTTATGTTCTTCAATCCTTTAAATATGTCAATAAGAGACTTATTTAAAATCTTTATATGTTCTCAAGGACTAAAAATATAGCCTATGCTTCCAAGTCCTACTTTTACTTTTCTAGGTTGATGATTCTTTGTTTCATTCCCTTGACCCTAGCTAAGGTCATTATTGCTTAGGCCTTAATCAAACTTGATACGTCCTCTTGATTGATGGGGTGCTCCCCTACTATTTTACTTTGCATATGAGTTAGACCCACACAAGTCTCCACTCTTTCGAAGGTGAACTCCTCAATACCTATATTGGCCTTATTTGTTGTTACCTTCTCTAATCTAGCTATGTCTAGATTATACTACAGAATGGCTATTGGTTCAGATAATTTAGGAACATTTTATATGTCAATCTTAGTACCACTTGATATTTTAGGATCTTTAATTATTTTTTCTCTCTGTCATTGCCTCAATAATCTTCCTTTCTTCCTAATCCTTCATGAGCTCTCTAATCCAGGGTTTGATATCATCATGGCTATCAATACTCATAGTGTTAGTAAGTGCCAATAAATGTGACTAGGATGAAATATTTTAGAGATTTCCATATATGAACCAGTCAGGGATGATAGGTCCATGTATGGGGAACTCATCACTAAACAAGTTAACCTCACTTATAGGATGGGTCTATGTCAATTTTGGCCTTTTGGAGGACCTAAGAATAAGGACCATCTTTGCCTCCATTTTATTTTGTGAGACAAGAACTAAACCCAAAGTTATTTCCTTCCCCTTTTCCATCTCACCTACTTGGGGTTCTTCAACTTATGCTAGCTTAGCTCTGGCTTCTTCAATTCCCTCATCTTCTTGATCTAACCCATAGGTCTCTATAGGCTCTTTGAAGAATCCTTCAACTATTTCATATGGTTCTAAGGAAATCATATCAATGTGATCTACTAGAGAAGGTGGTCTTGGAGGTGGAACTAATGATGAAGGACCTTCTCTTGGTCTTTTTTATAATTTCCTCTCACTAGGTCCTTGAATTTGGAGCACTTTATATTTTGTTAGTCTTGGAGGTTCACTTGAGGTGGAAGATAATAGATGATATTGCAATGGGTTCATCTTCCATATTTCTCTAGTTGGTTTCTCTTCTCTTTGCAATCTATGCTCAAGTTTGAATCCATGTTGCTTGCATTTGGCTAGTAGCTACTCAAAGTTTTTAGCCTTGGTGTAGAGATGGTCATATGGGATAACCCTATACTCATAGGCCACCTTGGTCAACTTCTTGGATTATATATGGAGGACAACTTTTTTATTTGGGTCCCATTCTTTGAGGTCATCCTTTTAAAAATAGAAAGCATCTTAATGTATGGACATAACATCCAACTATTTCCAACCATAGATCATGGTTTATCCAATAAATAATGGAAAATGATGTAAAATTCCTTCTATCTTCTCTTTGCATACATTGTCAATCCCTTGGAGAAGTTGGGAAGCAATTTCATGTTCAACCAATTTGATAGGGACATAGACTGGCAATCTATATGGCTGAGTCATGACTCCTTCCATCTTGATGATGGTGTAATATGTGTAATACCATATGTCACCCATGGTATTTAAGTATTTCTTGATGAGGGGGTACACTCTAGGCATGGGGTTCCCTATGATAGTCTTAACCAAGGTAGGATAAATGAAACCATAAATGAATTACATGTGACCCTTGTATTTAAAGATATATAATTTTGAATAATTATGAGATATGGTAATCTTTCTATGAGAGGATTAATTATTGATATCAATAATATGTGTGGAGGCCATTAATGAGTCTAGTAAATAGGACATCATGGTGAATTATTGGTTGGTCTTC
Organism: Torreya grandis; assembly: GCA_037957365.1. Classification (NCBI taxonomy): domain Eukaryota; kingdom Viridiplantae; phylum Streptophyta; class Pinopsida; order Cupressales; family Taxaceae; genus Torreya; species Torreya grandis. The sequence continues at coordinate 116,344 of JARHVA010000242.1, read as the reverse complement.
CTTTTTATGCCATAAAATTGTTTTCCCAAGTGGATGCTAATAGTTCTCTAATAGGTGGATTTAGCTTCTCTTCCACCATGAACTATATGTAGGAAACCCATTTAGGGTCAATATAGGTTATGGTGGCTTCCCTTGAATCTCTATTAAATAGGGTCATGATGATAATAATGACTTATTTGAATTGCATAATAGGGATATTCCCATCATGGTTTCTAGATATGTGGGTTCCCTAGTTTAACTAAGGTTTACGAATAGTGTCTAAATTATGCTTGGTTGTCCACTCCTTGATGGTGGGGAGGTCTATATGAGTCTTATGTATTTTATAGTAGCCCTCAAAAGATATAGAGGCAATGTATGATATCCCTTTTGACATATCATCCCTAACTATATAATCACCATCAATTCTACAATTGACAAACATAGGTATAAGGATATCTATGCAAAGGAGTACCTCTAATTTTGCAGCTACTCGACCGAGACTAGACATATGAATTTCAACCAAGTTATCTAATTTCCTCTTGGTTACTATGATCCTTTATTCATTATTAGTGAGAGGTTATATTTCCTTGACAACAAAGGAGATATCTAACCAATTCTTCATTCCATTATTAAGTGCCCTAGTTTCTAATTCTATGTCTCTAAAATATCTTCCCTCATTGTCCATAGAGAAATACAATTCTACCTCTTCTTTCCATTTTTCCTAGCTTCTACCATGATTCCTAAATTGCCTTGGGTGTATGACTAGATTTTATTTGTTCAAGATGAAATTTGATCGTGTTTAATGTAATTATGTCTTAATAGTTAAGAATTAAGGTTTTATGTTGTTTTTCTAGGATTTTTTAGAGCTTTAATGGTGAAGCTAGTAGTCTTCATAAATTAATTCATGCCTTAGATCTTATGGATAGCCTCACTTATGCAAATTATATGTTTTATAAGTGTACCAAATATTTGGATTTGTCATTTAGTGCTTACATAGTGCCTATGTGGCCTTCCTAAGCTTATTTCTATGGCATCCCTATAAAAATTCCTTTGAAAGCTAGTTGTTGGTTTACAAATCAATTATTTTATCTTCACGTTGTTGGATCAGGACCCCCAAATGAGCATGAACTATTGATGAAGATCTTGGAGGTTTCCTTTGATTGGTTGTTTAGATCTTAAATTAATCGATTGCTCTAAGTGGCATATTTTTGCTACTTTAGGATAGACTTTGGAGTTTGGTGTTATAATGAGTATGGTTCTTTCACATGTTGAGTTATCAGGCTTTAACATCTTAAGTTGAAAATTCATCCTTTATTTTTCTTCATTAGATCAAGACCTCTGATCAAGCATGATTTATTAGATCCTATAAGATTCACATGGTTTAATTAGTCTCGAGTCTTAATAAAAATTAGGCCTAAAATATATTCTTAAGGTTTATTTATGCTAATAAACACTAACAAACTTAGGCTAAGTTCTTTTATTCTAAGTTTTCTTTGTTAATGTACTAGGGTCCCTTTTGAAGGGTTTTAAACACACCCCTTTTGCCTAGGCTAAAAGTTAATTGAGGTTAAATTTGATGGCCTCACTAACATCAAAGATGTCCTCACAAAATTTGAATGAAAGGAGTGTGACTATCAAATTTAGTATTGAGTTTCAGTCTATGAGGGCTTATGTTTGATTCCTGAGGTCATATTATGTTTATGAACATGATAAATCTTCAAATTGAAATTATGGCCTTAGTCCATATGACCACATCTTAGGGCTTATCAATCGAATAATTCATTCCATTAGATCATATCGATGATATAATGAGGGCCATTAGATCTATGTACTTGTATGTGTTTGTCTTTGAATTACCAGGGACTCTTTTATCTTCACACCATTAGATCAAGATTTGAGGGTGAACATGGATCATTGGGTCTACAAAAGTGCATGAATTTTAATTCACTAATTGGTCACATATAGACTTAAGTAAAATGATTATTTCTAAGTTAATTACATGAATAAACATGATGAACTTAGAGCTAAAGTTTATTATGTTGAGCCTAAGGTTAAAACATTAATGTGTTCCCCTTTGATCTTAGGTAAAATTTTGGATTAGGTACAACTTAATGGTCTCATTAATGTCCAAGACATCCTCATGGGTGTCAAAATATGGGAGTAGGACTATAAAATTAAATCTTGTAGGAAAATTTTCAAAGAAAGTGAAGTTGATGTATGGTTATTCTTGGGTGATGTGATGTCATTAGATTAGATCTCTAGGGAAGTGAGAGCTATTGAATCTATGATTAAATCAAATTGTTAAGTTAGGACCTGATATGTATAATGGTTTGGTCTAAGGTTTTGATCTTAAGATGTTGTTTGTGTTAATACACACAAATACATTTAAGATTGAAGCTTAGGCTAAACAAAAATCCTTGGCTATAAATGAAAGGGGTCTATGGACTGAAAATTAGGCAAGGTTATGAGGTTAACAAAGGGGGAAAAAATAAAAAGGTATAAGTATGATTTAGTATTAAGGTTTGTTCATGTCAAAAACATGATCGAGCCTTAATATAAAATTAGACTTAAGGTTTTTCAAAAAAGAAATATGATTTCCTGTTAAACTTATCCTTCAATTTTTGAATTCAAATCATAGGGTTTTTTGCTTGGGAACACTCCATTTTTCCATGAAAGTTACACTTCATCATCCAAATACAATCATTAGTATGGTTAGCCTATAAATCATAATCACAAGCAGATATGTAGAGGTTCATGTCCCTTCAAGTGGATGATCTTAAAATTCTAAAAGAGAATGACCTTTCCAAAGCCAATTCAAGCTACAGATGTTTTAAAATATTCACAAAGGTCCCTATTTTATAGAAGTGAAAAAATGGGGGTGTGTTAATCCCAACAAGTGGGATGTTAGATTTTTTTTCTCTCTAAAAAAATAATCTATGACATGGGCGTATATGACTGAATAACAAGAGACAACATTTTTAATAGGGAATACTAATTTAATTAAAATATCCCAAGTAATAATTATATTTACATTGTGACTATATGTGAGAGAGCTAAATAAGTATTCACTCCATTAATAAATGTGTATACTAGATAGATGCTTCTAATATGATTAGTTGATTAAAATGAAAAGATATGGATGGGAATGAAAGGTGAGGATATTTAACTTAAACATGAAGTTGCTATTATTGCTAATAAGTTGAGAATATAGATTATAGACCTATAGGGAGGTAAAAAGGTGAAAATTGGTACTATTAATATATAAATAATAATAAAATGTTAAAAAAATAAATTAAAATTACATATGAGATAGTTGTGGATAATTTAATCTACTCATTATAAATAACACAAAAAGTGGAAATGAGGCTATATTCAAATACTTGAAAAATGACATAAAGAAATTAAAGTGTACCTTTCATTACTTAAAAAAAGTAATTAATGTTGAGGTGAAATTAATTTATATAATTATATGTGATATCATCTTAGTTCAGGATGTGGGGGGGGTTTTAATTATGTTCCAAAGCATGCTCCAATGAGATAGTTGTGGATAATGTAATCTACTCATTACCAATTACACAAAAAATGGAAAGGAGGCTATATTTAAATACCTAAAAAATGACATAAGGAAATCAAAGTGTACCTTTCATTACTTGAAAAAGTAATTAATGTTGAGGTGATATTATTTTAGATCATAATATGTGATATCATCTCAGTTTAGGATGTGGGGGATTTTAAAACTATATTCCAAAGCATGCTCCAATAAGAACTTAAAGTTGTACTTTTTAAAATATGAATGGAACATTAATATCTATTTCATCAAATTATTTGTTATAATTTTAGAATTACAATACATTAATAATGTAGTATTGTTAAATATGAATGGCAGATTAATATTTATTCTAGTAAAATAGTTTTCACACTATAGTTAATACTATTCAACTTACATTAAGGGAGACACACTATTAGTGGTGCAACATAATTTTTGGGATTCACACTGCAACATAAATGGAATTTAATAATGTTCAATTTAATTCATATGAAACTCTAACATTTTTTTAACTTATATTTTTCATTTGACATGTTGAAATGGATCGAAAGTCACATTTTAAATTTATTTAAAAAAATAAGTTTTATATTCACTAAAATAATGTTTTCCAATAATTTTAAATAGTGTAAATGTGTTTTAATATCATGTAAAATTTTTAAATATATTAGATAATAATATATCTATTAGGTGGCACAATGATAAGTATGGGGAAATATGTGGTCAAAACCTATTTCCCCTAGATATGAATGAAAAAGTGAAAAAAAGGATATAATTGAAATAAAATTTTGAGGTTTTTGGAATCCATTAATATCATAATATTCCTTTTATTTGAACACACTCATGAGGATATAGATGATATTTATGGAATATTATTATCATCATTATGCATATTAGAAATACTATATTCTCCAAACATCATAGACTTATATAGGACATGCCAAGAGGGTTAAAGTACATTCACTTAATAATTTATATAGGAAGTGTAATAATTCAATACCTTCATGAATTCAAATTTATCAAATAGAAACCATAAAATAGTGGGTATTAAAAAACCTAATATGTTTAGGTTCTATGTTGTAGAAAAAACACTAGTGCTAGAATATAAATTAAAAAAATAAATGATATGTAATTGTCTTGTCCAATCCTAATTTAGAATATAATGGTACAAAAAGCTTTCCCATAGGGTATCCTACATATGAACCATTCAAATAAATCAAATATATGAAATATTTACAAAATGGAATAACCACATCTAATGAAAATTTTGGAAAAACTGTAATTGATGAAGGTAGACAACATTGGATTCTAATGATAACATATTGGATTTTTTTTAATGTGACTTAAATAGACTATTTGTAGACTATATTAGGATGTCAAATGTTTGTTTTTTGATAATAATAATCCAAGACATGGACATGTATGACCAAATAATAAGAGCCACACAGGTTCATAGGGATGATTATTTTAATATAAATATCCCAAGTAATAATTGTATTTGTGTTGGGTCTATGTGTAAGACCTAAATAATCATTCAATCCATTTATAGCTATAAATACCATACAAATGGTTATGATATAATAATTTAATGAAAATGAAAATATATGGATGGGAATGGAAGGTTGGGATATTTACCTTAAACATGAAGCTGATAATGTGGTTTAAAAGGTGAGGGTTAAATATTGGAGACCTATAGGGAGATCAAAAGGTGCACAATTGTATTATGATTATTTTGATCCTCATGAAATTTGGACCAAATTAGATGAAATTACACATGATATTGATGAAAATATTGTACTATACATGTGAATACCAACACAAAAATGGACAAAATAAAATAAATAAAAATGACATAAGACCATTAAAGCATACCTTGCACCACTATAATAGAGTAATTAATGCTAAGGTGAAATTATTTAATATCATAACATGTGATATCAATTTGGCCTAAGAGTGGGTTTTTTAAAATTTATAATCCAATAAGACCTTACATTTTTACTATTATTTAATATGAATGGATGATTAATATATATTTCATTATTATTCATCATACTTGTGGAAGTATATGACCTTAATAATGTAGTATTGTTTAATATGAGTGGAAGATTAATATTTATTCTATAAAAATATTTTTCATAATTTTCAAACTAGGAATATAAAATTAATGTTTAATTATGTAATTTAAATATTTTTAAAAATTTAATTGATAGTTTCTACTTACATTAAGTGGATATGTGCTAGTAGTAGTGCACCATAATTTTGATGCTTCACATTACTAGGAAGATTCCATATAAGTATTTTATAAATTGAAAAGTAAATTTATATTAATAAAAAATGATATGGTACAACACTATTCATAAAAAATAGGTGGAAGGAGTCACACCCCACAATCAAAATCACACCGAGCTAGAAAAATCCTCTAGAGAAAAACTAGTAAATCAGAGGGTTAACAATGACCACATAAAAGATAGATCACATCAAGTCATATTAGCACATAAAGAACAAGAAGTACATTAATAAATAACAAAAATCATGTTGGATAGAGGGTGTGGTAGATAAGGAGGATCAATATATTTCATCCCTAACCTAATGAGCAGGGGGTCATCATCCATATGTAAGGGATCTAACCCCTCATTCTAATGCTTATTTTCTATTTCATTAGCTTATTGAGAGGTTAAAATAACAAGGGCTAGGTATAGAAAATTGTCTTGTGGAGGAGGACCGTGACCCCCCTCTACCATCTCCTCTATTAAAACCATCTAAACTTCCATGGTGAGGGGATGAGTGGTGAGAATGAGGAGAGGGAATGGTATCAAGGATTCAAGAACATTTATAATGAACACACCATCCTCACCCATGATAAGGAGAATGAAAATTTAGAAGATCCAGAGGTTTATGGCTAATCGTGCATAGGGCATTTACCTAATGATCTAATAAAATCTAGAGATGATTAAGCATCATATGAACTTTGTCTATTTGGCACTAAATCTGGAGCATGACATTAGAGATCACAATTTTTTTTAGTTATATAAAATCTTATTTCCATATCTTCATGATTAAAAAAGCATAGTTTATAGCTTTCCAACTTTGAAAAAGAACATCAACATGAAAAATCTATAAAAATCTATTATATATTGTAGGAAATAAGTAGGAATCCCCTAAGATATCCATTTTATAGGTAAATCATTCCATTTTGGAAGGATTGAAATGGTTTTAAACCAATTCCAAGTTGACTGGCCTTTAGTACAATACTATAAAATATTCTTGATTATCTATGATTGGTGATAAGCCAGGAAAATGGAATTTGAAACACCCATAAGATTAATATGGCCACTAACAGAAAAACCATAGTAAATAATACACTATTGGAAGTGTGACATTTTGTTTTCAATAAAATCAATCCATATCATGGACAATCTTTTAGACCACACTACTTGTCTAGAATGAATATTTCATTAGTGATTATGAATGTCATATTGAATGTATTGAGGAGATATAATATTATACCCCAAATGAGGAGAATAACAATAAAATGGAATGTAAATATGATAATTCTAACTCTTCCACCAATAAAGATGGGATATGATTCTAATATTATGAAAGTACTCTTTAGGTATAAAACTCTAAACTTTTGTAATAGACTTAGAATCTTCCTTGTTAAAGTTAAATATATTATGAACTGGGTTACAAGAAATAAAGGTGTGATAAACTTTGTATAATAAATCCACAATTTTTTTTAATACCCATTTTAAATAAAAACAATCTCTTAATCCATGGGGACATGGTAAAAGGAACATTATGAAAATTCAACAGTGGCAACCATCAAAGAGAGTGAGAATTGAGAGATTGACCAATCATGATTCTCTCTTTTACCCAAATGAGATGAGGTTTGATTCATTCCTAATATTTCAAAATGCTCATAATAACAAAATTTTCAATGATCTTAACTAGAATAGAGGTTATGAGAAGACTATACAAATCAAGGCCTTGTTAGGCCTTTCTATCACAAGTGTGTCCCTAAGAAATATAGTTTCCTAATAAAATATTCCAAGATTCATCACCTTATATCCCTATAATGATTAACTTAATACTAAAATTAAGCCCTTAAAGCTTAATATCAATGAGGTCCAAGACACTGACCTCTTTGGGCTGACAACATATATCCCATGATACTCTATGAAATACCTTATGACCTTCAAAATTAGCCCATAGGAAATCTCTTATAAGTTTTTTCCAACTTGGAATAGGTAGCATTTGATGGATATTGACATGAAGATTAATATACATGAGTACTGGTGAACACCTTGGAGTAAATTTGAAACTTGCTTCCTAATGGCAATGGCTTGGTGATCTAAAAAGAGGTCTTTTTCTAAACCCTTTCAACCACATATGACCATAAATCAATAGAAACTTAAATTGAACACCATGGAAGAGCCAATACCATTGATATCCATCTATCCAAGGAGGTTTTGGAAATAGATACTGGTGGTATCACTAAATTTTATTCCATTGAATGGATGACCCTTAGGTCAAACAAAAAATATGAAGACATTCCATAACAGTTTAGATCAAGGCTTCTTTATCTTGAAGAGTGAGGAAAAAATCATCAATAAAGTGATGTTTAAGCATCTAAGGATAAAAATTAGGGAGAGAGATGTCCTTCACCAGACCTTTGGAAGTATATTTATATTTTTCTTTAGCATAATTTTTATATTTTATTTAAAATAATAAGTTTAAAATTCACTAAAAAATGTCAAATACTTTTACATGGTGTAAATATGTTTTACATTCATAAAATGATATTTATTAGTCTTACATGTCATGATGTGATTAGTTAATATGAGGTGAAATTTGTATAATGATAAGATAGTACTATAATGATTAAGTAGTACTATGATAACTATGTGGAATTATTTGATCAAAATCCATTTTAAAGAACATAATAAACTATTATCCCATTTCAACAAGATATGAATGAAAAAAAATTTAAAAGGATATAATTATAATCCAAATTAGCATTATTTGGATTCTAATAATAGATGTTTTACTAGTTAAAAATAATAATGATATTGGAATTAGATATCACAATAGTTAAAAAACAATAATTTAAATATAGATTTAATTTGAATACCTAAAATACCATGAAAGGTGATACTAATGGTCTTGATTCATAGGAATATACCTATATTGAATAAAATGATGGTTATAGTCATAGTAATTAGTGTATATTTTCTTTGACTAGCCCATGCATTAGTAGTGGTTCCCACAAAAGGTGCTTGACTCAAAACTACTTTTTAGGTCTCTCCTTGAATAGGAATATTCCAACAATAAGTTATCTTTGGATAGGAATTGGGTTAGACCTTAGCCTTCTTAGTCCAATATTAAGACACATTCACACTAAATCTTTATTTTTAATTTCTACCATTAATAAAATTTACAAATACATGATTTTTAAGTCATCCTTTTAACTAATTGTCATAATCTAACATTAATTGAAAGTTGTAGTTAGCTAGTTTATAATTAGTATAAATAAGATCCTAGACTAGTGGAAAGGTATCCATGAATTATATTATTTGAGATTGATCAAAGGAAATATCAACATCTAAGAGGATATAAAATTTTTAATGCAATTAGACTTTATTTTTAATGAAATACTATATTTTTCTATTCATTTCTAGTATTTAAGCTATTTTTCTAATTTGTTGCAAGAAGGATACTATGATTTGTTATCAGAGCTCTTTCCAATGTCATTTTTATATATCAGTATTAATGGATTATAACTCTCTACTAATTCGAACCATATGATATCACATCATCCAATCAAAATTTTATGATAAAAAATTGGTAACATGGTGGCTACACTAATCCCCCCCACCCCGCCCCCCCACCAAAAAAAAAAATCTAACTTTTTCATCATATTTCCTTTTAGGTTATAGCCTATGTTCCAATAGTTTTATAAATAAAAAAATAATACTGTTTTGGGATAAGTGGTTATTATTTTTCTCTAATTATGTTGAGTGGGGGGTTATTACCCAATACACAATATATTAGACAACATTATATACATATTTTTTCTTCCATAGAACTTTCGGTATATAGGAAGATTCCTAGTTTGTTTTTACAACTTATCTATAAGAAGCCTTCAAATGTATATTAATTATGGTGTAGTAGTAAAAATTTAACCCCAAAAATTTACTCATAATCAACTTTAGAGATGTGATAATGGACTATGGGTATTTCTAACTTCCATAATTAGTTCTATGAAATATTTATCCAACACTATTTATAAATGGGATACATCTAAATGTGATCCCATAACTTAGACACACCTTTTATTAAAATACCTATTTTTTTCACAACCACATTAATTTGAGAATTTTAGAGTTATCCAAACCCACCACCATCATTTTATTTTACCAAAAACATCACATTTGATATCATAAATCAATTTTGATATAATCTTAGTTATATTATATAAATTAATAGTCAACAACATCATATTCTTCTAAGTGACCATCCATAGAATCAGTATTTACATGTCAAAACAAGGTGAAAAAATTATTTTGGGTTAGTTATCTCTGAACCAAAAAATTTATGAAAATTATTAATGAATTTTGACCCACAGGGTATATTTATAGTATTATTTTTTTTAATTTATATAAATTTTTATTTTTTCCCTTGTGAAAATTATGTCATGATCATCTCATTGAGTTGATAATTTTAACATATAGATTTAGTAAGCTTTTTATATCAACCCCAAACCCATCTAGCTAATGGTTGTCACTTACATAGCATTTTAGGCCATGGTGTATAATATTGAGGAAATCATATCTAAATTAGAATTTAAACTTGACTCCCAACTCAATGAGTTGACTGAGTGACTACATGATATCAATGCATAAAATACCATGTCATCAAATAGACTCAATGGATATAGTCATTCTAATTCAATATTTTTATATAGAATGATGTTGCATGGCCATAATACACTTTAAAAAAAATTTTGGTATAGAACTGACCAACCAAATTTATTTTGATGAATAATATTTCAACTTGCACAATACATTAGGGGTAGAAAAGGTACCCATCACATCATTTCACTTAGACAAAAAAATTATAAAATTATATTAAAAATATCATTAATAACCCACTTGAGATGATTCTATCAAAAAATAATTGTTTCTCTTTAGTCTTATCATTTATGGTGATTTATAAGGAGTCCTAACTAAACTATGAAAATACAAAAAAGTTCATTAGTATCAAGCTAAATTTGACAAATTGGCCAATGAAGTTGTAGGCTTAAAAGATGATTTTTTCAATATTTTATTTCATCAGTGGGTTTAAGGATATAATTTATTTGGAGGTCAAGATGTTAAAATCATATAAAATTATGGAAGCATTAGGATTTGCCACACTTTTATAAGAAAATATCACATCCCAATGCTTTTCTTCAATTTTTGGTTCTTTCAAGAAATATACTATAATTAACAATAAAAACCCCTCCTCCAAAGATACCCACCATTAAATGAATTAAATAAGGGAAAATGTGTGCTCATCACAAAGAATTTATATGCTAAAAATGAAATGAAAAATTCACTAGAGGATACAAGTGCATTGAATCAAATTTTTAGTTTCTAGATGTAGAGTCACTACTAGATGCTAAAGAATGGGAATATGTTGAAGATTCCCATGATGAAGAACCTAAAGTCAAATAAACTAGAAGTATGGAATAACACCTATAAATATCCATGCATGACTTATCTACCATAACCCCTTATCTAAATATGATATTAAAAGCATATTTTAAGAAACACCCTTTCACTATTCTCATTGACTCTTCTAAAACACACAATTTCATTAATCATAGGCTTGACAAACAAGCTAGTTATTTTTTGGATCCCTATTCTAGTTTTGAAATGGTGGTTTTCAATGGAAAATAATTAAATTACAAAGGAAAATATTTTATTTCATTTATGTGGGGGACTATACACTTAATAAAAACATGTTTTCCTTGCACTTGGGAGGATGTGATGTGGTTCTTAGATCCCAATGATTGCACATTCTTGGCCCTAGCTTGTGGGACTTCTTCAAAAATTTAGATCTAATTATTCAATAATAGACAATAATACAAAATAAATGTCCTCTTATTAGGATGTAATAGTGTCATCAATTCCCACCACATGGATAAGATCCTCAATAAAGGCTCACATGGAATCAATACTTGACTCTTATATTCCACTCAACACAACACTTGATTCTTGCTAGCCTGCTACCTTAAAAAATGTTTTAGTTAAAAATGCATTGGTATTTGAGGAAACAACTAGATTTCTAACTTATCTATCATAATACCATCATATTCAACTCCTTTTAAGTAGTTTACCCCAAAAAATTCATCCATACCACTATCTTTTTTTTAATGTATAAATTGAAAATATGCTTTGAGAACTCCATTAGGCAGGAGTAAGTCATCTGAGCACAAGTCCATACTCTTCCCTAGTTCTATTAGTCCACCAAAAATATGTATCTTCATGACTCTACATTTATTTATATAAGCTAAAAAATCTCACTATTAAATATAAATTTCATACCCCAATGATTGATGAAATTATTGATAAACTTCATGGTTCCAAATTCTTTTCCAAATTAGATTTATGGTCTCGATATCACCAAATATGCCTCAAATATGAATATATTATAAAAATTAATTTATACATGCATGATGATAACTATGAATTCTTAGTCACTCCTTCCAGGATTGCCAATGCCCCTTTCATATTCCAAGGTTTGATGAACAAAATATTTCACCCCTTTCTACAAAAAATCATCCTAGTCATCTTTTATGACATCCTAATTTACAACAAAAATAGGTAAAAACCCCTCCATAACCTATAAACTAATATAAAAATTATTTAGGACCACAAAATACATGTAAAGTGGTCTAAAATTTCCTTTGGTAAGTAAGAGGTGTACTTATGCCATTTTTTCTAAAAATAAAGTGTTTGGATCAACCTTTCTAAAATTGAGGCCACAAAAAAATTGTCCTAAACCTAAGACACTCAGAACCCTTTGTGAATCTATTTTACTTACTAAGTATTACTATAAATTTGTTATATCTTATGATTTTTTACCACATTGATATTAATGTTAAAAAAAGACTCAATTTTATGGTTTGTTGGAGATAAACAAGATTTTTATATTCTCAAATAGGGTATGTGTATTACACTTATTTTGGCCACATTAGATTCCTAAAATACATTTATCATTGAAATTTATGCATGTGTAAATGGAATTTGTGTTATACTAATACAATATGGATGTTCCATCACCTTCACTATCAAATATCTTAGTGGGTACAATTTGGCACAATCAACATATGAGAAGGAAATGATCATTGTCCTCCATGTTTTTAGTAAGTGGTGACCATACTTATTTTTTTGAAATTTTTATATAAAAAATAATAATCAAAACATAAAATAATTCTTGGATAAATGGGTCTCTTCCACAATTAAAAAAATATTTAATTTCCAAATTGATTGAGTATGATTATGATATCACTTATAAGGGAAAGGAAAATATGGTTGGTCATGCACTATCCCACCTATATGAAGAAAATGCATGGATTTTTACCTTATCAATCCTTATTTAAAAATGGATTAATGGCATACAAAAATATTATAAGCAAGATAGTCACATGTAGAATCATTATCCAATTTTTTGTTGACCCTACATCTAACCCAACTATACTTTGGATGGCCAATCCATACAATATATGTCATTATATTGATTTATAGATCCAAGTTATGAATCAATATTTTCACAAGTTACATGACTCACCTTATACAAGTAATCTATCATGTTAAAAAACCTATGAATGGGTTTTTTAGAGTTTTCTTTAGACAATCATCAATAAAAATATCATGACATTTGTTAATGAATATGATGCATGTCAATGCCATAATGGTAGTGCATAACTTACTAATGGACTTGGAAAACATATCCATGCATATTACAAAATTATTACCAAATTTTGATGAAATATCAATAATTTTGGTGGTGGTATACAACCTCTCTACATTTTCCCATTTATGTGTCTTGACCCATCCTTACACCACTTCTACCATCATGCAAACATTCCTCAATCAAATTATATGCCTTCATGGAATCCATTTAATATATATATATATATATATATATATATATATATATATATATATATATATATATATATTAAATGGATATATTTTAAATGGATTCCATGAAGGCATATAATTTGATTGAGGAATGTTTGCATGATGGTAGAAGTGGTGTAAGGATGGGTCAAGACATATAAATGGGAAAATGTAGAGAGGTTGTATACCACCACCAAAATTATTGATATTTCATCAAAATTTGGTAATAATTTTGTAATATGCATGGATATGTTTTTCCAAGTCCATTAGTAAGTTATGCACTTATATATATATATATATATATATATATATATATATATATATATATATATATATATATCATAACGTAACCTTGACAAGTCACTTCTAGTAGGAACACTTCAAATGCATAGGTACCTAATTGAAAATGAGCATTGGTTACTACCAATAGGTAGATGGCAAGACTGAAATTGTTAATAAATTCCTAGAAAAAAACATCTTTGTTATTTTTCCTATTATCATAAAAATAAATTTTTCAAATGGTTAACACTTGAATAATGGTGTTAAAATGCCACATATCACTTAGAAACCATGATGACCCATTAGGAAGTTGTCTATGGTTAGAAGCCACCATATTTTATCGATTATCTTCTAGGTAGTTATCATGTGTAAGTAGTGTAAAATATACTTAGTGCTTGAGACAATAATTTTCACCACCTTAAGGATAATATCCACATAACATATAATCACATAATAATTAGGCATGTTAGTACCATTGAAAATTCCCCTTTCAAGCAAGAGATATTGTTTTACTCTAATTATAACCTTATAAGAAGTCTTCTATTAAGATAAATGGTCACACAAAAATTTTAACCAAATTATATGGATTTTATAAGGTTATTCAATAGTTTGGTCTTGTAACATATAATATATAAATTACACCCTCTTCGCATGTCCATCTAATTTTTAAAGTTCAATATTTGAAGTGATTCCTTAGGTAAAATGCTATAACTTAGACAATACTTCCTATGATTGAATCATAAGGATCTATACTTGAACCTGAAGCTATTATTGATATACACTCTAATCAACTTTAAAATTGTCCCATCACTGAGGTTATAGTTTATTTTCATGGGATGAAACCAAAATATGTGTCTCGAGAATCCCTCCTTCAATTATAACAACAATATCCTCATCTTTATCTTTTAAGAAAAATAATTTTAAAGGGGATGGAAAGTAATGACCCTTTCATAGTAAATATTTCATTTAAATTATTATCATTAATTAAATAATGGACTCATATGCTTTTTAAGTCATCCATTGAGCTAATTGTAACAATCCCACTTTCATGGGAAGCAGTAGTTAGCTAGTAAATAATTTGTATAAATAAGAACCTAGACTAGTGGAAAGGTATATATGAATTATATTTTATTGAGCTTACTCAAAGGAGGTTTCTCGATAAAAAATGCCAATGAAATTGTATTGAAATTATGTTCCCTTTTTAATGTGAAAAAATATTTTTTTGCTCATTTTCAATATTATTTTTGATATTTGAACTATTTTTCTAATATGTTGTAGGAAGGGTCATATCATCTAAATAGGTTTATGCATATACACTCTTTATTTATAATTTTTATGGTTATCATCAAAGAATGAATTTTCCTCAAAATCCATCCTTTCATATTTTATTTTATTTACATAACTTGATCTTGTTGTCACTTTATTATTTTTTATTTTTGTATCTTACACATCAACATCATCAATTAAAATTGTCATATCTAATAATATATTGTATGTTTGTATCATTTATTTTTTTGACTCTATTATATTTATTTATTAGGTAGAAATAACATTGAAATAAATGAGCAAATGAATTGAAAGGAATAACATTACCTTGATGAAATCAAACCATAATTTTGAGACAAAGGTGATAAGTGAAACAACCTCATTTTTTTTGAAATTGTATATCAGAGTACATTTTTGGATGTGTGTCAGACCCAATACCTCACTTGCTGATGCAAGTAATAAATGTTTAGCACACTTGCATATACACAACCAGAATTGAAGGAGGTTAACTAAGGTAATTAACTAGAGGTAACTACATACAAAGGATTCTATGGGGAATCATGTTGCCTTCTTATATGTTTTGGGGTTTAGATTGTATCGATGTACACATACATGGATAAGACTCAATCACCATATGTGGCACTTTTTATTCCACATAGGACCATTTACAGGTCCTTAACCATAGGTAAATACCTTACTCTCCTTAGTGGCTTTTAGTTTTACTCAAGGATGGTCAAGTTCTTAGGATTAGTTTAACCAATAAGGATAAATCTAACATCCTATTTTATCATTTAGGTTAAAATAGGTTTACATTAAAATTACATGTTACTTTATTGATCTAACCTCATAATCAAACATGATTTAAGATAATTAAATTATAATAGTAACCAAAAATCAATTCACATATGTAGATTTATGTTAAGTATACAATAGAAATACTATTTCATAAAAAATAACACAACAAGAATAGATTGAGAATCAAGGCTTTATAGGCATTTGTTAGTGCTATTGACCAAGGTTTTAATCACCTCATAGCCTGAAAATCACTGCACCATTGCCTTATTATTTCACACAACACTCAATTAATAAGCATGAATGGCATTATTATCAGTGATATAATTATAATCAATATCATTATTCATTAAATAAATTTCATGGGTAGCATAGAATTAAATCCATGTTACAACTTTATATTGGCATAGCCATTGTGATATAATAAGACATAGAATTATAAACATAATACAACTAAGAGTACCCATTTAATTAATTATTAATCACCTAATCATTTATAAATAAAGGAGGCTATTAAAGGCAAAATTCTCTTTATATAATATTTTCCATTACAATCTAAGGGAATATATTTAATTTTGAAAAAGCATAATAACTATTATAATCTAGATTTGAACAATTATAACTAAGCTTGTATTCCATAGATCTTAAATGAACTAAATGATCTAAAAGTATATAAATAATAGGTTTTTACATACAAATAAATGCATGCAACTCATACAAATATAAATTCAACTATGTTTCAAGTGATTGGAACCCAAATAAAATGTTCTACTTAAATAACTTTTACAAATTTATGTTGGGCAAGCCTTGTGAAACAATGAAACCAAGTTTAGATATCAAAAAATTAGATGAAGCACATGCAGTACAAAGAGATGAAAACTAACACATATGCATGCCTCCATCATTTTTTTATACAACATTAAATAAAGTAGAAAACCATATTTAACTAACTCATTTCATATGTTGGAGTAATCTAACATAATTTCAATATCAAGTCCATATTAATTCATTTAATATTTTCAACTTAATTCCATTACATGAAAGCTTTATAATAAACTAACCCACTCAAAAATACTATTCATGTCTATGAAATGTATTCATTAAATGAGAGAAATAGATCAACTCATAATTATTAATCATTCTATGAAACATTTTCTATTAAATGAAAGAATGGAGTAATAATTTTTTTATTTAATATATGTAATATACATACCTTTATACATAATCAGGTATGTCTAAAATGTATTTAGAAGAGAGTATTTTATCTATGTTTCCATATGCACCAGTAGCTAGTGTAATTGAAAAATCCATGCATAAATGAAATAATTAAGAAATATCCATGTTCTATACATCTTTTAATGATTTCAACATCATATATAAACAAATTCTCAAGTATATATTGAAATGCATCAATGATAATCATTATGATAATTTACTTTATTAAACAAAGTTTATATGTTTTTAAATCAAAAAACATATGTATATGTTCAAGTATCTATTACTCATTAAGAGCATATGACCAAATCAAAATATTACTTCTACATTAATACTATCAATAGAATTCTCTATGTTACTTATCAAATATAATTTGTATGATTCTATGTAACACTATGTATATGACGAAGTAAATCTATACTCATAATAATCATCAAGTAAATATGATATAAAAACAATATCACATAACTAAATAGAGAATCAATACTTCATTTATAAAGTCAAAGATTATTCTAAGTTAACAATATGAAAGAATCTATGTTAACTTAAAATAGTCATATAACTAAATTAAAAGAGTAATTTTATGTTAATAATTCCATCAAAATACTTTAGCAATATGAAGGGGAACTAATTAAAATTTTTAATAACTTAACATATGAAATGAATTTCCTTCAGTAATATAACAGTTTTTTCTTCCTATAAATTAAGTAATATTTAAGCCTTCCATTATTTTCCTTCTTTCCATTAACAACACAAGTTAGTACTAACATAATTAACCAATACTAAATCAAGATAACATGCTAACTCTATTCATAATCAAATAACATTAAATATAATCAACAAAGTAAAGAATGTTTAATTAACTTAATTAATTCATTACCAACTTAATTCATGTGTTCACAAGATCATTAAGCATGGAACAACAAGTAACTAAATTGGATAAACCCTCCCAACCAACCCTATGAGCCCAACCATTACTAGCCCTTACCACCCTAATGATCAACTAGATGGTGGTTTTGAAAACTAGGGATGAGAAGGGAGTTTTGAAGAATCAAATTATGAGCTAATGGACATCTTGACAAAATAATATAACATAATGAAAGACAACAATCACCATTCTAAGGTGAGATGGGAATAACTAATCCATCACTAATATAAATTATAAGTGGGGTTAAATATTTACAGTCTGTCAAATGATATAGTAATGGATTAACAGCTAAATCCCTTTCTATAGCTTCCAAGATAACTAGTTTGGATCCTCGTCCAAGTATGAAATCAACCTAAGCCATCCCAACTACAAATTTATACCTCAGGTATACAACATACCCACGAAATAGTTAATTATTCAAGTCTAGTCTAGTAATGATGACCCAAAAATAATGCAATCAATATAAAATGCACAACATATAACTCAATCATACAACATTCCAAACAACATTCAACCATTCTAATGATACATAAATATTTAAACTAGAAACAATATAAAAAAATCATAGTAAATCAATAAACTATTTACAAGTTTAAACTCAAACCCTCATAAACAATATATACATATTAAATTTTAATAGAATTCATTCGGGACCCTCAAAGTTTCCAATAAAATATAACCATTTAATATTCATGAGAAAACTTAACAAAGGTAAGTTAATAAGTCTTACGCAAGAATTTACTCAAAATGAAACACACAAAATTCCCATAACACATCCACTTAAACATGCCATCTTGATAATATGTAGAAGGCCATTAAAAGAAACACCAAGATTATGTATATGTAAAACAAAAATTTTAGTTTAAACAAACTAGTCAAAGACATGTTTCAAGAACCATGACTATGTATATAAAAAATTGTATTCAAATAAATAATAAAAACCTAGTCAAATCTTTGTTTTGAAGAAACCACAACACACACACATATATGTATATAAACCCAGTCAATTAATTAATAATAAATCCCAATCGATTCAAAAGCTTAACTCATCATGCAATGCATATAATGTGCCTCAATCATGAACCCATTTTAATATCTTTCTCAAAGAGTCATTAGGACAATAAGCAAACCAGCCTCAATAGAATCCAAACAACAAAATACAGTCATCAACCTTTAAATAAAACCCCAAACATTTTTTAGAATTTTCAAACTAAAAATATTTAATCAACTTACCTAGATAGGAATTTGAAAGTCAAATATAAACCTAGTTATAAAAAACACCAAATTTTTTATCAATAATCCATGAAGATAAAAATGAATACACAGTTGATTTAATATAGGCATTGAGACCCAATAAAATACTAGTTTGAATAACCCAATAAACATAAACACACACACACACACACACACACACACACACACACACACACACACACACACACACACACACACACACACACATGTATTAAACATTAGGTGCAGGGTTAAACAAAATAATCAACGTATGCAAAAAGACCATGAAACCTAGAACCCATCATTATATAGTAGAATCAAAAACCCAATTGGGTGAGTATAAATTTAAAATCCACATAGCTTTCACAAAATGCACACATTCAATAGTAAAACATTCCAATCCAATCTTCAATTAGATTACACACACACACACACACACATTACAAAATTACATGAAAAATATGAAAATTGATTCATATCAAATCATGTTGAGGACTGGATATGCACCTAGAAGTCTTAAGACTTCTGGATAGGTATGCAGCCTCTTTTTTCCAAGATTTTTACCATAAGGAACAAATAACTATCCACAGTCCAAAAAATTCTTACCTAAAAGCATAAAAGTAAAAATCACACAAAAAATCTAATAGGGTAAAATAATTAGAATAAACCCTATATTTCCAAGTTGTGGTGGTGAAAATATAACATGCCCATGTTTAAAAACTAGTTGAGCACATCCAATATTTTTTGCATTATCCTTCCATCTTCCTAACCCCATCTAATCTTTCCATCCACTACCTACTTATACATTCCTTCCATTCAAATCCTAACACCCATTCAATTTCCACTTGAATGTGAGGATAGATAAATACTCCTACATTGACGCCAACACTTCCCAATGCAATCCTACCAAAATATCCCATTTAATGCAATGATCATTGAATGACCCTCCAAAATGGTTAATCTAAATAATAATAAAAAATAAAAAAATCAACTAATATAAACAATAATAAACCCAATTAACATCATAACCCTCATTCAAAAATTTATGCCATCAAACTATATACCAAGCAAACATAATAAACCATGCCACCACCTTGTTATCACAATATTTCATATAGACTAGGTAATAGTCTAAGGGGGTATCATGGGTAGATCTAGGTATGTTCTTAGGAAGTCCATAAAAATAAACAAGTAAATAAGGTCCAAACAAGCATGTAGGTTTTACATGGGAGGACCAAGTAAGCAGAGTTATTTGTGAAGATGAGAGGAGTTTGTTATGGGACATAAAGCCAAAATAATGGTAAGTAAATGACTTAAAGTCATCAAACAATAATCAAACACAATGATAAAAAAATATTACATACATTAAATGTGACAAGAACAAATTTTAAGACAATGACATAATAATGAATAAACCAAGATGTCCAATTATGGGGAATATAAATAAAAATATTGAATACCTATCAGACTTATTATTAATGCTTAAATGTGTACAATAGGTGCTCAATGTGTTTACAAAACACTTCTCATTTTATAATTCTATAAATTCAGTGCATGAGTTATGGGTTGTGATAATCTTATTATCTATTGGTATAATAGAGGTAGAATAAGTGACTGTTTCATAATATTTATAAAATTTGGTGGTTGGAAGACACCATGGCCAAATAGTAGATTTATTTAAGATATGCAGTAGAGTATGCTAAGAATAATTAATCATGATCAATAACTAATCTAAAATGGATATTTACAATGACAATTAAACTAAAATGATCAGGTTTAAAAATGAAGCAAAAAGAAGGGTAGGGTAGAAAGAAAGATGTTAGTCTTGTTATAGACATTATGACAAAGTTCAAATATCATCTAAATGTGCATTTAACCAATGTATGAAGTGAAATAGATTAATTACAAATCATAACATACATTAGGAAAGCTTCTAAGAAAGCAAACTCACTTTAAAGATTCACTTCTATAAGCAAACAACATTAGCTCAAGTGCAAAAGAAGTACATAAAATGAAATAAGCCTTAATAACTTTCAACTAATCTAGAATTGGAATAAATTATCAAATATAAATTCAAGATATACATCTAGAATCCATAGGAACCATTCAAATATGAAAGTGAAACTAGACAACTGAGAGAGAAACCATATAACACTTCACACAAGCAAAAAATGGGCAATCTTTGTAAAATTATTTACTTATATTACCTGCTCAAATTTTATAAAGTAATTTGTTTCTTAGAAATCCCTCCTCTTTTCACAAATGATAATGCTCATTTTATAAGATGCAAGGAAGCATGTCGATCAATATTAATCTAGTGACATTTGTACAAGTGTATAAGATAGTTATCCTTTTTGTTACATTCTAGAATAAATGATCTTTTCCTTTTAGTTGACTGACCTATAGATAATGTGTTCTTACAAATTGTACATGTCTATACAAAAAATAATATCCTATTTCAAAATATTATACAATGCTATTTATAAAAGGAATATTCCTATTTCACCTGGCTTAGGACTCATTGGTTGATGATATGCTTCATAATTATTGTAGGGTCTTTATTATTCTTGGATGTTACCCCATATAGGCATGGTCCCATTTTCAAGCTCCAATGGCATAGTTAGTTTATAAATTATGAGCTTAGATACCAAATTTTTATATTAACAAGTCTATAGGGTCTCTAATTTAGCCTATTACACTCATATAGCTTTGATGTGGCATTCTATGGCATCTTAGGTCATTTTGTTCATCATTGTCCAAAAATGACTATTGCCTTTTAAAATTCAGATCCAAGTTTATTATGTTAAAATTGACATCCTTGTGACTATCATTTGAGATCTAAGATAATGTCTTTGATGGTTTCATGACTATCAATTATAAACACATGATCCAGGATCTTTGCTATGTTAAATTTGACATCCTCATAATTGCTATTTGATGTCCATGGGAAAATCTTTGATGATTGTATGACCATAAAATTTAAACACATGATCAAGGCTATTTAATATGTTAAGATTGATGTCCTTACAATCATCATTTGAAATCTATGGGATCATCTTTAATGGTTGAATGATCATCAATCTTAACATAGTTATGAAGACTATCTACAAGCCTACCATTTATCATCTTTTGTTTTTATTTTCACTTTACATGTGTCACATATTGACTTCTTGATGTTTCTAGGATCTTTATATTAGAGGCTATGCCACTTTGTAGTCTTATGGAACCTTTCACTATTCAATGTGGTCACACTTTGTTCGATCTAGGTCCTCCACTTAAACACATGCTATAGATTGGGATATGAGTAGTTAAACATGATCGGTCCTTTTGTTTGATGAAATATTAAATTAGGGTTCAAGACTTAGGATAAAATGATTAAGTTAGGTTTGAAACAAATTATATGGGAACTCATGAATTTAAAATTATTAGCCTAAAGACTTTGAATTATGGTTTTAAACATAGAACAAAAGGGACCCCATGAATAATTAAAGGGCCTAAGTGTAAGGATTTTAACCTAAGATTTTTAAGATAGGCTAAATATAAAAAATAGACCCTACAAAATATGACTTAGCATAAGGTCTTAACCTAAGGTTTCATTGTATAAATAAATTTGATAGAATTTTGGGATAAGGCCTTAGGCTAAGTAATAAAAATGACCTTGTATTTTCAGTTAGACCATGCTAAGATAAAAGGGACCATGTGATATAAAATAGACCAAACATAGGATTTTTAGCCTAAGATTTGGTTGTGTTGAAAAACATGACCAAGACTTAGGATAAAAATTAAGCTAAGACCATGGTATTATTATTTTTTTCCCACTTAAACTAAAATAACAAGCTTGTACCAAATTTAAATTTAAATTAAAAGGTCCAGGTAAAACATTAGTCTAGGGTTTAAAAAACATGAATTCAATTAATCAATTATAGACTAAGGTTTAATAAAAGATCAATTTAATATTGAAGAACAAAACCCTAAGTCTATTCATTCCCAAAT
This sequence comes from Torreya grandis, assembly GCA_037957365.1. Taxonomy (NCBI): domain Eukaryota; kingdom Viridiplantae; phylum Streptophyta; class Pinopsida; order Cupressales; family Taxaceae; genus Torreya; species Torreya grandis. Next base: position 92,946 of record JARHVA010000242.1, on the reverse strand, counting down.
CAGCTCCATTAAACTTACAACTTGAAAGTCAACTATCCAATGTTAGCACTTTAGATAAGATTAAATCATAATCATGAATAAATAAGTTAGCCAGATTATAGTGTGGATGATCTTCAAATTAAAATAATGTGAAATCATGCTAATATTACTCTGACCAAGTAGATCTTCAATTTCAAGTTACAAATTTGCATAATTTGACACATAGGTCCCCATTTTTTAGAAATGGGGGTATGTTGACCTCAACAAATGGAAACTTTTAGAGGAAACATAGCAATATTTTAGAATTTAAAGATTCTAGTTCAAACTAATAATTAATCTACTTATTCCATTTTATTAGGCACCATTATTAAAATTAGTTAATGGTTATAAAAAATCTTGCACATGAATAATTAGGATCAAACACCAAAACTTAATCATGTTACACTTTGATTACACTTATTGATTGCCAAAGTATTTAGAGAACCTCAAAGTTCACATCCATAATCATTAACACTAACTTTTATCATGTTTAAATATTCATTGAGGACTATGATTAACTCAAGGAAGGCTTGGGCATTTCTCTGCTATCATCTAGGCATACATAGCCTCAACAAAAATTCCTTTGGCTCCAATCAATGCCTTGTTCCACTACCATCTAGGTATCCATAGCCCTAGTGGAGATGACCATAATCACCCTTTCTTGGAAAGCTTTTAATTTATGTAATAATCTCTTATTTTCATATTTTTTTATACCATTTTGACTTTCTAATAGAGGTTGGGAACCAGGTTAGCCAAGTTTTGGGATTTGGTCAAGTGTTTGATTTTTAGATAATCATCCTTGGATGTAAACTATGTTCAAGACAATTAATATTTTTTAAGTTTAAGCATGAATATGCTTAAATAATTTAATATTTTATCCTACATGTGCAATCCTTCTTAAAACCAAACTTATATTAGAACACCATTTAAAATATCAAGGAACAATTAACTTATCCATAAGTCTTTGTTAGATTCTCTAAACTATAACATCAAGCTCATATTTTAATAATCCATGATCAACCAATGTTTAATAATTCATACCTACATTTCTAAACCTAAAGATCTTGAGCAGTTAGATAAAAATTCAAGTTGAGTGTTGTCCAAAGGACTTATTAGAAGCAAGGAACAAAGCACAAAATAAAACAAGTACATACATATGATATATACAAACAAGGGACAAGAAGAAAAAACTAAAGAATAAGAAATAAACTAAACTAATCCCTACACTAAATGCATAAGTTACTTACCTCCTAGATGAAATGAAAATGATTTAGTCTACTACAAAACCTTGAAGCATGATTACTTTCATTTAATGGCCTCTTCTTATGGATATGATAACTTGTATTCTTGTATCTTCTAGGTGATGTAGCTTGGTCTCCTATCAACATTATTAGATGTATTAATCTAAGACCCAATCATCTTCTTCTCAAACCCTTCTATCTTGCATGAGGAGTGCTAATTATCCTTTAGTCATAGACAAGTAGTGAATTATATCATCCTCATTTAGTTATGGTAGCTCAGTTATCATTCTTATCCTAATGTATTTATTAATCTTAGCTTGAGGTGGAGATGGACTACCAATCATTATACCAAAACTTTCCATGTCATCTCTTGGGTTGAATATAGAAAGTTTCAAAATTTTATTACATATAATATTACTCAATTGATTATATCAAAATAATTGAGTTTACAAATCTATATCAAAATCTACTTTGTAACCCACATATTAAAAATAATCTAAACATGTACTTGCAAGTTAAAAAAATAAATATGGAATAATAAATACATGCAAAAAATAGAGAAATAAGAGATGCTAAAAAACAACATATAGTAATGATAGAGTATTTAACATGGTTCACCCAAATGTTGGGTTACATCCACCAAAAAACTCAACAATTATTCTATTCAAAATTCCAAAGGAATTTATATAAGTACCTATCACTTCCTGCCCCTCAGTGTCTATATCAAAGTAATATAGAAACACCTTTGTTTGAAGATTATTTTTTGTTTCTATCAATTACTAATTAGATCCATTCATTTTTGTCTAAAAATCACATCTACATAATTGTTCTACCTCTTTTCCCACTTTTAAAGGGATGATCACTAAAAATAAAGAAGTACAAAATCTGTTCTAACTTCCTATAGTTATAATCTATTACAACTTCCTTGTAGAATAAAAAAGTACATATCTATTACAACTTCCTTCTATTATAATTTTTTACAACTTTTTTACATAATAAGGAAGTAAAAATCTATTACAACTTCATGAAGTTACAATCTTTTATAGATATTAAAAACAAACTACTTTAAATAGTCATACGACTATGACAATGATGCATGGGCTGTTGACAAATGATCATCTAACCATCCTCAATTTTCTCCTACATTTAATCAATGCCTAAAAGAGCATTATTAACAATATACCTTCATGGCCCTACCAACATAAATCCATGTCCAATGTAACCATGACCACATAAAGCTTATATCAATCCACAACATTAGAATTAAAATTTGACATTAACCTATTCCTATTAATTTATAACAACACTTATATATATAAGCTCATATAATCGATCAAGTTATAAAATTTATATTTTTAGGTTACCCATAGTAGCTATAGACTTCATCTATAGGCTACTCATAGAAATTGTATATTTTCACCTACAAGATACCTACATCAACTATAGTCTTCAACTATAGGTTGTCTGTTAGAAACTATAGGTTTTCACCTACAGGTTGCCTATAGCCACTACATGATTCACCTACAGGTTGCTCGTAGCAATTGTATATTTCTTCTATTGGCTTCCCATATCCACTGTATGTTTCATCTATAGGCTATCCATAACAACTACAAGTTTCTTCTACAGGATCCCTATAGCCACTGCAGGTTTCATCTACAGGTTTCCTGTAGCAATTACAAGTTCTTCTACAAGCTACCCATAACAAATGTAGGTTTTAGGATTTTCCATTAAAATAAAATGAGGCATTATGTTTCCACATCTCCAACATCATCTTTGAAAGGATAATTTATCTTGATTGACTAAAATAACATGATATTAATCTACAACCTTACTATTTGAATCAAGTTGATCAAATTCTTCTACCCTTTTGAAGGTGTCATATGGAAATTCTTGATCCATTTCACTTGCTTCATCCTCATAGTCTGTGCCTAATGGAATCTTAGCTACCTAATTGAGTCTCAACTCATCTTGATTTTGGGTATCCAAAATGATATTGTTGTCTTGGAAAACCTAAATTTCTTTCAAAAAATCTTGGCATAAATGTTGTCATTGGTCTTCTTCTTTAGGGGCAGACTCAATTTCAGTAATGATCTCATATGAGTTACCTTCATAGTTATCTTCTAAATATAATTTAGCTTATATCTGATTTGATTCATGGGGTTGCTCATCTTGAATGTCCATTTCATCTTCTAGATCATCTTTTGGTTCACTTTCTTCTTTAAATGAAAAATCAAAAGACTATAGAAAGCTAGATGTCTTTGTAACACTATCTTGATAAAACATAGGTTTAGATATATCCTTTTCACTTTGATATGTATTAGGGACATTAAAATGATTAGCTAAACCTATATCATAAAGATTCATTTCATGTATGTCCTCATATGACTCATTTTAATTGTTATCATGAAACCTATTAAAACTTTGAGAAACATAGCCTCTATTGGAGCCTTCCCTAGAATTGTCCACTTGATTTTTCAGCTAAATAAAATCATTTCTCATCTTTTTCAGAATCTTAAGTGTGGATTAATTTTTTTTAGTTGGTGCTTCTGAGTTATGAACATGACTACCATTACTAGTGGGAAACAATGCTCTCTATCTTTTTGAATGAAATCCATTTATATCATTATTCAAGAAACCCAAATTTTGTCTAGGATACAAATGGTTTAAGGGAAATTAGTTCAATAGTGGTGTCTAATTTAAGGTAGACATAATATTATTAGAATTATGAAGACATTTAGTGCTGAGAAATTAAATTTGACATTTGGGATGGATATGCAAGCTAACCTTGAGGTTTCATTTGATCAATAATTTTTATAGCTTCAACATAAGCTAATGCCAAGGTGTTTATAAACCTAACAGACCTTTTAAGGAACATAGATGTCATGGGATCCAAATCATACTTGTATATCTCTAGGGCTAAAGACTCTTTAGGTCTATAAGGGGATATAATTCTACTAAACATATTTTAGAACTTAGCATTAAAGGCTTTACTAGGCTCATTTGAGTCTCTTCTAATGGTGTTAAATTGCTAATAAAAAATGCATGGACTAATGATTTTACCAAATTGATCAATAAATATCTTGTTAAAATCATCCTAGCTAGCAATATAATCTTATGGAAGGTTAAGGAATCATTCATATGTAACATCTTTAAAAGTAAAAGGGAACAATATACATGCTACATCTTCATGGATAACATGTAAGAGTCTTAAATTATATTTGAAAGATATAACATATTTTTCAATAATTATAATGCCATTAGGATTGAAAGAAGGTAAATACCTTTCAAGGTTTCCTGGTAAGTCATGTACCTAAATATGCATGTTGATAGAAGATCCACCTGACCATACCATACTTTGATGAGGATCTTACTTTTGGAAATTTTAGCTCCAAATCATGTCTAAAATATGATGTGTAAGCCTCATATTTACAAATAATAATGATCAAATTTGAACATTAAGCAAATTTTGGACAAATATGTATAAAAACTAATAAAAGACATCGATCTTTAACTAAATTATCTTAAATATATATCCAAATACATTAACATGAATGATCTTTACATGTTTAAGCTTAGATGAGCTCAAATTTGCAAAGAACCAATCATTTTTTGAATAAAACCACTATTAATAACCTTAAATGCCTTGGATTTAAGCTATTTTCACCACAAATACTCATGGATCTTTAAATAATATCGATCTTTTGCTAAAGGAAGCCCAAAGACCTGTCTAAACCATTAAGATTGATGATATTTACAAAAATGAGCAAAGGATCAATTAAATATGCAAAGAATACACCAATCTTTGATCAAAATATACCAAAATTAGTAAAGATTCTACAAATTCACAAAGATCTAACTAAGGCCCCTTCCTATAGCACCAATGAAGCTCTTCCTATTAATGCCTAAATGTGTACCACAGGTGCTTAGAGTGTTTAAGAAACACTTCTCATTTTAGAATTCTAGGAATTCAGTGTATGAATTATGGGTTACGATACTCCTATTATCTATTCATGGAATAGAGGCAAAACAAGTGACTTTTTTGTAATATTTATAAAATTTGGTGGTTGAAAGCCACCATGACCAAATATTAGATCTATGTAAGATATACAATATACTATGTTAATAATAGCGAATGATGATCAAGAACTAATCTAAGATCGATATTTAAATTGACAATTAAACTAAAGTGATCAGGTTAAAAAAAGAAGCAAAAGGAAAGGTAGGGCAAAAAGAAAGATGTTGGTCTTGTTACATACATTATGAAAAAGTTTAACTATCATCTGAACATACATTTAACTAATGTATGAAGTGAAACAACTTAAGCCCAAATCAGAACATACATTAGGCAAGCTTCTAAGGAAGGTATGAAATAATGCAAATAGGAACCAGGCTCACTTTAAAGATTTAGTTCTGCAAGAAAACATTAGCCCAAATGCAAAATAAGTACAAAAAATGATATAAGCCTTAAGAACAGTCAAATAATCTAGCATTAGCACAAATTAGTAAATTTTCATTCAAGATACACATCCATATCCATAGGAACCATTCAAATCTAAAAGTAAAACTAGACAACTAAGAAACCATATAGCACTTCATACAAGTAAATATTGGATAATCTTTGAAAAAATCCTTATATTAACTACTCAAAGTTTACAAATAAATTTGGTTCTTAGAACTCCCTTCTCTTTTAAAAAATGATAATGCTCTTTTTATAAGATGCAAAGAAGCATGTCGATCAGTCTTAATCCAATGACATTTGTATAAGTGTGTAAGATAGTTATCCTTTCTACTACATTCTAGAACAAGTGATCTTTTCCTTTTAGTCCACTCACCTATAGATAATGTGTTCTTATAAATTGCACATGTCTACACAAAATAATATCCTATTCAATAATACTATACAATGTTGGTTATAAAAGGAATATTCTTATTGCACTTGGGTTAGGACTTATTGGCTGATGATATGCTCCATAATTACTATAGGGTCTTTATTATTCTCGAATGCTACCCCATATAGGCATGGTCCCATCTTCGAGCTTCTCAATGATAAATAGTTCTATAATGGCATAGTTATTTTAGACATTATGATCTTGGATCATAAATTTTTATATTAACAAGTTTGTAGGGTCTCTGATTTAGCCTATTACACTCATATAGCTTTGGCAAGGCATTTTTATAGCATCCTAGGTCATTCTTTTCACCACTATCTAAAAATGATCATTTTCTTTTGAAATTTGGATACAAGTTTACAATGTTAAAATTTACATACTCAAAACCATCATTTGACATTTGTAAGAATGTCTTTAATGGTCGTGTTACTGTCAATTTTAAACACATGATCTAAGATTTTTACTATGTTAAATTTGATATCCTCTTAACTATCATTTGACATCTGTGGGAACATCTTTGATGGTTTCATGATCATCAAATTTAAATACATGATCAAGGTTATTTACTATGTTAAGATTGACATCCTTGTGACCATTATTTAATATTTAAAGGAACATCTTTGATGGTCACATGATCATCAATCTTAACATAGTTATGGGGACTATTTGCCAAGCCTAACACTTGTCATCTTCTAGTTTGATCTGCACTCTATATGTGCCACATGTTAAGTACTCAGTGCTTTTGGGATCTTTGTATTGGGCTCCAAGGTTATGCCACTTGGCAGTCCCATGGAACCTTTGACTATTTAATGTGATCATGCTCCATTCTATTTGGGTCCTCCACTTAAATGCATTTCATATATTGGGATCTAAGTAGTTAAATATGATTGGTCCCTATATCTGATGAAATATTAAGTTAGGATTCTAGGCTTAGGATAAAAGGATTAAGTTAAGTTTGAAACAAATTATACGTGACCCCATGAATTTAAAAGGACTCAATGTAAAGACTTTGGACCATGGTTTTAAACATAGAACAAAATGGACTCTATGAATAATTAAAGGGACTAAGCATAAGGATTTTACCTAAGCTTTTTAAGTTAGGCCAAACATAAAAAAGGGACTTTTTAGAATATGAATTAGCATAAGGTCTTTACCTAAGGTTTCATTATATAAATAAATATGATGAAACTTTGGGATAAAGTCTTAGGCTAAGTAATAAAAGTGTCCCTACATTTTTAGTTGGACCATGCTAAGATAAAAGGGACCATGTGATATAAAATAAACTAAGCATAATATTTTTATCCTAAGGTTTAGTTGTGTTGAAAAACATGACCAAGCCTTAGGATAAAAATTAAACTAAGACCAATGTATTATTAATTTGTTCCCTCTTAAACTAAAATAAAAATCTCCCACAAAATTTAAATTTGAATTAAAAGGTCTAGGTAAAACATTATTCTAGGGTTTTAAAAACATGAATTTAATTAATTAATTATATACCAAGGTTTAATAAAAGATAAATTTAATATTGAATCATAAAACCCTAAGTCTGTTCATTCCCAAATGGGCTCTATTAAACCTACAACTTGAAACTCAAATATCCAATGTTAGCACTTTAAATAAGATTAAAAGAGAACCATGAATAAATAAGTTAGTTAGACCATGGTGTGGATGATATTCAAATCAAAATAATGTACAATAATTCTAATGATACTCTGACCAAGTGGATCTTCAATTTCAAGGTACAAATTTGCATAATTTGACACATAGGTCCCCATTTTTAGAAATGGGAGTATGTTGACCTCAACACTTTCTTGACTACTCAAAATTCACTCCAGTATGTGATGTACCACTACCAACATTTTCCTAGCTCATAAGATGGTACCTGAAACCATAAATATATATCATCAATACCTAATTCAATAATTGATAATTAGTTATATAACTATAATAAAATATCAACTATAGTAATAATCTATAAAAATCATCAAGTGTAGAATTAAATAATACATATACATATACATATACATATATATAAAGTGAAGGGTTAGCCAAATGACCCAATTTAAAACTAGTTAATAGTTCATGCCAAGAAATCAACAACAAAATATAAAATTAATCCTTTCATATAAACAATAGGCTCCAACAAAAAACACAGTTGAACTAAAAAAGGTTGAGTCCCATTTTAGTAACATACTAGCTCAAATAATACAAGAACACACACACACACACACACACACACACACACACACACACACACACACACACACACACACACACACACACACACACACACACACACACACATGTTCTTGTATTATTTGAGCTAGTATGTTACTAAAATGGGACTCAACCTTTTTTAGTTCAACTATGTTTTTTGTTGGAGCCTATTGTTTATATGAAAGGATTAATTTTATATTTTGTTAAACTAAAAAAGGTTGAGTCCCATTTTAGTAACATACTAGCTCAAATAATACAAGAACATATATATATATATATATATATATATATATTACAAATTTACATGTAAAATATGAAAATTGATTTACTTCAAGGATAGGATGTGTAACCAAAATTCCAAAGACTTTTGACTTTATATACATCCTTTTTTCCAAGATTTTTCCCATAAGGAACAAATAACCAACCACAATCCATAAAAATGCTTACCCTAAAGTGCAGAAGGAAAAATCAAAAAAAAAGATAGCAACATAAAACAATCTGAATAAACTTTGTATTTCCAAGAAGTGGTGATGAAAATCCAATATGCTCATGTTAAAAAACTAGTTAAGTACCTCCACTATTTTCTCCATTATCTTTCCATCTTCCTAACCCCATCCAATCTTTCCATCCACCACCTAACTCTCTATGCCTTTTATCTAACTCCCTATACCCATTCAACTCTCATATTTAATGTGAGGAGAGATAAATCTTCTTGCATTGATGCCAACACTTCCCAATGAAATCTTGCCAAAATATCCCATTCAATGCAATGATCATTAAATGACCCTCTAGAATGGTTGATCCAAATAACAATAAATAATAACAAAACCAACTGATATTAAAAATAATAAACCCAATTAACATCGTAACCCGTATTCAAAAGTTTATGCCATTAAACTATATACAAAACAAACATAATAAACCATGCCACCGCCTTATTATAATAATATTTCATATAGTCTAGGTAATAGTCTGAGGGGGTGTCATGGGTAGGTCTAGGTAGGTTCTTAAAAAGTCCATCCAAATAAGAAAGTAAACAAGGTCCAAACAAGCATGCTAAAATGAGAGGACCAAGAAATTAGAGTTATTTGTAGAGGTAATAAGATTTTGTTGTGGGTCGTAAAGAAATAATGGATGTAAGCAAATGACTCCAAGTCATCAAGTGACAATCAAACACAATAGTAAAAAAATAGTACAAAAATAAAATGCAACAAGAACAAATGTCAAGATGACATAACAATGAATAAATAAAGATGTTTAATTATGGGGAATATAAATAAAAATCATGAATACCTATTGAAATTGTCTGACCACTTAGAATTCACTACGATACTTGATGTATTGCTGTTAACATCTTCCTATCTCATAAGATGGTACTTGCAACCACAAATGTGCATCATCATTACCTAATCAAATAATCAATAACTAATTATAGAAATATAATAAAATATCAACTATAGTAATGATCTATAAAAATCATCAAGTGTAAAAGTAAACATGCCATGTCATTAACATGTAGTCTGAATAACATTAACATGCCATGCCATTAACATTAACACTCCTATCCAGAGCAAAAATAAAATTGCTAAAATTCTTGAATGCTCTATAGGATCTCTCCCCTCTTCTTATTTGGGTCTTCCTCTTGGTTTGAAAGTCCCTGATGCATTCTGGGAGGATCTTATTAACAAGTTCAACAAGAAACTTGTGGGATGGAAAGGAAACCTTTTAAGTCAGGAAGGAAAGTTAACTCTTCTCAAAACTTGTCTTCAAAGCATACCTACTTATGCTTTAAGTCTTTTTAGAATTGTTATTAAATTTGCAGAGGCTATTAAAAAAATTCAAAGAAATTTCCTATGGACTAGTACTGAGGAAAAAAGGAGAATGCCTTTAATTGCTTGGGACAAAGTTTGCAAACCTTTCAGGTAAGGGGGATTAGGAATTAGGAAAATCATAAGTATGAATAAAGCTCTTTTAGCCAAATTGGGATGGAGAGTTTATCATGAAAACAAAGAGTCGAGTAATATATGGAAACATAAGTACCTCTTCAATGCAAAATCCCTTTCTGATTTCTTTTCTTATTTTGATGTAATTCGTCCCTCTTCCATATGGGGGGCAGTTCAGGGGACCAAAAAAACTTTAGAAAAAGGATGTTCCTAGAAAGTGGGTAATGGACTTAAGGTGAAATTCTAGGATGATGTCTGGTTAAAGGATTATCCATTGATGCAAGATTTCCAAGATAAGGATGTAGTTGATCGATGCAAGCAGAGATATGGTATACTAGTTAGTCAGTATTGGTAGAATAATTCCTAGGTGAATTTAACTAATGTTAATCAAGGGTTCAGCAACATCCAATTATCTCTCAATGATGTCTCTCTTTATCCCTATCTGGAGGATAAGATTATATGGCATGATGATCCTAGTGGACAATTTAAAGTCTCTACTATCTTTACTTCAAAGGAAAAGGGTAATCAACCTTTGTGGTCTCAAGCCTAGATGAAGGGGCTCATCCCTAAAATAAATATCTTCTTCTAGACTTTACTTCAAAATAAAATCCTGACCCTTGACAATTTATAGAAAAGAGGAATTAATGTGGTTAACAAGTGTATTTATGTAAAAATGGATTTGAAGATAGAGACCATATGTTCTTGAACTGTCCCTACACTTAGCAAGTTTGGACTGAGATCCTTAATTTCTAGGGTATAACATGGGTACATCAAAAAAGTGTGGATCTATCTTTTAAAAGCTGGGGTTATCCCTCAAAAAATCTTGATGTTAATTTTTTCTGGAAACTAACACTTCCTCATATATGGTGGGGTATATGGAAAGAAAGAAACAATAGAATTTTCAGAAGTAAAGAACTTCCAGGATGGGTGCTTGGTCAGAATATTATTAGAGCTACTAAGGAGAATTTTAAATCACAGAGGGATCCTAATCAAACCTTTCAATTTGATAACCCCTTACGATCTGAAAGGCCTAATCCAAAAATTGATAATCCAAGATTGAATGTAAAATGGAATGTCCCTCCTACTGGATGGATCAAAGGAAAGTTTGATGGAGCAGCTAAAGGGAATCTGGGAAGAGCAGGATGTGGAGGAATTCTGAGAGATCATATTGGAAATGTAGTTGATGCCATTGCTATCCCAATTGGTAAGTTGAATAGTCATATTGCTGAAGCTACTGTAGCCCTATACACTATTAAACTAGCTGTTGAATTGAGATTTTCCAAATTATGGTTGGAAGGTGATTCTTTGAATATTATAAACATCCTAAATAACAAAAACTCAAGTTCATGGTCTATTGAGGCTACGGTGATGGAAATTAAATCTTTAATTCTAAAATTTGAAATAGTGACCATATCCCATACATATAGAGAAGCCAATGGGGTTGCTAACTGGATAGCAAATCATGCTATTCAAACGAGGCAAAAGGTGAGATGGCATAATGCATTAAATAAGCACGTTGATCTCAAAGCACTTATCAATTATGATGACATTCATTCTAAAGAGGGAAAGATCTACTTGGATTAGTAAATTAATGATTCAGAGGAGTGGACTTAAGGTGGATAGATTACCTTCACTAAACAGGTACATTTATGAGAATGTAATGTGGATTTCGCATGTGCCAGCATATAGGCGACTTCCATTTCATTTAAAGAATAATTGGGTCCATTTTTATGTTCTCAATGTTTGGGTGTTGTTGGAATATTGTTTTTTTGGTAAAATAAAGGGTGAACCATGGAAGCAAGAGACAAAAAATTGTGAAGATTGGAAGGATAGACCGGATGTATGGAATATTCTTCAGAAAGGGAGAGTGGTACGTTATATGGAGCGATTGCATGGGTCTAAACCCCATATCACGATGGCATTCTTCAAAAATTGGGTTGATGATAGATTAATTCTCCATGGTGTTATTTTGAAGCTTATAGAGGAGTTCATTGTTGAGGTTACAGGGCTCCCCATGGATGGCATTAAATTCTCTAAGCAGACTAGTATCTCCAATGCAGCTTACAAGAAATTTCTGAAAATGGATGCAGAGGAGAAGCAATTGGAAAAGAGTGGAGATTTCTTCGATTTGGAGTAGATAAAAGGAATTTGGAGAGATGTATTATGCTGCATTCATGAGTATTTTATATTAGATGGTAGAAGCAAAAGAGTTCATAAATTTCATTTTGTCTTTCTTAATCATCTTAGTCATAAAGATATAATTTCCTTCCCCTTCTATTTGTGCTTTTCACTGCTTCAAAGTCTATTTGGTCATAAAAAGAAGGAATCTCGATCAATTTTACATGAAGGACTTATTCTTATCATAGAGGGCTATTGCAAAAACAATGCCATAGTCTCGAATCCTTATTCTGACAAAAATAAGGATTCACAATGTAAGAAGAGTGGAAAAGTGAAAGGGAAAGAAAAAGTAAAACCTAAACCCTCCAGTTTTAAAAAATAGAATGTTGAAGAGGAATTTGAGTGGGAAAGCATAGAAAGTTCTGAGAAGAATGTTTTGGAGGAAGAAGAAGGGATGGAAACTGGGGATTTTAGTTCAAATTTGGAAGGGTATCAGGAAAATGAAGACAAAAGTGAGAAAGAAAATGAAGGGGATAAAATAGAGGACAATACAGAACAAAATAATTCTAATCATGAAGATAATCAGACTGTGGTGGGGGGAAGTGTTAAAGACACAAATATTTTACTTGATAATCTAGCTTTGACAATAGAAAAGGAACATTTGGTTCTGGTTTCCAATCATGCTATGTAGATTAGAGAACAAAACAAGGATGATAATGAACATCATAAAGACCCTGCAGAGACAAAAGAGGAGACAATGATGGAAAGGGAGGACCAAATTGAAAAGGATTAGTCCTTTCCATAGGAGAATGTAGATGACAGTTGTGATGCTCGGCAGAGGGACACTAAGCTTTCCTTCATGAATTTGGCCAAATCCAAAGTTGATGCAATTTTACAAGTTGATTCATGGATGTATAAGGAAATGATGGAGCTGAAGAAGAAAGTAGAAATAATGCAACATAACCAGGAAGCTGATAGGATCAAAATCAATAATTTGGAGAAGTAAATGAGTGATATTCCAACTAAACTTAAGGATTATGAGAATAATCTGAGAAGGCTCATCAAGGAAAGTAGGATGAAAATGGAGGAGGTTACTTCTTGCATATGTGCAGCTACAGCTAACCTTGGAAAATGAGCTAATGAAGAAATAAAATATTTGGAGGGGCCTAGTAAGAGGACCAAGCAGAGCTCGAGGAAGAAAGCCTAGTAAGAAGCTGCTACATCAGCTAAAATATCCATACAAGATACATCAATGGTTGGAAATGAGGCTGTGAAGATGATCCTAGAATTAGAAGACTAAGGTATTCTTTGTTGCTATTGATTTTGTTTTGGTCCTTTCTACCGGATGTTATAACTGGTTTTGAAATTTGGATCTTAGTTTTAAAAACCTATTTTGAGTTTCTAGGTCTCTGTAAAACCTGTGATCTTTCTTTATGGTATTGGTCTGTGGTTTCAAGTCCCTGTAAAACCTGATTTTGATATTGTTTTATAGTAAGTTTTAGGAATGTTCTTCCTATTGGGCATTATCGCTTCATCTTTCTTTCTTTGTTATAGGGTTTTGGGGTCCCTTCAAAACTTGCTTTTACCTTAATCTAAAACATGTAGTCTGAATACTAGTACATTGAGTCCAACCATATAATCTAACTTAGGCAAATAAAACATTAGATAGTTATACATAAACAACAATAAACATAATATTTTAAATAGTATATCATATTTTAAAAAAGGTAGGGTCATAAAAATAAGTGGGTAAACCATCATATGAATAAAAACCCCATAATAATATTGAAAAATTACAACAAGAATATCCAATGACAATAACATGAAGAAGCTAGGATAAAAATGGTATTACTCCAAAATAGAAATAAGAATGCCAAAGCAAGAATAAATCAATAAGATTATTTTGAGAGTGTATCAAGTGTAGAAGAAATGGAAAGGATAGATATTTATAAAGAGCTAAGAGAGAGGAGTTACAAGTACAATCTCCAACATGTGTTTCATGTGTCCCTAATCATTTTACAAGTGGGGAGGATGTGTGTGCCATGTAGGGGAGATGATTTATATGAAAGTAACTCCAAATATAAAAATTGGACTAGAGAGGTGATTGACACCTCAAATGGATAGAATAAATTAAATTTATAAATATAATCAATGCACACACACATAAGACTTAGGATAAGCTTAGAAACATATATGAAGGAAGCAAATTAAGTTTAATTCTCTAACACTCCCCATTAATATTAATTTTAGGGTTATAAATGTGGATAGAAACTTTTAAAAACAAATAAGGGAGTTGAAATTAAATAGTAATACCCCTTAATAGAAAGTCACATCAAGAGGAATTATAATATTTTGAGAGAATCAAGAAGAGAAGGTGCCATAAAAAGTTGTAAGTGTGATCAAGAAGAATCTTCAATAAGCCTCTTAGAAAAATGTGGTCAATCTAAAATGGAACAAAGACCAATCAGAATGAGAAATGATCCATGAAACCCTAAAAAATAAACAAGTTAACACTAGTATTTCAAGTTAGGTACCTATTATTCCAAAAATATGATCTACATACATAATTTAATAAAGTTGGATATACAAAAAGGCAAATGGAGTAAATATAAGTTCCATCATAAAGTGCATTACCTACATGAAAATAAGTTAGTCAAAATAATCATAGAATATATCCTATGAAATAAAAAATAAGGAATGAAAAAAGAGATTGAGAGTATCAAAATAGAGACAAAGAAGATATGTCACTAGTAAAAGATGTTCTATATGAATCATTAGAAGAATTATCACAAGAAGACATATCAAATTATATAGAAGATCCATTGTTCTTAGGAATCCAAATAGAGTTAACCTTAAAGCTAAAAGGTATTAACACACATGTTATGTTATATTTATTTATGTTTTATGTTATTTGGTTTTATACACGAACACACAAAGAAAATAAAACTATTTAAATGTAATATGATAATATTTAAAATTAAGTAATGTATGCCAAATTATATTAATTTACCTATTTACATATGATCAATAAATATAATAAAACACTAAAAAATCAAGAGATAAAAAAAGAATATCTTATTTCATGTTCTGTATTAGAATGTGATAGTGATATGGAATCATGTCATGGAAGTGAACAAGATTAGATATTTTCTCACTTTATGTTTTAATTAATTTTTTATCCTAGATGCTTATTTGAGGTTTATGACACTAGTGTTAACATAAATTTTTATGTTAGACAGAAGTGTCCAATCCATAATATGTTTAGGAATGAATCCAAATTTTTATTGAAGTTGTGTTATCACTTGTATATCTATTTGGTCATTTAGAATACATCATGATGTATGATGAGTCTAGATAATAATTAAAACCCTTATATATATATATATATATATATATATATATATATATATATATATATATATATATATATATATATATATGTATATATATATATTATATCATTTGACTTGGGTAAAAATGGGCTATCATGTGAGTCAAGATAACCATAACAAACCAAATTATTTATAAGTGCTTCTTACATATCCATATACTCTAAAGAGGGCCTTAGAATTGCATGTAGTTCTCCATCCTAGTTATGTGTGTGGAACGGTTATTGTGTAACTATATGATATTTTTATTATTGTAACACTTGGTAAAAAAATACAAGTGTAGATTGACCTTTTGAATGTCCAGACTTTTAATTTTATTAATGTGATATAATTTGATAGCTTTGAATGTAAATATATTTACTAATTTGAAACTTTCTTAGTAATTATTGATTCCATGAACAAAAACCATATCTTTGTATATATATGGATCTCTTGATTTTGAATTAGGACATAATGTCATGTGAAATAAAATAAATATATGTGGATATATGAATAATCATAATGCAAAAAATATATAAAACACTCAAAATATAAGTCTAGGAACTTAGGTCGAGGGTTGCACTTCATTGATGCAGTTATCTAATGCAAATGCATGTATCTATAGGTTAAAAAATCGAGATAAAAAAAATATAGGGAGGGATCCTTTGTACACACTAATAAAAATTCAATTTGATAACATATCGGTCTAAAGAGCTAGTTAAAGAAAGTAAAATAAGATGGAATTGAAGATATCTATATGATATAGCACCATTAGATATATAAATTTATATCAAGATACCTACACATGAAAAAACTATGAAAATATACTATGAAAATACACTTGTATCAAATATGGTTATATAAATTCCACCCCCACCCTTTAATATAGTAATGCATTCAAATAAAATTATTAGTTTGAAAGAAAGAGGAAAATGCATACCTTAGTGTGTAAAACAAACCTTGTCTTTACTTGAGATCTCTTTGAAAATTTTACTTGAATGTTTTACCTACAATAAAAAAATATCACAATGTAATAAATGTATATAATATGTATATGATCAATAATAAAAATTAAAATAAATAAAGAGCATGGATAGAATACACCTATGTGTGTGTCATGTAGTGATGGATCTAGAATGTTGGATCCATTGTGGAGACTAGAGAAATGGAAGGGGACTTGAGACCTCATCCATATTCTATCCAATAATATTACTGAGTTAAAAATTGGTTGATTAGGTTTCATGATGGTGGTGTTGTATCTAGAATAGGGAGAATTAGGAGGTGATCATGCCCCCAAATCAATATAGTAAGAGTGTTGTTTCAACTATCAAGAGTATCACATCTCAACCATCAAATTAGAGTGAAAACATATATTAAAATAGCTTGGTGTAGGATGACTCTATTAATCCCATCATATAAATATGGTGGGATTGGATGATTTAATCACTCCAATATGTAAATAAAACCAACTTTTATAGATGGATAAGGCTCAATGATAGTGCATAAAATTTCATCCTTGATATGGTAATAGTCCATAATTCAACAAAATATATTACATCATAATATTTCATAGTAATTTGGTTAATTTTGAAGATAAATGAACATTTGGTTACATATAAGTAATGAAATAGTGTGCATGCCCCTTACCATATCTGGTGTGAATATAAGTGTTTTGCATAGATTGATGTATATTTTACTTAGCATAAGCACCACTGCTATATAATATATATGTAATTATAGTACAAAAGTACCAAATGCTAACCAAAATAAATATTTGAACCATATACCATGAATTAAATATGGATAATTTGAACTATTGAAAGTGTGAAGAACATGTTTTTATAACATACCCTCACTGTAATATGGAAATACTGAGTAGTAAATAAGTGTGGAGGGAATGTTCCCATGGCATGTAAATCTAAATAATCTAAGAAATAGTGTGAGTATAGAGGACATGTTCCCATGGAAATCCCACACTAAATCTAGATAATATGATAACTAGTGTGAGTGTGGAGAACATGTTTCCATAACATTCCCCCCACTATAATCTAGAGATGTTGAGTATTCAATAATTGTGGAAGTCATGCCTTTTTGTCATGACCCAACATAAATCTTAAGCTATTAATGTATGAAAGACATGCATTTATGACATTCTCCCATTGATGTTACCACCCCATTCTGAGGTGAGGAGGATGTAAACTATTAGTCATTACACCACAAAAGGGTTAAGTGGATATGATGTATAGATATCAAGTGTGTAATATTTGAGTTTGGATTAGATGGTGTGATTTAGTAAATTTTTAAGAGACAATTTAATAATATTCATAAATTTTAATGATGTTTGGTTATCATAAAAATAATTTTGTAAATTTTTGATTTGTCAAACAAATTTAAAAAAAATTGGTATAATATAGAAGAGCTCATTGTTTGGGTTCTAACACAACTTATAGTTTTTAATTTAGACTATAGAAACTCAAGAGATGGGTATTTAAATATTTTTTAAATGTGTATATTAGGAGTTTTGAATATAAATTTCATTTCATTTGTATTTTTAACCTCTTTATAATTTTGAATTCTAGAGAGAAATTTTAAAATATTATGTGGGAGAGCTCCACAACCATTACGATTTGATGTACTTCAAACAAACCTAACTAGCTAGGATTTTGATGATTTGGTAAGTATGTTTAATTATGATTTATATAGTAATTTTAATTTTAATTTTTTTTTTTTGTAAATTTAGAAACAAATTGATATTCATGGGATGACATACACTTCCATTGGTATTTTTGGATAATACCATTATCAGCTCAATAGTAGCGTCTGATTTTAGATCGAAGCATCCAATGTATGTGTCCTAAACTGATAGTAACATCTAACACTACCATCCACTTTGATTTCTAGTTTTTTTCATAAATAATTTAATTTTTCCTTTCTAAATATAATGACTAATACTTATTTTTGTTAGTTTTTATTTGTAAAAGGACATACTTATATGGGAGTTCTAGAGGCATTTTTATAATATGGTGGAGTTAGGTCTAGATGCAACTGAATGGACAATGATAGATCATGATAGATTAAGACAGATGTCCTAATTAGGGTACATTCCATATGATATATACCTTATTATAAGTTTAGATAAAAGGTGAAATTTATATACCTATACTTTTTGGCTTTCAACATGGGATATGATAATTACATTTGAGGATGTTTATCTATTTTTTTGGTTATCGATCATGGGTGATAGGACACATGTTTTTGGGGATGGTAGCCATGTATATATATATCAGTCCCATTAGTAATTCAATCGATAGTAGGACATAGATGTATATTTGAATAAAATGATATGGATAACTAGTGTTATTAGAAGTAACATTCTACAAATTTGGAAATTTATTTGTGTCTTGTTAACTTCATTTGTAGTGGTGAAGGGTTGCACCATGGTGATTTCATATCACATGTACAAGATTATTTGACATGTTTATGATGAGGGTATAAATTATTTGTGGGGTTACACCATGTCAACCCATTTGTATAGATTCTATGTGGAGAGTCATGATGGTAGTATTAGAGATGGTAACTTGTTACATGTTTGGGCCTATGAGCATATTGCATTAGTATGAGCAATTATAGGACTTGTATTAGGATGGACCCATCTTCAGAAATTTTTACAGTGGTGTTTAAACCATCATGGTAGATCACATACCATGATGGATTATCATACCATTTTAGATAACTTGACCTTGGATAAGATTACATGGCATCCATAAATGACTTTTTTGGGTGAATTGAGGATGGGCATGAGCTATAGAGGATCTAAGTTATCATGTGGTTTGTTGAATACTTTCCTAGCATTTATGATTTATTTTATTATGATCACATACTTTAATAGTTTCACTTAAAGTATGGGTGACATCGACTCCATACACATGGCATTTGATAGTTAAGAGTGGGCATAGGCCCCATGATAGATCAATACATACACCTACAAACCTGACCCCTTGACTAAGTAATGAGAGAGATCTCATGGTTCCCTTGGATATACTAAATGATGCAAGATGTATATATGGATACATATAGTGTTAGGTAGGGGCCTATTTGTCCTTATTATTTCTAGTGATAGTCTCTCTATTTGGTGTCTACCTACAACAAAAGGAGGTGAAAGAAGATATGGATATGGTGGAACCCCCATAGGACCAAAAATACTAGATGGGAAGGCTATTAAATCCATTTATAAGTATCATAGTTTGATTTGTACTTGATATATATAAAATTTTATATAGTAAAATTGATTAATTTTTATTGTGTTTTTATTGGATATAGGTAATCAAGAGTGATATATTATGTTAGAATATACATCGTAGGCCCTAACATGTATTATTCTCATCAATATTTATAGAGAGGGGTTTATATATAGGTTAGTGGACATTTTGGGTTCCCACACACCCCTATTTGATCCTATGAATATAATAATGGTTGTATATCATAGTGTATCCACTCAACATGAAAAGATACATGTAGAGATTGATAGGTGAGACATCCCATAGCTTAGTTCTATCAAGATTATGTAGGTTTTTATTGATTGGACACCCTACACTATGAGTATGATGAGACACTACATTAGCTAGGGTGATTTGAGGAGAGAGTGAATGAGTTATCTTGGTCTTGTGGGGACTGATAGGATACATGTGCGTCTTCATCAAGAAATGTTGGAGTGGTTGACATAGATAGTGATGATGATTATAAACCTAGGGGACATTCCATCAACATATGATTGATGTTTTATATTGTATAAAATTGTACCTTTTTATTTATATGTGATGATGTTTTCATGGAATGTTTGGATTTCTATGTATGTGTGCTTTATTTTCATTTATTTATTTAATGAATATTTAGATATGATAATTTTACATAGTGGAATACAATATTTAAATTTAATAAAATTGGAAATATATTGAAAAATGAAGAAATCATCATATGCAATGAAACCTAGTTAGAAATAAGAAAGTTAAGCTATAGTAACCATCTTATAATGAGTTGTTAGGTTTATTTATGTCACTTAAACTAATGTATCTATAGAAATATCCTATGTAGATGTAGGTGAAATTTTAGGCACCCAAATGTACTATGTAGGCATACTTCCTATATACACATAATATTTTCAAACTTTATCAATTACTGATGCTTTTTATCTTATAGGAACCCATTGAGTCTCAATCTTCATGAGTTCATGCCTTAAAGGGTACACCAAAAAAGTGGTGGGTATATGATTAGTGCTTCACAAGATTGTTTTCCCCTATACCACCACTTGTTATCTACACAACTTTCTCTTATAGACTTACATAATCTTTGACACCTCTCTTACACATTCTTCCAAGTAATTCACCACCTTAATTATCCCCTTCCTAAGCCTAAAACCCTTTTTCATAGTTTAAAATGTATTTTTTGTCTAGGCTAATCCTATATTTAATTTTTTTAAAGAACTTTATGGGTCTAGGTTAGCCTTGGCCAACCTAGACCAGGACTTAACTTATTTTTATCAATTAATGATACAAAGTTGAGTTGGGATAACCCTATTTGCTTAAATCTCAAAAAATTCTAGGGTTAGATTAAAATATATATACACATTCATTTCACTATTAATTAGAGAGGAAATAGAGTTAATTATTCACTTGTGATTCTTTACAATATGCTCTTAGACCATTCTACTTGAGAGTTATTGCTTAGGGTCTATACTTGTAAAAGAATATTGTCTTGTGGAAAATTCTTAGATGTTTAGGCCTTTCTTAGAGATCCTTACAAACCATAACAACCTCTTGAGAATCACCTTTGGACAAGGGATAGATTGAGTCTCAATGTGTTCATGTTCAAGATAAATATCTCTAACTTTACTCCTATATTTTAATAGATAGAATTAGCATAAGTAATGGCTTTTGAATACATAGTTTAATTAGAATTATCTTATGCATATTTAATTTTTTATGTTTATTACCTCCACTTTGTGCTACAATCCTTGGTGAGTATTAGATTATATTTTACTTTGCTTTGCATATACTTAGTGAATATGAAAATGTAGGAGCTATCTAAAGTTATTGTATAGTGTTAATTCACTAGAGGCTTTGTAAACCTCTCTAGTGATGTTATTATGGTAATATATCCCTTGTATAGGTATAACATATCCATCTTGGTCATGAAACCAAATATATAATATATCAATGATCATAAGTTAAGTAATATTTATCTTCTCTAAGCTAGGATTGATTAATAGGTCAGTAGCATTTTTTTTTATATACATTATGGTGAACCTAATGTGAATTAAACCCTTTTAGGTTTTTTTTCATGTTTTTATTTTTATCATCATATTATATATTTTTATTTTTATATTACTATATTGAAATTTTTAGTATAACTCTAACAGTCTGTGCACAGGATGAACTCACTTTCACTCTAAAATGACTTTATTATATCTGTGGAGGTCTTATCCAAATACAAGTGATTAGATCAATAAGCTTGACATATTATTATTATTAAGTTATAGGATTACATAAATATTTAATATAGTTAACTCTATTTAAAGTTATTTCTTTTTAGTATACATGTTTTCAAACATAGTTGAGCCAGTTGACTCTATTCATAGCCTATTTTCATCACACAGGTTCTGTAAAATCCATTGATCTAGTCAACTCTATTCATAGAATATTTAAATTAGCACTTAAGCATCACAACATAAAATTTTCAAACTAATCATCTTAAAAAACATCAAGGTTCATTCTTACTCTCTCTATGATTTCTTTTTTTCATTTCTAATATTGTTTATTATAAGTTTGCAGTCTACAAAACTGCAACCCTACATCAAACTAGTTTGATTTGTTTGACACAATTCTATATCTTATCTTTTATCTAAAAGACATAGTCAACCTATTTTAATGTGTTATTATAGATCTTACTTTGATAGAATAGTAGTGACCTTGTCAACTATATTCTACATTGTTTGCATATAGTGTCACCTAAACTGACTCTATACTCTTCACAGTCAAAGGAATTAAAATATTTTACTATTAATTAGTTAAATTTTATTTATATTT
The DNA here is from genome assembly GCA_037957365.1 of Torreya grandis. NCBI lineage: Eukaryota > Viridiplantae > Streptophyta > Pinopsida > Cupressales > Taxaceae > Torreya > Torreya grandis. Next base: position 70,070 of record JARHVA010000242.1, on the reverse strand, counting down.
TATTACATGATTAGATTTAAAGACATAGAATAATTAGGTGGTTTTCAATTTACCAATTAAGTCACACTATTTTTATATTTTTCACACACTTCTAAATCACTTTACACAAAAAACATTAAACATTTTTATTTCCAAGGCATACCTACTTGGATTTCATCACTAAGGTGGAAGCCAAATTGGTTTTATAGCCAAGTATAAACATGTGGTTGATGGTATATATTATAAAATCACTTGACACCCTTATCATTTAGGGATTATGAAGTGAGGGGGTAGGCCCCAATATCAAGTCAGTACATCACCAATATAGATCCCTTTCAGCCTAAACTTCCTAAAACTATCCATAGATTGCTTTCTATCTCCTTCTAATGAAATTTGATCTTACACTGCTTTGAAACCATCAATAAACTGATACAGACCTATCTAGATCATTCATTCCTTGTAGCCCTATTTTCCCTATTTATTGGACATAAATTTTTATAGGTTAGCTCAATAATGAAAGTAAAACAATTTATGGATACCCATTAAGCTCTTCTATAACATACTAAAAAATATCCTGAGGTTACTTTGTACGGAATTGTACTTTCTTCTTTAGGCCATGTTTCAATTAACCCTCCTTGCGTGCAAATCACCTTGTCCAGAGTAAAGTACGGACTTTATAAGAAAAAAAATCACCATTACAGATACCCATTATCTTATTATAGGTGAATCAATAATTTTTTAGTGCACTTCTTTGGAGAAATCTACTTTTCCTATATTGGCCTATGCTCTTCATCTCACATGCACCTAGGATCCACTTGGAAATTTTTATTTTCCATAATTTTCTGTACTATTTCACCTTTAAACTACTTCCAAAAGTTTTCTAACATCATCAAGGGTAAAATTACAAAGTTTCAAGAGTTTTCAAGCTTTAAAACTCATTTTAAGGGTTTGAACCTAATTCAGAATTTTCCCATGACAGTCACAGGCCAAGAGCTCATTATTTTTTCTGGGAGTGTTTTAGCTTGTTTCAAAGGTTCAAATAAAATTTTTAGGGTCTATATTATTTCCATACACCTTATACAATCATCCTCCAGGTTATATCAACCTTCTAAGCTTGCCAATACTCAACAACTCAGTGTCTTTTGACTGTATTTTTATAACAGTCCACAGGGTTCTTAGTTTCTTTTCTATTTCAATGATTAATAGACTTTCAAGAGGATTTACAAACATGTCACTATCTTACATGACTTTCCCATTCCATACTCATATCAAAAATGGCCTTATCAATCCATTTACCTTGCAAAACATACAAATGTCTTAAACTTTCCTGTACACTGTCATACACAGGCCTGAATTCCAACTGTGGAGTTTTAAGATATCAAAAGAGATTTTCAAAGACTGTTTCTTCTTCATTTAGGTTTATAATTTCCTTATATACTTGTCTCCATACCATTATGAACTTCATGAAACCATTTTCACATGGGGTTTTCTTTGGGCAGTGGGCTGTAATTTAGATGCTTGAATACCTTGTTTAGGCCTGTTTGGGCTTTTTATAGTATTCAAAGTTCTTAAGACTTCTTTGTTCACATAAATACCAGTTTAAAATTATCCTCAACATGCTAGATAACCAATATTTCTTAATATTCTATGAAGAACCATCCTTCACACACACATTCCCACACACACACACACACACACACACACATATAAGCCTATTACAGAATTCATAAATGGAACAAATACATTCATTCTTTATTTCATAGATCAATTGGAAGACTTACATTTTAATATCAGAATCCATGGCTTTCAAAACCTTGCTTGCTCCTCCATACATTCTCTATTGCTCCTCTTTCCTTCAACATCTCTTGAGTGAGGTACTCCCTCACTAATTCTTTTCTCTATTCTTCATTCTTTCTTCTTCCTTTGAATGAGAGGACTTTTCCTCTCTATCCTTCTTCACTTCTATGCCGCTCTCATCCTCTCTTCTCTTCTCCTTCTTTTTCCTTATAAATAAATTCTTCTTTGTTTTCTTTCTTTTCAAGTATCTCTCTTCCAACTTCTATGCCCAAATTGGGCTTAAGGCAAACAAAAGATTGTTTTTAAGTTTTAACAATTTACCAAGGTTGAAAATAGTTTCAACCATTTCCCCTTTATTTCCTTAACAATCTAACAATCACTTTTCACATTTTTACTTTTCACTTTTTACCATTACATTTACTCTTAAGGTGAAATTTTGAAATCTCACACAATTTGGAGAGAAAACCAAAATTTGAATTTTAATGCTAGAATTTCATTTGCATTTGCAACTAGTCCTCCATGGTGCTATTTTAGATGCTCCTGCATCATACTCTCCCTCTAGAAAATATTTGAACCTTAGTTCAAATGGGATGCTTCCTCCATGCTTTAGCCTTCACTCGTTTACCTGGATCCCAGGGTTTTGTTGTCAATGCCAATGCTTGTCTTTGTTTGAAATAGTCTTTGTCTTTCATCTTGTTGTTCTTCCTCTTCTGGTATGTTCTTCTCCTCATCTCTTTCTCAGCTGCCATCTCCCACTTCCATGCTTCTTCATCTTCATACATGTATTCTAGATCTTCTTGTTGTTCTTCTTGGTTCATGAGCTTCTTCAATGACTCATGTATGTCATTTACTTCAGCAACCTTCATACCTACATACAAAACATCAAAATCCACCTTAGAAGAAAAAATTTGAGGCCATGAAACCTCTTGGCTGTCTCCATGCTCTTGTTCCTTGACCAACATTGTCCTTGCCTCTTTGCTTTGCTCTTGTCTTGTTTCACTCTTCCCAATGGTGTCTTCACCATGGCTTGTACCTTCATTCATCTCTCTTGAATAACCAAATAGTTCCTCCAACATCTTGAACTCTTCCTTTAGTGAGATCTCATCTATCTCACTATTCTCTTCATCAAACTTGGGCTGATCACACACAGGGATTACTTGCCCTTTATCTCTTATCTCATCTTTTCTTAGCTTGTCTTCACATAAATCAACTTCTTCATCAATATACTCATCAAATACAATTGAAACACCCTTACCTTGTGTCTCCTTGCTTTCTTCAATCTCTGCTTGAAGCCATCTTGATTGCTTTGTTGTATACTCTTCCCTTTCCTCATCATCCATCCATTTGGAACTCTCTCCTTGCTGCATATTAGTCCTTATAGCCACTTTCCATCTTTCATTTCTCATGAAAATATCATTGGAGGATTCAAAAACATCATCACAAACAAATTGTTTACCTTTCATCTTTATATCTTCATGCTCAACCTCATTATTCTTTGAGTAGTTTTCTTTCTTACCTTCATTCTCTTGGCTGCTGGAATCACCTTCAATCCTTTTCCATTGACTTCTTGGTGTTGCTATCTCAACACTCACATCTTTTCTCTTTTCCTTCTTAGGCACCCATATTTGATTCTTCTTCTTATCATTTGACTTCACAAGCCATTTAGGCATCCTGTAACCATGCTTTTGTACCAGCATTTCCTCTTGCTTGGGAGTTTGCTTCTTCCACCATTTAGGCATAACATATCCATGGTTAATTGGAAACTTCACCTTTCTCTTTGCTTCTCTAACATGCATATCAACAATTTCATACTTATAAGACAAATCAGTTTTTGAACTTACCTTTACCTCCTTAATGGGCTGCTCATTAATTATTTGACTTGCATAACTTCTTGATTATTTGTGATTTCTTCTTTCTTTATGCTTGGCTGCTCTCTTTATTTTTCTTGGCCTTCAATGGCATCATGGAATTCAGCTTCATCTTCCATCTCTTCTCTTGCTTGTATGGAATCATCAACACCTTTCTTATGCATTAACCAATGCATCTCTTCTTCTTCCTTATCAACAGCAGCAAACTTACTTCTCTCTCTTACACATTCATTTGTGTACTTGGTGTCTTCTCTTACACCAATCTCTTCACTCTCCAAGGCCCTTCTCTTGACCTTCATAAGGCTGCTCATACCTGCAATTACCCACTCAAAAACAACATTAGATATAAAAACAAGAGACCATAATGTCTCCATGAGTGTCCTCTTAATGGACATATTCATCTTTCCAAGTGCTCTTCCTGGCACTTCCTCTTTTCTTTATTCTCTCTTTTTCTCCTTAATGAGAACCTCCTTCACAACTTCTTTCTCTTGCTGCTCACTTGGCAACCTTCTTACCTTCTTCAAGCCTCTATGGGCTTCTCTCTTCATGGCAATCTCATTTTGCCTTCTCCTTTTCACTAGGAGATCTATTGGCCACTTCAACCTCTTCTTTATTGGCCATACCCATGCTTTCTTATCCATCTACATCCAAGACTCATATTCATCTTTAATCTTAGCTAACTCTTTCTTCAAATTAGCAATTTCTTTATCAATTACAAAACTATCCATACCTTTGATGCTTGCTTTCTTCTTGGTGCCCTCATATACCTTGCTGCTCTGCAATGCCTTCAACAATGCTTCCATCTCTGATATCCTCACCCAAGTATTTTCAACCTTGGTCTCTTAATCCCTTGTCTCACCCAAGCCTTTTCTCCTTAACTAGTCTTTTGACAATCTCTTTGATCTCACCTAGGCCTTTTGCATCCTAGTCTTTTGATACTTTTCTCAATCCTGCAGCAACTCTTATACAACACTTCATTAAATACAAATCACAAATCCAAGCTTACCTTACTTTGGATCTTCCTCTTGAGCATTCACTTGCTCTTCTTCTAGAGCTTCTCCAAGCTTCAAACTCCATCTTTTACCTCACCTAAGTCTATTTCACCTTAGTCTTTTGGCAAATTATCCAATCTTCTTCTTGGATCTTCACTAAGCCTTCCTTGGCTTCTTCTCTTCTTAAGCCTCAATGGCTTGGCTTCCTTGAACCTAAAAATTCTTCACTTGATTTCTTCTCAACACAATAAACTTCAAATCAAATATCAAAATTATTCATACCTTTTCTCCCCAGGGTCTTCTAGCACTTGTCCTGCTGATCCTCTTGCCAAATCCTGTAACAACTCATTAGAAATCACAAACAAAAAAAAGTTACCAATTACCAAGAGCTTCAATATCTGATACCAAATGATGTAACCCATCCTTGCACTACTCTGAAACCATCAATAAACTGATACATACCTATCTAGATCATTCATTCCTTGTAGCCCTATTTTCCCTATTTATTGGACATAATTTTTTTTCCAGTTAATTCAATCATGAAAGTAAAATAATTTATGGATACCCATTAAGCCCTTATATAACATACTAAAAAATATCCTGAGGTTGCTTTGTACAGAATTATACTTTCTTCTTTAGGCCTTGTTTCAATTATCCCTCCTTGCATGCAAATCACCTTTTCTAGAGTAAAGTACAGACTTTATAAGAAAAAAAAACACCATTCCAGATACCCATTATCTTATTATAGGTGAATAAATCATTTTTTAGTGCACTTCTTTGGAGAAATCTACTTTTCCTATATTGGCCTATGCTCTTCATCTCACATGCACCTAGGATCCACTTGGCAATTGTTCTTTTCCATACTTTTCCATATTGTGGCACCTTGAAACCACTTAAAATAGTTTTATAACATCATCAAGGGTCAAATTACAAAGTTTCAAGAGTTTTCAAGCTTTAAAACTCATTTTAAGGGTTTGAACCTAATTCAGAATTTTCCCATGACAGTCACAGGCCGAGAGCTCATTATTTTTTCTGGGAGTGTTTTATCTTGTTTCAAAGGTTAAAATAAATTTTTTAGGGTCTGTATTATTTCCCTACACCTTATCCAATCATTTTCTATGTTATATCAACCTTCTAAGCTTGCCAATACTCAACAACTCAGTGTCTTTTGACTGTATTTTTATAACAGTCCACAGGGTTGTTAGTTTCTTTTCTATTTCAATGATTAATAGACTTTCCAGAGGCTTTAAAAACATGTCACTATCTTACATGACTTCCCCATTCCATACTCATATAAAAAATGGCCTTATCAATCCATTTACCTTGCAAAACATACAAATGTCTTAAATTTTCCTGTACACTGTCATACACAGGCCTGCATTCCAACTGTGGAGTTTTAAGTTATCAAAAGAGATTTTTAAAGCCTATTTCTTCTTCATTTAGGTTTCTAATTTACTTATAGACCTGTCTCCATACCATTATGAACTTCATGAAACCATTTTCACATGGGGTTTTCTTTGGGCAGTGGGTTGTAATTTAGATGCCTGAATACCTTGTTTAGGCCTGTTTGGGCTTTTTATAGTATTCAAAGTTCTTAAGACTTCTTTGTTCACATAAATACCAGTTTAAACTTATCCTCAACATGCCAAATAACCAATATTTCTTAATATTCTATGAAGAGCCATCCTTCACACACACATTCCCCTATATATGTGTGTGTGTGTGTGTGTGTGTGTGTGTGTGTGTAAGACTGTTTATAGAATTCATAAATGGAACAAATACATTCATTCTTTCTTTCATAGATCAATTGGAAGACTTAAATTTCAATATAAAAATCCATGGATTTCAAAACCTTGCTTGCTCCTTCATACATTCTCTACTGCTCCTTCTCTTTCCTTCAACATCTCTTGAGTGAGGTCCTCCCTCACTAATTCTTTTCTCTATTCTTCATTCTTTCTTCTTCCTTTGAATGAGAGGACTTTTCCTCTTTGTCCTTCTTCACTTCTACGCCCCTCTCATCCTCTCTTCTCTTCTCCTTCTTTTTCATTAAAAATGAATTCTTCTTTGTTTTCTTTCTTTTCAAGTATCTCTCTTCCAACTTCTACGCCCAAATTGGGCTTAAGGCAAACAAAAGACTGTTTTTAAGTTTTAACAATTTACTAAGGTTGAAAATAGTTTCAACCATTTCCCCTTTATTTCTTCAACAATCTAACAATCACTTTTCACCTTTTTACTTTTCACTTTTTACCATTACATTTACTCTTAAGGTGAAATTTTGAAATCTCACAAAATTTGGAGGGAAAACCAAAATTTGAATTTTCATGCTAGAATTTCATTTGCATTTGCAACTAGTCCTCCATGGTGCTATTGTAGATTCTCCTGCATCACCTTCTTATAGACAACTCCCCATCACATTAATTTTATATTTTATTATAGCTTAACAACACTTATGAATGGCCAATTAGTTATCATTTACTTTCAAGTTTGATGCTTTCTCTTTGATCATTATTTTTTCTATTGCAAAAATTTCATTAATTAGTATTGGTGTAAGGTTTTTGTTGTGTGTTCCAATTGGATCAATCACATTGATCCAATTACTTATGTGTTTCATTTCATTTACTTAGATATTATTTTGAAAAATCTTTCTCTTATGTTAGAACATTATCATCCCTATCAACATAGTCTTTTATAGATTGTTAATATTTCTTACCTTTAGTATACAATCACCCTATATGACTATGTATCTTATTAGCCTATTCAATTTCCTCCTTTAAAGTACATAGTCGACCTTTCTAGCTATGTATATTTTTCATCTACTTAGTTTGTTCATCTGAACTACACAATCCACCCATATGACTATGTATACCTCTATCCTATTTCAATTTTATCCTTTATAGCACACAATTGACTCCTTTGATTGTCTTTTTCTTCTCAATCTATAGACCTTTATCACAAATTCTATCAACCCTGTTGACTCTGTATCTATTAGATGATATTATTCTATGTGTGTCTAATTATATCTCTATTTTTCCTTATTGCTTCTTAATCTCATAATATTTCATCAAGCATAATTAAATCACCTATAGTAATTATTTAGATAACCTAAATCCATTTTAGGTTATGGTATTTTATTTTCTTCCTACTTTCACTACCCAAGAGGATCCTCACTCTTGAAACTCTTCTTCTCCTCCCTCATCTTTTGATTACAAAATGGTTCAAATCACTCAAATAGATGAGATTGGTGGATTAGATCCTTTTCATACTTATCAAGATAATTCACACCTTTAAACATCCTTCCATAATGTGGGGGTGATTAATACAAGCCTATCTAATAACCCCACATTAAATTTTTCACCTAAAAACCCTCCCCATAATACAAATTTGGGGAATCCTCCTACCACACTAACCCACCAATTGATACAACTCAAATTATTACACAAATAGTGCAACATATGAACATCATGCAATCATATAATACCTCTAAAATGATTCAAATAAAACATCATTTGATAAACATGGCTAATCAGCATCTTGTTCTTCTTCCCCAAAATAATCAATTTTTTTATCCCTCCACATCTTAGAGATGCTATAGGAAATTCCATTCCCCAACCTATAATGCACATTAAGATGTTTTAACACATTCAAAACAATCCTTTATACCTTTTCATTATCTCTATTGATATTGGTAATATATCTCCAACTCTAAATATGATGGGACTAGAGACCTACATCTTTTCTTAAAGAGTGGATCCAAACTAATACAATAACCAACAATCCTCCTTAACCCAAACTATGATTAGCTAAAGAATAGAATCCCCAACCTTCACATATGCCATTAACTGTGAAACAACTTTTCGCACCTTCTAAACCATTCATATATCCTAATAATCTCCACAAATGGTATGATCCTAATCACTTTTTTCAATTTCATGTTGATGTCGACCATTCTCACAAGACATTGAAGGTATTTCAAAATTTGCCATTTCTTTTATGCTAGGAGATGCATTCAATGATGATGCCATGATCAAAATTTGTCATCAAGATTATGTTAATGCTTCTCCCAAAAAATAAACTTCCAAATATTCTTCCTCTAACCACTCCAAAAATTTCTCTACATCTAACTATAAAAAATCAAATAAGGATATTTATATGATTAACACTGATTATGATCAATACTATACTAATTCCCAATACATTAATGTAGCTAAGATTAATTATCAATGCAAACTAGCCCACAAAGATCCCTTTACAAAACTAAATAAACCATCATTAGAAGAGTAACTTTTCAAATATACCAATACCATTAACTTACCTTTGGAAACCAATGAGGAATCAATTCCTCACTCTAAATCTCCAACCACTTATCTTCCTCATAAACATCTTTTACCTTCCAGGCCTCGTGTTTGTTCTTCCTCTTATAAATATAATTGGAACTTCTTATAGGAACTCAATTCTCTGCCTTAAATTTTTTTTCTTATGGATTTAGTTTGCACCTCTCCCTATCATCATAAATTCTAATGCAACAACTCCAATAAATTGAAGAACCATATTCCTTAGAAGAGGAACAACCTTATCATGAGCCTTAACTAACAATAGTTCATACAATTGAATCTATTTGTCCTTATTCAAAACCTTCCATAGAGTTCCTTGAATAAGACATGATCAATGATGAAATTTTATTTTGATCTGATGATCCACCTCTCTTTATCAAAATATCCATTAATACCACCCTCATTTGTAAATTATTAGTAGACAAAGGGTCAAGAATTAATTTGACATATATTTGGCTCATTTAATAACTAAGGTATAACAAGGATAATCTCAATAAAATACATTTAACATGTCATGTATTTTACAAGACCATTCAAAAGATATTTGGTTATATTTGTCTCCCTCTTACTATTAGACCTAAAACTATACATATTAAGCTTATGGTCCTTGATTTAACATTATATTATAATATACTCCTAGGATGCCCATGGACTCATCACATGAGGGATATTGCCTCTTATAGAATCCAATGTATCATGTTTATTCATAATTTAAAATGGTATAAATGTGAGGCTGATCTTAACCCATTGATTATTCAGCTTCTTAATCCTAAATCTCAATATTAAATTCCCACTATTCCAAAAATTAATAATGTACCTTTACCTAAATTTTTCAATATGAATCTAGATTTACAAGTCACTCTTGTCTATTCTCATGATGATGATCTATTTTTTTTTCAAAATACATGCAATACTATCAAGCTACCTCTTTACATTTTAGATTGGCTTCCTCCTTCCTTGTTACCTCATGATCATACCATCCTTCTTATCAATGAGATCACTAATTTTCATCATCAATGTAATGAAAATAAATCATATTATATCAAATATGATTTCACTTGTAATGATTGTGGAGTGTCTAAGTTATTTCAAGACCCTTTAATCATATCACATTGTAAATTTAGTGATCTAGGTATCTCACCTTCAGAAGTTCCTTTAGTGACACAATCATGTACAATCTCTCCCACCTATGATGATAATTAAATTATGGACCAAGATCAATCAATAGACTTAGATGTTCAACATTATCAAAAAACCTTAACTCAATTACATTCTTTTAATTCTGATGTTTATACAATTTCCATAGATATTGAGTTAGCACCTGCATGTAACTCTTCACTTATTGATACTCCTTGGGTGGTTAAAAAAATATTACCTCTCACACCTTAAAAAATTATAGAATATTATATACCTAATATCACACTAATTATTATAACAAATCATCTCCCCATAAATGATTCAAAAAATAAACTAATTGAATCTAATAAATCTTCCTATATAGTTATACCTACTCCTAAGATAACTCTCAATGCCAAGGCCACAAATTTACACTAGATACATTATGAATATGAAAACCATGGTAAAAAAATAATTTATTTTAAATTAGATATGGAATATTATGGACCTATACCTACATTACTTAGCAATGAAGCCATCTTTGAATTGTTTCATGCCTGAGAACCTCAACTTCCTTATCAACACCATAAACTTGGGAATTTAAATTGAAAGGCCCCTCATTTTAATAAATTCATTGCTATCATAGATCCTAAAAATTATCCCATTTACTCTCTTACTAATGTGCCATATCATTATCAAGATTTAAATGTCATGATTATTAAGGAAACCAAAAAAAATAGAATATGGTGCACTCTCATGTCCTTGATCTATAATAGTTTCTAGAGAACTCATGCCAACCAAAAATGATAAATTTAGTTTATTATTTGATATATATCATGAGAATTTCACTTGGTCATATGAGGACATGCCTAGCATCAATCCTAGTATCATAGTGCACAACATAATTACATACCCTGATGCCAAACCCATTCAACAAAAAATAATAGAAATTTCCACCTAAAGTTTCCTCTCTCTATCTAAAGAAGTTATCAAACTATTAGATGCCAAGTTTATCAAACTAGTGGACTATTTTGAATGGATGTGAAACATTTTTCCCATTCAAAATAAAGTTAACATGGTAATTTGCATCTACATCAACTTCCACAATCTTAACCTCACTTATCCCAAGGATAACTTTCCATTACTTTTGATAGATGCCATCATAGATTCCACTACTAGATATGAAATTTTATCCCTCTTGGACGGTTTTTTATGATAAAATAAAATTTGTATCAACCCTAAAGAATAAAACAAGACAAAATTCACTATAAAATGGGGCACCTATTGCTATGTTAAGACTCTATTTAGCATTAAAAATGCTAGAGCTACCTATTAGTAGGATTGACCCACATTTTAATGACCTTATTCATAAAATTATGGGAAATCATGTAGATTATCTCATTACCAAATCCAAAATTTATAAAACCCATCTTTTTGATCTTGCAATCATTTTTGATTGACTCTTCAAATATAAAGTTAGACTCAATCCCTAAAAACATGTTTTTGGTGTTACATCTAGTAAATTAATAAGGTTCTTAGTCTAATTTCATTGTATTAGTGTCAATCCCACTAAAATTAAATCTATATTCAACATTCATATTCCTCACTCCATTCCATACGTTCATACTTACCTCAGTAATCATGGGGAAATTTGATGATTTATCCTAAAATGGCTTATCACATTTATTCCATTAATTCCCTTATTAAGAAAAGTAATGCTTTAGAATGTACCAATCCTTTTCAGAAGGAATTTGACAACATGAAATAATTATTTCTCCATCCACCTATCCTTTGTCCATCTTCTAATGATCATCCTTTAATTTTGTACACTTTTTCTACACTCATATCAGTTGGGGCAATGATTGTCCAATAAGATGATACTAGAAGAGAGTATGCCATTTTTTATATTATTCAAGTCCTCATCGATTATGCAAACATTATATAAAATTAATACATTATTTCCTCACTATATATTTTGTATATGAAAAGCTTCATCACTACCTGCTCTATCAACTAACTTGTGTCATAGTTAATTTTGACCCTCTTTGTCATTTTTTATCCAAAGCCTTTATACCTAGTGATAGAATTGGAAAGTGGATGGTTCTCTTAATATAATTTAACCTTCAAATAATAATGCAAAAATATGTCAAAGGGAAATTCATTTATGAAAAACTTATAGCAGCATCCATACCCTCTTTTAATCATCTTCAAGATAGTTTCTCCAATGATAACATTCTCTACATCAAAGGTTTCAATCAAGCTATATCTCTTCTAGATTATTTTCATAACTTAATTATTGATAGAAGCAAGTAATCAAGAATATACCTATGTCATTATTGATAATACTAAATCTAAAGTACTTATCTAATAACTTCCTAATATCAATGTTGATTTAAGTAAAGACACATAGACCTTACATTTTAATGGTGCCAAACATATCTAAGGAGCTATGGTAGGTTATATTCTCACTAGTCTTCATGGTAAAATTATTCCTCTAGCATTATTACTAACCTTTTATGTCACTAATAATGTATCATAATTTGAATCAATAATCTTAGGCATGAGAGCAACACTTGATTTAGATATTGCATATTTTCATGCTTTGGGTGATTCCCAACTCATCTACCATTAAGTTAATGTTGATTATCAATGTAAAAGTGAAAATATTATCACTTATCATTAAATGGACACTACCATCACCAAAGGGTTTGCTTCTTTTACCATCAATCCCATTCTAGGAGATCCAAACTCTATTTTTGATTCTATTACTTCTTCAACATCCTTATTTCATCCATATTAAGTTCTCAATGATTCTCAATTTATTATTCAAATAAAAAATTCCCCATATTTTATCCAACCTAAAGAGTCACTTCTCTATAATATTGAGGATGTTACCATTTGATAGAGCCCATGGTATAAAGACATTATCTAATTTCTCAAACATAAAACTTATCCTCCAAACATAGTTTCTCACAACAATGGTAGAATTCAAAAATAATATTTTAAATATGTCTTTCAATATAACACCCTTTCTTATCATAATATCAAAGGTACCCTAATCCACTATGTAATGAAATAAAAGGTCCCTCCTCTCTTTCAACAAGCACATGGGGGAATTTGTGGTGGTTAGTATAACATATATGCTACAACACACAAATGCCTACATATGGGATAATTTTGGTCTACTCTCGAAGAGGATGCTATAAATTTTGCTAAAAAGTGTAGTCTTTTCCAACTCCATGATGATATAATCCATTCACCACCAGCCAAGATTTAAAATATATAATATCCTTGGCCATTTTCTATGTGGGGATTATATCTCATTGGTAAACTACCTAGATCATAATATGGGCATGTTTTTATCATCATAGATACTAAATTTTTTACCAAATGGGTAGAAATCATGCCTCTTATCAACATCAAAAGAACTACTATTTCAAATTTTATCCTTAATCAAATAATTTATCATTTTTGAGTTACCTATACTATCATTTATAATAATAGAGAAAATTTTAAGAACAAGTGCACGAAGAAGTTATGTGTTAAATTCAAAATATCTCACAAATTTTCCACACCTTATCATCAATAGTGCAATGGCTAAGTCAAGGCCACCAAAAAAAATATCAATAAAATACTTCAAAAAACCATTTGTGAAATCTACATAGATTGACATATTCATTTATATCCTACACTTTGGGTCTATCATACTAGTATTCGTACTGCCACCAGGGCAACACCATTCCCACTAATCTATGGTTCTAAGTCCATCTTACCATTAGAACTTGAACTTCCATCTTTATGTATATCTCTTCATGGTATCATTCATGATGAAGAGTTACATAAAGCCTATCTTCATGCTATTGATATTCTTGACAAATCCCATCTAATTGATCTACAACATAAGCATAAACAAAAGGGTTATTCACCAAATAATATAATAAAAAGGTTAAAGTACACACTTCCAATGTTGGTGATCTGGGCCTTAAATTAGACTATACCCATAATAAATAAGGAAAATATGCCCAAAAATGGTCGGGTCCTTATTTATTGAAAGATATTATTGGTCCTAACACTTATCACCTCCAAACTAATGAAGGCCATGTTTTTAAAGAGACCACCAATGCATATTTATTAAATAAATACTTTTCTTAGATATTTCCATTCTCATATTTACATATTTATATCCTACTAACACTTTTTATAGGATTTTTACATTGGTAACACCATCTATAATAGTATTCTCTTTCTATAAACCATATTACCTTCAGATAGTCCTTTATTTTTTGTTCTTCATGATTTGCATTGTAATACCATGGATAGGACCCAATATTCTTCATGAATTCCTTTAACTCTTATTTTCTTTCATATTTTTAATGTTTTTTACACCCTCTTGGGTTTATATTTTATGAGTTACAATGTAAGACCATGGATAGGACTAGGCCTTCCTCAAAAATACTATTTCTACTATTTTTTTCTTTTCACATGCTTTTTTCACTATTTTATATTTCTCTTTTATGAATTGTAGTGTAAGACCATGCATAGGACCAAGCCCTCCTCACAAATACCATTTTTTCCTTAATTTTATTCTCTTGGGTTTTTATTTTATGAGTTATACTATAAAACCATGGATAAGACCAGGATCTCCTCATAAAATCACCATTGTATTTTAAAATAGATTTTATTCAACTAATCATTCCTTTTATAGAATGTTAGGAAATGGTTACAAGTTTGTGATCCCATATTCTTAGCTTTGGTTTTTGTTTTTTTATAGATACAAATTTCACAATAAATTATGTTATCATATTTTCATACACTTTCTTAAATTATTATGATAAGGAATCATACTTACCAATCATTGTACCCCTTTTCACCTTTGTCACATTTTTTTTCATTTGAAGTAATTTAATTTTTTTCATGTTCATTCCCATTTATTTCCTTTCCTTTCATTCCAATTTGTATAAAACAAGGTTGAATTCAAGATAACACTTTTATTTCACATGAATGAAAAAAATATTAAACACCATGCTCTCAAAGTTGTTTTTCTTAGCTACCAATTCTAAAGTTTTTAATGATAGTCATTTTTAGCACCCATGTTTGGTAATAAAACTTTTTATGAAGGAGGAATAGAAAAATACATCCAAATTTAAAATCCAAATTATTTGAAATAAAAGGCAATGATTAAAAGGCAACATACAAGGGAAACATTCAAAATCACACCAAAATTGAAGATTCATAACACATACTATCTCCAGTAAAATTTTAATCTCTATAATTGGCCTCATGATAGAGCTGAGGTCCATTGACATGCGTTAGACTAGTAGATTGGGATAGGATAATTCAAAATAATCTATGGTGTTACCTACTTTCTCACACAAGTACCCAATCATCATGGTAGAAGGATATCTCTATAAGAGGTCCTGAGGAAGTGGGAACACATTATGGGAAGGTAGGTCAATTTTATTTTTCATGCATATAGCCTTCATGTGATGATATTCATACTTTATTTGATAACCCAAGATGTGTGTGTTTCAGAGAAGTTATTCAAAGTCATTAAAAAAGTCTTATTATTTTGACAACCCTAATTTGTCTTAACTTTGATAAAGAGTTTATATACCTTAATTTTTTAATTCACTTCCCCCACCACCCATTTCATTTCCCCCATTGATAAGCAAGTTTGATTTTAAATCTATTTTTCCACTTCTTTTATTCCCTCTACTACACATCTTAAAATAATGCTAGCATTACTTTTTTTGGGTTTTATCTACTCTTTAAAATAAAATAGTCTCCTTGAGTGCCTATGGATTACTTTCTTTACACTATTGCTTTACATTTTTATAATTGCCTTGGTTTATTTGAAAATTTTTCCATTATTGTACTTCCCTTTTTTCATACAACTACATACATTTACACTTTTATTAATTTTTCCATTATTGATTGAGGTTGGATTGTTTCTTCTTAGTCACCAATGTTTTTTTCCCTTTTTATGAACTTTTTCCATTGATGATTGAGTAAGGAATGCTACTACTCACTCATCAATGTTATTTTACAATTTCTTGAAAATATTTGTTTAAGTAAAGATTATTACTTCTTTCACATTGACGTTTGATTTTTTCATTTTTCATATATCCTTAGTTTAACTTGGTCTATTTACCTTTCTTACTTAAGGTTTACTTGTTTGAGTTTTTTGGGAATTCATTAGATTTATATTTTTGGTTACCAAATTTACTCTACAATTAAGACTTGGTCATTTGGTCCTAACTTAGCATTTGTCACCCAAACTTAACAAATTTCCAAGTATGACATGCCTACAATGTGTTAGTTATCATGGCTCTCCTACATTTGTTTTTTTCTCTTTAGTTTTTTATCCTTGGGTTTATCCAAAGAAATCTTTGTGACCTCCATGATCAAAACTATAAACACAACAAATAACCATCAAGTGATTAAGGTAAGTCAAGGTACATAGATATTAATTTTAGTTATTTTACTTTTATTCATTTACTTTTAGTTAATTTATACATTAAAATACTAAGATTTATTTATCTTCAATGTTGTGTGTTTCTATGTTCTTTTATAGAAGCACCATGCCCTATTTTACCTAAGTGATACATTATGAGCTTCAAGTGGGGCATATATTTATACATAATATTTTCAAACTTTATCAATTACTAATGCTTTCTCTTTTGTAAGAACCCATAAAATCTCAATATCTCTAAATACATGCCTTAAAGGGTGAACTAGGAAAGGGTTGGGTAGACCATTGGTGCTTTATAGGATTATTATCCCCTATATGACCCCTTTATATCTACATAACCTTCTCATATACATATCCCTAAGATTTGACACCTATCTTACACACTCCCCCAAGTAATTCACCCCCTTATTTATCCCCTTCCTAAGCCTAAAAACCTTTTTGATAATTTATAGTAGACTAATTGCTTAGGATGACCATGTATTTAATTTGTTAAGATCATGTTATGGGTCTAGGTTGGACTTGGATGACCTATACTAGGACCTAACTTGTTTTTATCAATTAATGATACATAGTTGATTTGGTTTGACCCTATCAGCTAAACTTTAAAAAAGGTTTAGGGCTATATTTATCTATATATACACATTCAATTAGATAATTATTAGAGATAAAATATATTTAATTAATCATTCATACTTATTTATAATATTTTATTTAGCCATTATACTCGAGGAGTTATTGCTTAAGGTCTATACGTGGAGAAGAATCTTATATTTTGGAAAAGTATTGGATGCTTAGGCCTTTCTTAGTGATCCTTAAAAACCACAACAACCTATTTAAAATAACCTTTGGCCAAGGGAGAGATTGAGTCTCGATGGGTTCATCTTCAAGGTAAGTATCTCTAACTTTACTCATCTATTTTATTAGATCTAAGTAACATATGCAATGGATTTTTAATATATTACTCTCTTCATGCACTAGGGTTTTATCTATACATAAATTACTTATAATTTTCTTATGCATGTTTAATTTTTTATGTTTATTACACCCACTTTGTTTCATAAGCTTTGGTGAGCACTATATTTGATTTTAAATTACTTTGTAATATTTAGTAAATATGAAAATATAGGACCTAGATAGGATTATTGCATAGTGTTGCTTGACTAGAGGATTTGTAACCCTCTCTAGTGATGTCATTATGGAAAAATTTCCCTTGGTTAGGTATATAAGATCCATCTTGGTCATGATCCTAAATATATAATATATCAACAATTAAAAGTGTAAGTAAGATTTATCTTATTTGAGCTAGGATTGATTAATATGTCACCTAAATTTTAATTTGTATACACTTACTCCATGTGTCTATCTATTGATAACTTTATCAAACATTGGTTCCTTGGTAGGATAAATGTGGGAAAGATTAGTCTTGGTAGAGGGTATACTAGGAGAAGGATTTCTACTAGTATTTATCTTATGTGAAGGTCAATGGACCACATGTTCCTTAAAATAATCAACATGAGATGTCTAAAATATCTTAGAATAACCTATAGAATAAGTATTGGGAATATATATAGATGTGTTATTTTGAAACATAATAAGTCCTCTATATACCAATTATGTAAAATTTTGTTTGAGAGAAAAACAATCATTATCCTGGTGCTTGTTTATACGATGGTAAGTGAAAAATGGTTTTCCTTTTACCTTTTCAAATTTATGTGGTGGATGAGGGTAATTACGAGGAGGTTTTATCATTATTTATTCCAATAGTGTATGTAAAATTCCATGTGGTATATCTTATAACCAATCAAATTGAAGTGGTTGCCTTTTTGTAACCACATATGATTTAATTTTAGGAGGTATTATGTAAGCATGTTTCTTTCCTTTTTTCAAGACCTTTGTTATATTTCATTTGGTATGTACTATTGATTTTGAGTAAGGTTTTATAAGTGATTCATGACCCTCCTTGGTTTAGGTGCTTATTTGGAAAAAATATGTGTACCATGCTTGCCTTTAGGTGGAGAAATTTGTAATTTAGTTTTGGTATTTGTTTAGGAAAATACATAATTTTTCACATCCCAATATAATGTTTTGGATGAATAAAAGTGATTTTGAAATGTTCTTTATTTAAGTGGATAAAGAAGACCCATACTAAATATAAAGTTCACTTTAAAATCTTAGGGGATGTAGTTTGAGGAGTATAAGGTATCTTTAAATATTATATCATAGTCTTGAATAGATTAATCCTAATTTTGGGTTAGTACTTACAAATATTCAAATGGAAACTTAGGTAAGGAATATCTATGAAAATTGGATAAGAATACATCTTCTAGTTTATTTAATGTTTCTAAGGAACCATTTCTAAGGCTATAAAACCAATCAATATCATCTTAAGTTAAAATTAAATGGAAAGGTTTTAATATTAATAATCCATATTTATCCTAATGTGACAAGGAATGAATGAATTGTTTTAAATTATTAGTAGGATCCCCATGAACATTTAAGGAAGAGAACATAGGACTTATAAAGTTATAAGGATAAGGATATTCAAAAATATTTTGATTAAGAGGTTTATCTTATAACATATTTTATTTAAAGGTATCCTTATGGGAAGAGCCTTGTAAAATTAATAATGTTTACTTGTTAAATATCTCCCATGGTGGTCATGATAGCTAACATATCACAAGGAGATTTTTGAAAATGGGCTGAATATCTCTCAACGTTTATAAATTATCATGAATATGAAACATATGAATGATGCATTATTTACTACTCTCTAAAATAGGCTTATCAAATAGTTTGGAAATGTGTAGTAAAGGACAACCCATGTATAAAGAGGTAAGTATATCATTTTGAATAACATGAAGGTTGACATAATTATCATTGTAAGGTGATATATTACTTGGTATTTAATGACATACATGATGATTAGTATAAATAAATTCACTTGTAAATAAATTATCTTTTTTATTAGAAAATGTGGAGGGAGGAAAATTAACATTTTACACTTTGTTTTCTAAAGTGAGGGGGAAAGATGAAATTTTGACTTTCATTTTTACTTTCCAAAGGAGGGAGAGAAAATTCAATGCAATTTATAATTTTGGTATGTCATGATCATGTGAGAAAGAGATATTTAATGCAATCATTTCCTTATTAGCATTAAATGTACTTTGGATTTTATTTAAGATATATTTCTTGAGTTTGGAAAGAGATGAATCAAATATATTTGGAAATTTAACTATATTTTAAAATAATGCATCTTAAATAAGTTATGTTCTAGTATTTTGATATGTATTTTCATCTTTCCATCCAAGAAAGATAGGAGAGGAAGTAGTGTATGTATTTTGATCATTACAAGTTTAATAAAGAGAGGTAATTTCACTATTTCCATTGGAGTGATCTAAATAAATAAAAATATTTTCAACATTATAATCATTGGAAATGGAAGAAAAGCATTCAATTTTCTAAATATTTTCATCCTTTTGAAAAGGCACACATTCAATTTTTTCAACATTTTAATACTTAGAAATAGATGAGGAACATTAAATTTTCGGTACATCTATAGAATGTATGCATGAAATATTTTAACTTTCAAACCTATGAATGCTACTTTATTATATATCTAGTGTATCATCTCTATGTGAATCACTAAAAAAATTGATCATATTTAATCTTGTAATATTTTAATCATTGGAAAGATAAGACATGGGAGAACTAGATTCCTCATACTCACATTCAAATGGAACAAAATCAAACTCATAACCATATGAAAGAATTATTTGATTATCAACATGTTCATTTACACTTGCACTTTCATCATTAAATATTTAAATACCCTAGTTATAAGAAAAATAAGGTGTTTGTGTTCTATTTTTTATATGTCATGATATCATCATATGTAAATCATTAATCATTAGGAACATTAAACAAACTATCTAAGGGATGGGAATTTTTGTGGCCTTGAAAGAGACATCCCATGAGGAGTCCATTTTTGGGCACAAACACAAATAAAACAATCATTATGAATGAATCAACTATATAAATACTCATTCTTTAATTTATGCACATGTAAGAAATTACATATAAAATATAAATACAAGAATATGAAGAAAAAATAACTCTTTTGAAGGAGAAACCCTATTGAAATCTAGGGCTTGGTTCAAATATAGGGGATACATTAACCAAAATGTTTTATACTATTTGGGTTTTATACATAAACACATTAAGAAAATAAAAATATTTTAATACAATATGACAATATTTGGAATTCAATAATATATAAAAAAATTATATAAATTTACCTATTTATACATATGCAATAAATACAATAAAAATCTAGGCAATCAAGGGATAAAGAGAGTGTATCTTATTTTATGTTCTATCTCAGAATGTGGATGTGATCTAAAATCATATCATGAAAATGAAAAATATCATGGGTCTATTCACTCTATATTTTAGTTATTTCTTTCTCCTAGATGCTTGTGTCAAGCTCATGACACTAACATCGACATAGATGTCTATATTAAGTGCAAGTGTCTAGTCCAAAATATGTACACGAATGATTCCAAATCTTTACCAATTATATTTTATTACTTATATATATATTTATTCCTTGAGAGTGTGTTAGGATGTATGTTTAATCTTGCCAATAAGTAAAACTATGGATTAATTTCCCTAGATATCTTACGACTTGGGTAGAAATGGGTTAGCACATGAGTCAAGCTAACCTTGCAGCCTAGATATTTTTAAGTTTACCCTACATAGCCATATACTTTGAAGAAGACATAAAATTCATATGTATTTCTCCCTCCTTTTTATGTGTGTGTAAATGGTGATCATGCAACTATATGCTCTTTCTCCTATTCTAACAATTGGTACAAATAACACAAGAGTATATTAACATTTTGAATTCTTTAGACTTTTACTTTTAATAATGTGATGAAATTTAATAGCTTATAATTTAAATATGTTTGATAATTTTAAACATTCTTAGTAATGATTTATTCCAAGAACAAAATCCATAGATTTATATATATATATGGATATCTTTATTTTTAATTAGGATCAAATGGCATGATTTTTTTTGATATTAGAGTAAACATATGGGGATAAATGAATGGTCACAATGTGAAAAGTATGAAAAACACTCAAAAGATAATTCTAGATACTTGCATTGAGGTTCTAAACATGAATTGATGTAGGTGTCTAATCTTGATGCATTTGTTAAGAGGGTAACAACACAATGATAATAACCATAGAAATAGGGATCCCTAGTAAACATTGATAAAAATGTAATTTGACAACATATAGGCCCAAAGGGGTAGAAAAATCAAGTGAAATAATTTGGAACCAAAGAGAACCATATGAGACCATGACACTATGTATCTAGATTTATTTTAATAGACCTATGCATGTAAAAACTATTAAAACATAATATGAAACTAAACTTTTACGAAATATATGTATCTATAATTTACCCAATTTCAAAAATAAATTTGGTTTGATCTCAAGGCTTTCAATAAATGAATATCCATATTAATATACTATAGATAATAAAATATGGTATTATATATTTGGAAATATTATATGTAAAATGCCTTCACCTTACATGACTTATACATACACATATGACTCTTACCTTCCCTTCTCTCACATATACATGCTTTCCAAAGGTTTGACCTTTCTAATTTTATGTCTATCACCACTAGTCTATGTATAACCTATTAAAAGTCATCTATAGACTATATATGTCATAAATAGAATTTAATACATTTAGATATAATAATCATACTTAGACTATTCTAAAATTATAGTTTTGTCCAAACCTAATGAACTCATCTCATAACAAGAAGTGACTAATTTTCAAATTCAAATCTTTCTTATGGGTCATCCCACATGTTTTTCATGTTAGTGGCTTGAGAAATTACACATAGATTCTCATATAAATACAAAATAGGTTTAAGGAATCATATTATACACATCTCCACATTCAAAAGGAATGCCATATATTTCCAATTCAACCATCAACCACAAGGAGTATGTCTTAGTCAAGTTTGAATCACCTCAATGTCAAGCCAAAATTATCATTTTCCAAATCTCAAATTATATATCACATGTTGAATTCATTAAATTATCACTATTATGTAAATACACCTAACAGGGATAACTACATGTATTTTAAATTCCCTCTTCCAAGTATTGGATATGTAAGAAACACTCAACCATTTATATGGAGTGGATGGGGTTAGTTCAATCCATCTTCTTTCCCATTTTTGTACAAAAACATAGTGTCAAAATTATATTGAGGGTTTCAAAGATAAGGTGAAAATATTCTATAATTACATGCATAGATAACTACTAAATATCATACATAAATATGGATTAGAATTAGATGTAGTGTCTTGTACATAAAACTAGAATAAAAACTTAGAAGAAACCATCAAGTTACAAAACATATTATTTGATAGCATCCTAAAGTTAACAATTTTGTCTAAGCACACCTAAAAACTTAGATCCTAATCTCAATGACTCATAGTTTAGTTTCTTACTCCTTTCGACTTATGATTTTATCCTCAAACTTGCACAATATATTAAAATTCTAAGTATCTTTATCCTCTTATTACTTTCCATAAATGTAAAATGTTATTGTCATATCAGATTCTACCTTTTAAATTCATATTTATCTTTATTATAATACATCATATAATATGAATTAGATAAAAAATATTATCTTATTAGGTTAATATAATTAAAATAAAGAAAAATAAATAAGTGAATAGTTTATATTGGGAGCATGTAAAACCCTATGTAATCCATTAGGGTTTCATATATATAACTAGAAGATTGATTTTAATACCTATTTTCTTAATTATTTACATCTTCCTCAGTGCAAATCTATTTTTTTCTCTTTTTTCATAGGGTTTCATGATTATTATTCTATCATGGTTTCCTCTAATAGGTTTATTACTTATTTGGATGATATATAATTCAAAAAAAAAATCTATTTTGCAAAATATCAATGTCTTTTAGATGTTTTTCTTGGATAACAATTATGTTTTTGTTTACCATAATTTTGTAGCAATTTACTCAAATTAGCATTTTAATAACTTTAGTAAATTTGGTCTAGAGGTTGAAGGATGCACCTATTTTCAATATAATTTCTAGGTTTCATTTATCTACTATTTTTTTAAAGGTGTTTATTTTACAAAAAATAACTCATGGTTTTATTTTTTTGACTGGTTATTTATTTAACCCTTGTGTCATCTATTTTTCCTATATACACTTTTAGGCTTTAATTATTCTTTAAGAGTTTGAGATTTATTTCATCATGAAGTATGTATCTAAGTTTTTTTTATCATTTTCAACCTCAATTTTATGATATTTACTATTTATTTATTTATTTATTATGGAGGTTCACTTTATTACTACTACAAGAGGTATTGTGCATCCTCTTCATGAATATTGTATGAACATTGAATCTTCCTAATATATGAGAAATAATGTGTCTGATGAGGATATTATATAATAAATAGTTATTATGATAGATTCAATAGATAAAATGTGTTTGAATATTAAATCACTTAAGAGTAATATTTCATATTATAAAATACTTGATAATGCTAGTGTCAATTGCATTTCTACCTCTCCATTAAAAAAATTTATGCCTCAAAATATCTAATCTTATATATTAATAAATCTTGTCATAGCCACTTGAAAATTTTAATTGTCAACACATCTCATATCACTTGAATTACATGAATCTTATTTTACATTCTTCTAATCTATTTTTATATATTCAAGATTGAACCCATAGTTTTTTATCACTACTACTTTGAAGCTCCAAGTCAATTTTCAAAATATCTTATATCATCTCTCAAAATTTTCCAACCTTAGAATAGATATCCTTGATTCTTTGGGAAAAGTCACTCCATGTAGAAAAGTCCACTACCATAATTTTTTTAACCTAAAGTGGCCTTGTCCCTATGCCATTTAACAACTAGTTTCCAAATTTGATATATGCATTTGGGTCTTTCCACACGTTTTGTAAGGTCAACTAAAGGAAATTGTTCAAAGGTTTCACTATATAAGCAAATGAAAATATCATTTTAAAGGGAATTGATTTATATATAGCATATATATTTTATGTTATTTCATATTGATCAAGGCCACCCTACTCTTACCAAATATAATATCTATGAAAAACACCTAAAACACCTAGTCTCAAATCAAGTCTAAAGTACCTAAATTCAAGTCAATATCTATCATTGTCAAGTATTAAAACCAAATTTATAGTTACATACACATAGTCAAGGATCATAATTGAAAAATCACTTTAGGTGGGAGAATTACATGTAGCTTGATTCCATCCTTGGATTATTTAGATACATAGGCAATGATAAATCATCAAGGGGGTGAATGGGCTTAACTCAACCCATTACACTCCCCCTCTCTTTTCATAGGTTTCAAGATATAAAAATTACCCCTAGGGTTTCCAAGGAAAAGTGAAGAAAAATTAAAAAAAAATCATGTGGAAATATCAAAATCACAATATATCAACCCTATCAATAGACAAGCAAAAATTTTGGTAAAGTTACATATTCACCATAGTTAATGTGGATAAGTACAAATCAACAAGCATGATTGGTTTGTGTTTTTGTCTAGGAAGCATAGTGTTTTAAACTTTTAGGACTTAGTGAGTTTAAATACTATGTTTTTTATAAACATGAGTAAAATAAAATAGGTAAATAATATGTAATAAATACATCCATTAATTTTTTATAAAATTGACTAGCATTGACTTTTTTAAAAATAGTAATAAATAGTATAAGTAATGACTTAGCTATAAAACACTTGATACTGATGATCTAAGTGCTGGAGATTGAGATAGAAGCTAGTTTGGGTGTCTTAAACTAGACCCTAGTGTTATAACCCCTCCTAAATAGTAGTTCCATAATTGGATATTAGCACCATTATTGGCTAAGTGGTATTAATATCCTAATATTGGTGGTAGTGTCATCTATGTAGGTTTATCTTGAGATTTTAGGTGCACTTGTGTTTATATTTTTAGGGTATATTATTACTTGCATGAGTTTTGAAACCCTATATTTTACTTGTAATTACTAATTTATTATGAAAACCCTAATCCTCCATACAACTAGAGCATGATTTGAAAAGTGTGTTTGTTAGTAGGGTAGGCTGGACATCCTCAACACCATATTGTGAAAAACATTACCTAAATACTATACTCTAAGGAGGGATCAAGATTGATTTATTTATACCCACCTAAGTGTTACTTAAAGTGCAAGTGATGTTATTATTATAGTTGTTATATTATCTTTACCCATGCCTGCTGGGTTTGTCTTATGTAGACTTCAGTCCCACAGTGGCTAGTTTAGCTTGAATTCTATTTTGACCTATCTATATAAGAAAGTGATATCATTTTAATATTAATGATTTTATATTCATATCATTTGAGTATAATAATTGTTTTTTCAATTGGTTTCCTCTTGTTTATACTAAAGCATCAATGGTTGTGGTAATGAGTCATTAGAGAGATCTTGGTTGAAGAGTTTTGATAACTCTTTCATGGAAATCAAATCCATATCTAATAGCCATTACTCATCCTAATTCATTTAATTTTTTTGGCCTCATAATGTGATTTGGATATGATTTGGTTAGATTTGAGTTTTGTTGACTATGAAACTTTTTTCTACAAGCTTATTGGATTTAGATTTATTGAGGGTTTGAAGGAGATCTACAATTTTTTATATTGAGGAAGACTGTATTTTTTCCTTTTATTTGGATCTATGGAGGAGAGGTGCTAGAGATTATATCCAAAGTGTTGGAATTTCTCTTATCTTAGATCTATTGTAGGCATTTTTATTAAATAGTGTAGCATTTAAAATTCAACTTTGGCATATTTTTTCTAGATATCTTTCCTATATCTAGATTTGTAATGCAAGGCATTAGAGTAAGGAGAGAGGAGGCATTGAAAGTCTCCACCCTTAGCATTAGAAAACCTTAAGGGTAGGCATTGAGATTTACTTGAGCATTAGAATTTCTCTACAGTGTGAGATCTAGCATTAGATATTTTATATGTTGTTGCATTTTAGAGTTGTCCCAACCTTGGCATCATCATTTTACTCTATTTCATTGAATTTTGGCACCATTATTTCTATAAATCTACCTTTCTTGATTCTGTGTTGAAAGGAGATTTGAATCTTAGATGCCATATTAGAATTCCCAAATTTGTGTGCTTTCAATCCTCTTTCTTTTGGTCCATTAGATCTTTATTTCTAGATCTGTATTATGTTATCTTTACTTGAAGGAAAAATATGCACTCCAAAATAAGTTTTCCTTTTATGATGCTTGGTGTTGGAATTCTATTAGAAACATACACCCTTTTATACCAGTAATGTAGTGTTTATCTAGCATTGGTCTTGCCTAAATCTGGGTTGTATTGGAAGAGGAAGATCAAGTGTTAGCTGAGGCATCAAAGATCCACCTTTTTCTAGCTTGACATCCTCCTTTCTTGGAATCATTTTATTTTAGGAGGTGTGTTGGATCTATTGGCATCTTAAAAATCCTAAATTTACATCTTTAAAATCCAAGATAAGAATGACATTGTAGATCTAAGTTAAAGAGTGAGAGTTTCTAGATCTATAAAGAAAACACTTCTACGTTAAAAGTCATTTTAGTATTTTTATCCACATAGAACATTAGAAGGAGGCATGGTAATTTGATGAACTTGAGATCACCTTCTTGGCACCTTCTTGGTAGTGCCTATCTAGGATTAAGACACCAAGACAACAATAAACCACCTCTTTCTCCTCTAAAAAACAAGACTATTAACTCATTGTTTGTGTTAAATAACTAAATTTTTGCTTAAAGAGGAAGTCAAACTCACTTGCACATATCCTAAGATAACTAGAATATCTAATTTTCACTTTGGTTGACTATTATAGGTCTATGGAAAAATTATGGTTCCAACTAGTGGTTGCATGCCTATGTTTATTTTTTATTTGCACTCAAGAACTAGTTTGTAGTGTTTTTAAATTATTTTGACCCCTTTTTCTATGAGAAATCAAAACACTTATAACATTTGAACTGTAACTTAGATTTGAGTTCCATTTTTTTTCAAAAGTGCATGTTTTTCAATTATCTATCTATTGGTGTCATCAAATTGTAAAATTCGCCATTTTATAAAGTGCCACATTCTAGGGGGTCTCTTTGCATTAGATGTGTTATATTGTGCTTGTTGTTTATGGTGACATTTGAGTGGTGATGCATTTTGCTATGTTTTGAGCATTTTTTGATGGATTATTCATTATTTTGCATGTACCTTACCTATTTAATTTTATCAAATATTAGAGGGTGAGGTTTGATTTGAAAAGAGCTCAAAAACAACATAAACTTCTTCCTTGATTCTTCTCAATTACATTGTCATCATTTTTTGCACTCATGGATGCATTTTTAACTAATTCTAACATTCTATTCTTGAGTGTGCATTGTCACTTCTATAGGGTTTATTGTGATATGGGCCCTCCATTATACTTTGTGCACACATTATTTTGGATGCATTTTTGGTTGAACCCAACATCCTTTTGCATGTGCTTTGAATGTTGTTGTTTTTGTCTAATAATTCTTTTTATGGTGTGATTTCATGCATCATAGATCTTTTCACCATTTACCACACTCTTCTATCAACCCATAACATGCATTAGTATATTAACACATTGATAGTTGTGTCATGTCTCCTTAAAGCCCCTTTACTGGTGCTTTGCCTTATTCTATGTGGATACCTCTTTTCTCCCTTATTTTTAGAGCATATCTCTTGATGGCTTATTTGACATGCTAATAGTCTCCTCATTTGGAGATATTGTAGTGAAACTTAGTTTCATTTTTATCTCTATTTGGTGTTTTTTTGTGTATGGGTTATTTGTACTCGCACTGATTAATAAAGTGTCATGGGGGGTTTGTTGATTTAACCTTTGTCTACCTTCATGTGTTTGTGTGCTCTATTCCAATAATATTTTCACTTTGTTAGTTACTTATATTTTTCCATCATCATCATCAGCCATCATATTTGAGAGACTTATCTATATTTTAAACATCTTTTTTTGATAGTTGATAGTCTCCTTGTTTGGAGATATTCTAGAGTATATAGTGTTAGCTTATTCAATTTTTGAGTAGTCGATTCATAACACTCATTTATACATCTTTTCCTCTCCACTCCACTCATTTATAATTATGGGGGAGGTGTGTTGCACATTTTACTTTCTTAGTGTTGAGTGTTATTTTCACATACTATAATTTTTTATACTTTCATCACAACTAACATTCTTCTTGATTAAATCTATTCTGGTGAAGCCTAATGTCAGTTATTTTTTGATCAAGTAGTGGATTCAGACCATTCATGTAGATCAATTTCTTTTGTGACTTGTGAGTACTTAGAGTGTGGACTTATTTTTCATCATCTTTAGGGGACTTGTAGGTCTCTTCTTATTTTATCTCTTTTTTTTGTGGGGGAGGATTTTTTCCTATGGGTTTTCTCTATTTTTCTCCACTTTGTGAGAGTTATGTATTATTTCAATCTTTTGAGCATTTTATAGATTACGCCTTTGTACATGGGTATCTTATTCAAGCACTTTATTTTTCAAAACCCATATGAGGATTATTACTTGACTCCATGGTCTTCTTGGTTATTTTTATAGTGATACCAGTATGGTATCCCCACCAGTGACACTCGTGTGGTATCCCCAATAGTATTTTATGCTCACTTATCACTATCATGTTGGAGGGTGTTCAAGTGATGCTCCTTCGGTTCATATTTATACCTAGTACTTTGGATCATAGTGTTTTTGTTTAGTGATCCTCATATTCAACACCATTCTTATTTTCACTTGGTAGTTATAGTGACTCAACATTCATGTATTATGGTATGATGGATTATCATCCATAGGGACATGTGACTTCACACTACATTCTCTATTTTTATCCCCTAGCTTCACTTGAGCGGGGGGTTAGAGTATATTTTACTCATGCTTGTTAGGTTTGTCTTATGTGGACTTTAGTCTCACATTGGCTAATTTAGCTTTCATTCTATTTTTCCTTGCCTATATAAGCAAGTGATTTCATTTTAATATTAATGTTTTTGTATTCATATAATTTGAGTATAACAATTAGTTTTTCAATTGGTTTCCTCTTGTTTATGCTGAAGCATCAATAGCTATGGTAATGAGCCATTAGAGAGATCTTGGGTGAAGAATTTTAATAACTCTTTCAATAGTGTATTTGAGTGCTTTGAGTGTGCTTGAGATTGGAAATTTAGAAAATCTAATCTTAGGGAACTATAAATGATAATATGTAGAAATAAGGAAAATAGGGATTGATAACCTTAATTGTGCTCAAATTATTCTATGTTTGAATGTGTATTTTGCATATAATATCCATATAGTGATTAGAGGGATAAAAATCATGTATATATACTATTATGTTGCTTATATGGATGATAGAAAATGTCTAGGCTGACCTTAGGAGGCTTTAATTTTGAAAATATATCCATTTGGGCAAGGGAAAAAGACATTAGTGCCATTTTGGGGACACTAGCACCATGTGGTGCTAGTGTCCTCATTATTCTACTAGTGTCTATTTGGTAGAACACTACGCACAAATGTCTAGGATTAGGAAATGAGGGTTTGGGACTATTTTAGGGATGCTTTTGACCCACACAAAGGTTGGATAGGTGTGAAACTAGACTCAAGGATAGGCCTAGATATAAGCTAGGGATAAGTAGTGTGAAATAACACCCATATCACTCAAATACCACTTTTGGATTATTAAATTTTACCCACCTTTATTATATAAATATATCAAAGTAAAATGATTAGGATAAAGGAAAAATAATTGTACCTAGACTTACCTAAGAGGTGAGTTCTGTGAAGCCAAATAAAATATTTAAAATTAGGTCTAATTATGTGAAGCATGTTCCAATGCATGTCCTAAAAATGAAATGTGAATAAATTAGTCCTTACTAAAGAGATATAAAAATAAAAAAACTATATTGAGTAAACAAGTAAAACTGAGTAAAGAGATGAGAAAGAGGAAAAGAGTAAGTACACCTCACTAGGTATGTGAACTAATGCATGAACCTAGTGAAAACCTATGTGTGTACATGTATATAATGATCAATCAATGAATATATTAGACTGAGTTGATGGCTTTCTAAAATTCTCATGTGTTGGTGGCTTAAGATCTCAATTTTGTTTTGAATCCATTATTACCCACCCCTGATTGGTGTATCATGACCTATGAATATCTTGGATTGGATTGATGGTATGTCCAACCTATTGTATTCAATACACCCACCCTATATTTTTATTTTAAAAGTGGGAAACACCTTTGTTTTAGAGATTATGTATATTTTATCTAGGTATTTACGTGTTTCTAATGGTTATGAGGGTTATTATTATCTATAGAAACTTAGTGTTTTAAACATTGATCACATTGGGGTATACTTATTTCCATTTGAAAGGACTTGTTAAAACTAATATGTTAATGTAAATTCAAGAAGAATTAATTTGCATGACAAGTATTTAGATAAGCTTTATTCTAAAAGGTTTTAAAATTGGCAATTTTCACGTTGATAACTATTATTTTGGAGACTTTTTATCAGAAGATTTGTTTTAGAAAATTTTACTTCAAAAATATTCTCTTTTAAAATACTCGCTTTTGAAAATTTCTCTTAAAAAACTTTCACTTCAAAAATATTCTCTTTGGAAACTTTCTCTTTAGAAGATTTGTTTCGATAACTTTTACTTCAAAAATTTTCATTCAAAAACTTTGTGTTGGTTGGCAACTTTCAATTTAAAATCTTTGTTTTGGAGACTTTTCATTAGAGGGGTTTCTTGAAAAATATTCTCTTCAAAAAAATTTCTTCCAAAATGTTCTCTTTAAAATTTTTCACTTTATAAACTTTATCTTCAGAAGATTTATGTAGGTAACTTTTTATGCTACTACTTCTACCTGAACCACAATATTTTTGAAGAGTACTTTCACTTTGGCAACTATGTTTTGGAGACTTTTGGATAAAATATTATAAACTGAAATTATTTGAAGAACATTCTAATTTTTTAGTCTTTTGGGCTCAAAGGAAAAGTTTGAATTCCCTTGACTAAACCACAAAATGACAAATGGAAAAAGAGGAAAGGCAACACCATGGCACCTTGAATGACAAAGCATCCTATATGGCATGTGCACTAGGATAGGGTGGTCGAGTTCAAATTAAATAAAGGTGATGAGTTTGTAAATTTTGGAGATAAATGGTGCATGAAATAGAAATGAATACAAAATGTTATTAACATAGAACCCCCAACTAATATCATCTCATTCAATTTACAAGATCTTGAGTAAAATTCAGCCTTCAAAAATCTCAAAATCCTTAATTACAACTAGAATGATTTGCAGTTCACATATTTCAATTAAATACACACCAATTTTAAGAGCTTGAAGAATACTAGTGTCCATCAATAACCGTGGCATTATCATCTGGGTCATACAAAGGAACCTCATCACCCTTTAGGTTTTCCATTAAGGATTCTACTGAGTATTTGGACATAGTTTTTTACATGACTATATTTGATGGCCATTATTCCAATCACTCAACCTTATGGTAAGCTGTAGAGAATGTGTATTTGTTTACATTGGAATAAGACATCATTATTGAGGATAAATACTTGATAAAGGACCTACTCCCATTCAAACTTTGTCCCTTCATTACATAGTTATTATGTCAAAGGTTATGCCTTGTATAGGATTATTTTAAGGGCTCTTCTTCAAGGAAATAATAACAAATGGAAGTTACCTTCACTACATCAATAATAACATAGTTGTCATGTACATATTATGGGACACATTAAGTAGGTATTTGAATCTCCCTTTCCAAATGTTACATTTGATTTGCATACCACAGTAACCTATAAGAAGGCCAATAATGTGGAGTGATCACTAACAATGTGGCTTCTCCCTAAAGAAACATTTACTATAAAGGAACATGTCAATAATTTTACTCCCATCACTTGATTCAAAATGGGGATCTACAAGGGCAAGGCACTATTGAATCAAATCTTCATCCATGCAAACATCCACTTCTTACATTTGTAATGGGTTCCCATAATGGACCTGCTAAGTACCTTGGAGCACACCTATGCATTGGGGGAAGTAATTAGCACTCACCTCCAAGATAAAACTCTACAATAAGATAGGAGGCTATATGGGGTAAAATTCTACATGATGTCCTATCTATTAGATGCATTCATGAGGATGGTATATAGGCATAATGGATTTTTATGGGATCCCAAACTAGATGTCATTAAGAGTTTAATTTGTGACTACTAATATTTTGTACACATATATTCATATGTTAGGAACATTACCAAGATTGTTGAGGATCTCTACGCTCAGGTCTAGATGGCCATTCACAATAATCAGTTAGCTAGTATTTCACGTAGAATCACCAAAACACTTGCCAATAATGTGGGAGACTAATGGCTCTATCCTAATTACACTATCATCATGGTAACTAACCATAAGTTGGATCCTCTTTATCTTCTTATTTTTTTAATCTAGATAAGGTATCTGAATAGGATATTTCCTACTAGATATGGAATGGTATTGATGAGGATCTCACAAAGAATAAAAAATCTACCTCCCATGACTCCCAAATCACTATTGGGATGATGTAGTACACCATACAAAGGTAATTTAGGGAATATGGAAATGCCATGAATTCATATGCATTTACCACTCTCCCCCATAGAGATTGGGAACCCCATGGGAGATTCCACTAGAAGATATACACACTTGGTATCAAATACAAACACAATCTATTTGATTATGACTTCCAATTTTTGAATTCCAAGGATGATGAAGACGTGAAATAAAGAGTAGTAAAAATGGTCTTGAGTGAGGATATACTAATTTTAATATAATATTAACCCTTTCTTACACTTAACAAGTAAAATTTAGTATCCCACCACTACGAGGATTGAAATCTTTTGACTTTTGGAGTCGCAGGCCATATCAATAACCAACAGAGGAAGGACAAGACCCCTAAGGTCCACTCATGGCTCAAGACCAACCAAAGGACCAACATTATTTAGTAGGTGAGGTACCACTTATTAGAGGATAGGAAAGAAATGCCTACCCCTACATAAGAAGAAAAAGAACAAATTCCTCTAGTTTAAGTATTAACTATTGAACTGAAGAAGGTTTAAGAGCTAGTAGAGGATCTCACTCAAATAAAGGATAACACATGAGGGGAAGATACTAATATCTTTTTCTTTGAATATTTTGATGAAGAATAAATAGTGGATTCAATAGCTCCAACATCCAACATGATTACCCATTCTTTTCCCCAACAAATGACTACTCTACAAATTTAGAAAGCAATAAGATGATATCAGAGGAAAACAAAGGGGGATAAACCATAGACCCATCCATAAAAGCCCTCAATGAAGCACAACCTTCATTAGAAGGTAATCCAAAACAAGATGTGGATGAGGAGGAAGTATAACAAGCCAAGGTCTTAATCTTGCAAGCATTTAAATCCAAGTAACCTCTCATTGGTGAGTCTTCTGATAAGGGCCCTCTTCTCCTAGCCCCCTTAATCATTTTTAGTTTGATGTCATTACTATTTTTTTCCTCCATTCCTACTCCAATTATTTTAACATTCATTCATATGCAAGAAATTTTTATCAGTTTCCTTTACATGCACCCATTTGATACTCTACCTAATGCCACTTTACCTTATTCAACCTCCATTACTATAGTTTATATTCCTTTAATGTCTATCCCTTAAAATACATCTATGTTCATCCAAGACATCAGCCAACATCTCACCCAAATTAATTATTCCTCTACCCACTTGGTTTCACCTTTTCCTTATTCAATACTAGTCTCAACAACAATAATAGTGACAACCAAGAGGGTTTCTAGAAAGCATCTAGTCTATGTTGTTTATCAAATGCCACAATTTAGAGACATAGACTGGTCTAAAATAATTTGGTCCTCAATGACCAAGCCTTCATCTAAAATGGAGCCTGAGCTTGAAGAGTATGTGCAAGTATAAGCTCAACCATTAGATCATTCAAATCTCACTCTTTCAGAATGGGCCAAGGAGTTAGAAGATTTGACCTCTAAGAGGCCCAATATGAATATCACTAAAATTCTAATAATGAGATCATTAAGTGATAAGGCTAAAACATCAGTCTAGTGGGTTGTAAAGAGGAGGATTGAGGATATTTATATTAGGAGTTTGATCTTGGAGGAAAGGGAAGACGTTTATTCCCTTTTTAAGAGATAGAATAGGAAGAAGGGTTAGTCCCCATATGTTGAGGACCTCAAGTCCTATATGGAGACCCATACTAAGGAAATATAGTCTATACATGAAGGGACAAATTTGGATAGGTAATAATTTTAAGAAGAGTTAGAAACTCTCAAAGAAAAATAATAGGTGATTCAAGTCCCCCATGATATAGAACAAGATGTATAAAATGCATCACTCAGGCTATACAATATTTTGGATTCAATTCATTATTTGAGAGTCAATATAGATCCACATGTAAGTTCCATAACCATATTATTCAATATTCTTAAATAAGATGAGAATAAGTTGAATTTATTGGTATTGTACACCCCCAATAAGGTATTTATCCACCTAGACCAAATGACCCCTTTAGAGGAATCAAATGCATTAAATATAGATCTAATAAGAACATAGGAGGCCAAAGATTGGGTATCATATTCTAAATCTATATTAAAAAAATTGTCCTTACAAGAAAAGCAAGTAGAGAAAATTTTTATTGAGTGTGAATTGACAAAAATCTAGAATAGTAGAGGGAAATTGGTAGCTTGAGCTACATTTTACTAGATGATTTAAAAATTATATTATGGCTTGAAATAGAGTCTAAAAGGATTAATCTTGGATAATATCAAATCCAAGTTGATCATAACAAAGAAAAAAGCAATAGAGGTAGAAGTATTTCAAGTTCTCTTTTGAGACACCAAGATAAAAAAAACTAAATTGATGAAATATATAGGAAGGGTGACTATGCCTCATCTTATGGACATGAAATTAATTTATGAATAACATGATAATGAGGATAAGTATTACAAAGAGTTGGATATCAAGAAGAAGTCAACATCTACTCCAGCTACTAGTTCTACCCCATAGACTCCACCCATAATGTTAGTAACAACAACTACATCAATGCCACCTCATACTTTAGCTTTGATTATAACTCTAGTTTAATCAATGAGTACATCACCAAGTATATCTCCAATTACCACATGATCAAGTAAAATAAAAAATATAGATCTAATGACATCTTTGACAAACATCAATCAAGATCTGATTTAACCCAAAGATAAAAGGATATTTTTTTACAATTTTGCATGGAGAAATTATAAATGAACAATTAAGTCCTAATTTTTACCATTTTATAATTAACTAAAACATTTTAGTTAGCATGGACATGTTACATTTCTGAAGTATCTATAAGTTATAAAGTGTAACTCAGACCTATTGTATAGTCTTTTAATATGTAATCAAAGTGTTCTAAACTTGGAAAATGAGGTGACCCCTTCGTTAAGTTATTTATATACATGTATAACCCTCTTTTTAAAAGGTCAAAGTTTTGGATGAATATATCGAAAGAGATTAATATATTAATAAATTGATTACCATGAAACTGTGTTTGTCCTTTCTTCTTCCTTCTCTGTGTTAATGAATTTGAAGTTTTTTTTGTGTCTATTGATTCAATAATCTTAAATTGTGATAATGTTATAGATTAATTTGATTGTTTTATTAATTAATACTAGTCTGATATGTGTAAAAAAAATTAAGGATTGATAAGTTTTATTGATTTGAGTAGTTAGTAAAAGTTGAATTGATTATCTAAGGTGTGTAGAAGTGTCTCTTTTGATATAGTCTTATAGGTGTGATCCATAACTACCCTATATCACTTCTTGGTCTAAAATATAACCTCTTATACAAGGGTGTGACACAATAACCCTAAGAAGAGAAAACTTCAATTGAGATCATTATGTATCCTATATTCATCATCCCAGATTTCTAACTATGTTCATGAGTGTGCAAAAGATGAAAATAATAAACACTTGTTCTTTAGATACTTGTCCACTAAAGAAATAGCCTTATAAATTACTTTTCAAAGACACAAAAATTTATTTTCTACTTTACCCTTCCTTCCTTTTTGAGTTTTTAAAAAATATACCCACCATATAGTAATTATCCACCCATCCAACTTACCCATTGATTTACCTTTTTTATTATATTCCATGCATCCATCCACAAAACCTAGTTAAACAACCCATAGGTTTAACCTACTATTCCATCATCTAGTTGTTTTAACCACATACATGCAACTTGTGCCCTAGATTGGAATCCTATTTCATAAAGATCCCAAAATGTTAGATGATACCCCATTTAAACTTTATGAGGTGTGCATAAAACCCACATCAACAGTAAAGAAAAATATGGCACTAGAAAGAGGTCACACTCATGTATTTTCTAAACAAATAGGGACTAGTCATTATGAAGACACTTTGGAGATTAACAAGGTCTAGATCCCAAGTTATCATTTTGATTTCACCATTATCAAATTATAAGAGGCTTAGTTCCATACATGCCATCCCTAAAATATGTCTATCCCTAACACCTTCTCCAGTAAGAAACATCCCACTTATCAGTATTCTTATGGCTCAACCTTGGTTAATCAAATCCATCCATAAAACCTAGTTAAACAACCAATTGGCTCAACCTACTATTCCATCACCTAGTTGTTTTAATCATATACCTACAACTCATGCCCTAGAGTTGAATCTTTTTCCAAAGAGATCTAAAAATATTAAAGTCTACCTCATTTAAACTTTATGAGGTGTGCATAAAACTCACATCAATAATAAATAAAAAATTGGCACTATAAGGAGGGCACACTTGTGTGTTTTCCCAATAAATAGGGGCTAGTAATTATGGAGATACCTGAGAGATTAATAAGGTTTAAAGCCCAAGCCATCCTTTTTATTTCACCATTGTCAAATTCTAGGAGGCTTAAGCCCATACCTATCATCCTTGAGATACGTCAATCTTAAATATCTTCTCCAGTAAGAAACATCATGATTATCAATCTCCTTATGGCTCAACTTTGGTTAATAAGATAATCTATTATCATCCCTAAGGACCAACATGATTTACCAAGGAAAATAGAAAAGTATTTTCCTACCATCTCCCCCTCAAGTGGGAGGATGGAATAAGAACACATCAAATCTTTCAAGGCCACCCTAAGGTTAATGAATGTCATCCATGGGGATGTTGAATGTAGGATTTTTTCATTTACTCTATAATATTCTTCTTATGAATGATATCTCAATTTACAATAAAACTACATAACATCATGCAATGAGTGTTAAAATACATTCCTTGCAAATTTTAGACAAGTAACTAATCAAATATTTAACATCATGAAAAGGTAATATAAAAAGTAAATCTAGGCCTTTAACATAATATTCCATAAGATGTACACTCAATTAAATGCCACATATAATTTATATGAGAATTTAA
Organism: Torreya grandis; assembly: GCA_037957365.1. Taxonomy (NCBI): domain Eukaryota; kingdom Viridiplantae; phylum Streptophyta; class Pinopsida; order Cupressales; family Taxaceae; genus Torreya; species Torreya grandis. Next base: position 31,884 of record JARHVA010000242.1, on the reverse strand, counting down.
TGCCAAAGATATACAAGAACACCTTGGATCTTATTACTGTAGTGCTCTTGTAAAGAGATACCACTTCTAATAATATATCTTTGGAATTCTAGGAAGTTATGAACATCAAAAAATAACTCAATCCATATCTTATCCCTCATAATCCAAGAGCCTAGGCATTCAACAATGGACTCCCATCCTTGAATACAATTCCACATGTAAATCAAAATGCCCCCACATTTAATCAGAATCAATTATACACTCTACCTCCTATGACATAAAAGATAAAATATTAGAATTATGATTTCTTGAATAATCAAACACAAAATAATGGACACCAACATAATAAACATTGGGCTCACACCAATGTAGTAGTCACTCAGGGTTTTAACCACAACAAAGCTGAATTAGATTCTATATAAAGAATGGTCCAAAAGATGAAAAATGATTTATTAAATATGTAGAAGAGGATGAGTAATACTAATAATAAAATTTACAACAAGAATTATACCTTTTCAATATATAATAGGTCTTTCAATAGGCCCACCAATAATGTATAACAACGACAATCTAATAAGCTTCTATAAATCAATATCATGGAAACAACTTTTCCCAACTAATGTAGGGTCCATAACACATCACAAAATGGAGAGCTAGGTTGTATAGAGTTGTGTGCAGCCTTTGAAATCTTCCAGAGAGAAACGATTATACAAGATCAAATGATGATTACTCTAGATTTCCCTCATGAATATGGACCTTTAAGTTTAGATATGGTCTTTGAGACCTATGAGTCTTCCTTCCCTAATAAATATAACAATATTCTAGAGGATAATTATGATGAAGTACAAGCATTCTAGCAGTTTAATAGGAACAATTATAATATGAAGAACAAGTAGCCTCTTACTACTACTACCAATAATATAGTTAGCCCTCCAAACCCCAAAGCTGACAATAATCCTCCTCTTCCTAAAAGGAATGATTATCCTCGACATAGAGAGGAGAAAAATAAAAGATGATACAATATTGTTGAGGATATGAAGATAATTAAGGCCAACATCACTCTTCAAGAACTAGCACAAATCATAGAATATAAGGAGATATTATGGAAGTCCATCACAAGCAAGTCTATTGTAGAAAATTCTAAGACATCCAACACAAATGTTATATATAAAAACAATCCCGAGGTTTCCCCTTTCTTACTAGCCATTTGATCATTTAGAAAGAATATACACAATTTCCTAGTAGATTCCAAGTCTTCAACAAAAGTAATGCCAAATTCTATTTTTTAAAAGCTTGGTTTAACACCAAATCCATCCAAGACGATTGTGTCATAGCTATATAAAAAATTAGTGCTTGTATTGGGAGAAATTAATGATGTGAGAATTAAGGTTGCCTCATAACCTAGAGTATAAATGATTATAAACATCTTGGTAGTGTATATTCTTGAAGGGTATGGGTTATTATTGAGCAAATATTGGTTTAAAATATTAAATGGATATATTTCTATGGAATTTTCAAATATTTGGCTATCTTGGAGAGGCAGAGCCAACCATATCAAGATAGACAAGATCCAAGGATGAAGCATCCTATTACATAGTACAATACTACCAATGAAAAGGTAAGTTATAAATCCCCTATCCTTGGAATTTTTACATTTACCACATAACATGAAGTATAAGAAGAAACTTGGGGCCCTTCCTAATTATGGACCCTCCATTTTGATGGAGCAAGATCCGAGAAAGGATAAGAAATTGGTATTGAGTTGGTCAATCCAAAAGGGATGAAACTATTGGTAGCATATATGTTCCAATTCCCATTTACCAACAATAGAGCAAAATAAAAGGCCTTGATTCTAGGATTGTAGTTTACCATAAAAAATGATGTCAAAGAGTTGATAGTATATGGATATTTTGAACTTGTTATTAACCAGGTTAGAAATAAATATCAATGCAAATTATCATATTTGAAAAAATATAAGCATAGAGCCTAGGATCTAATTGAATCACTTAAATATTTAAACATAGTAGTTATCTTAAGAGAACAAAATGGAGCCACCAATTCACTATCCTCTTCAATAGTGAATTTGGCACCCTTATGAGAGTCAAAAGTCTATAAGTTCTTCATTAAATTGGTACCTTGTCCTTTAGTGCCTAACAATGTTGAAAGTTTTCAAGTGTTTGATTATGACCAACAAATTATCCAATTTTTTACAAATTTATGACAATTCAAATATTAGATAATTGATGATGAGTAAATAGACCATAGGAGACACAAAGAATTGGATTAATAAGGTGTTATCCAACTAAAGGAGAATAGTCTCCCATTATGAATGGTCACCTTATAAATAACATTGGATACAAATTCTCAAGCACAATCACAAAGGTAAATTAAAGTTAATGAATCCAAATTCAGCTCAAAAAATGTTAATGATGAGAGGGACACAAAATTAATCAATATTGGCTTAAGATGCACACCAAAAGAAAGGTAGAAGGTTAAGGAATTGATTATCAGGTGTAAAGATGTAATTGCATGGACCTATAATGACTTAAGGATATTCAATCGTAGATTCATCATGCATATAATTCCACTCAAGCCTGATCATAAACTATTTAGGTGAAGTAAAAGGTTAGATAATAATATATTGAAACCATTTATATATAAAGAAGTAGAAAAGTTACTAAGTGCTAAGATAGTTTTTCTTATTAGACATTCAACTTGGGTGGCCAATCTAGTTCTAGTATACTATGTGTTGACTTCAAGAATCTAAATAAAGCTTTAGAGAAGGACAATTATCCTTTACCCTCCTTATATGAGGTAATACAAACTATGAGTGGGTCTAAAATGATGTATTTCTTAGACAAATTCCTAGGCTATAATCAAGTACTAGTCAAATCAGAGGATAAGATGAAAACAACATTTACTACAAAATGGGAAACATATGCATACAAGCAAATTCCATTTGAGCTGATTAATGATGGAGATAATTTTTAGAGAGCAATGGACCATGAATTTTAGGGACTGATAGGTAAGTGAAATATTATATACATGGATGATCTCACCATTTTGTCTAAGAATAGAGCTGGTCATATCGACCACCCTCAATCCATTTTTGAAAGGTGCAATAAGTTTTGGGTATCACTTAACCCCAAGAAGAGTATATTTAACATTATTGAAGGTAATATTTTAGGTCATATTATCACTAAATATGGGATCACCATTGACCTATACATGACCTAAGTGATTTTCAAAATAATGTTTCCAAATAGTAAAAAGGATCTCATATCCTTCTTTAGAAACATAAATTTTATAAGGAAATTTATATCAAGATTTGTAGAGATTGTCAGGCCCCTAAATTCAATGTTCATGATGAATTCCAAAGTGGAGTGGATACTTGAAGCTAAGAAGTCCTTCCAAGAAATAAATAAGGTTATTTCAAAATCCCTAATGTTGTTAAGCCTAGATTTCACCAAAGACATTTTCTTGTACTCATTTACCTCCGAACATACTATTTATTCCATACTTACACTGAAAAGGGAAGAAAGTGAGCATCCTTTTGCATTTATGAGCACTAAATTTTAAGATGTAAAGCTCAATTAATCTTTGATCAATAAAAAAACTATTTGATCTTGTCAAGGTGGTTAAGAATTTTATGCATTATATTCATAGGAATAATACCATCATCATAGTACCATAGCCTACTATCAAGCTTACAATAGGACATAATGAAATGGGGGAGTATAGAGGTAAATAATTTTTAGGATTTTAATATTTATATTAAACTCACTAAGATCATCAAGTGAGAAGGCAATGTTTAATTGATGACTAAACGAGACCCATGCATCACCATCAAAGAGGTCTATCAAACACAAATCTCCCAAGAAGATTCATATTCATGTATTATTTAGTTTTTACTCATTGAAACATGCCCATAGGAACTCAAAAGAGATAAAAATAGAGATTTAAGGCTCAAGGCTAGTCATTATATGATTAGGAAAGGAGTCCTATATAAAAAGAATTATAAAGGCATTCATTTAAGATGTGTGTCACATGGAGAAGCTCAAGAAATCTTAGATAATATCCATCAAATATATTAGTATATACCATCCATTTGGAAATATTAAAACCCATAAAATACTTAGAATATTTTATTATGGTCCAATGGTATTTGAAGATGCTCATTTCGATGTGAATATGTGCCATGAATGTCAAGTTTTGGTGAAAGGATAGGTACACATATCAATATTTCTATAGCTTACGATTAAAGGTAGGTCATTCACCCAATGGGGTTTATATTTAATTGGTGTTATGAACCCAAATTTATTAGCTAGACACAATTTTGTGTTCACTACTATAGATTATTATAATATATGGATTGAGGAAGCAACCACCAAGAACTTAAGATCTAAAGACATGATAATTTTTTTTGAAGAACATATCACAACTAGGTTTAAAACCCCTATCTATTTGGCTTATGATAATGGTCCAAAATTTCAATCAGTTGAGTTCACTAAATGTTCCCATGATAGTTAGATTATAATTAGATCATATTCTAATCACCACCCATAAGGGAACATATTGGTTGAGTTAACCAACAGGAACCTTATAGATGTTATCAAGAAGTTAGCTATAGATAAACCTAGGGAGTGGCATCTCTTACTAAATATGCACTCTTCGTAGACTATAATAGGTAAAAATAGGCCCTTAAATTTACACCTTATCTACTAGTTTATGGGAAATAACTAGTGTTCCTAATCATTCTAAAATTGCCAACATATGAGTTTATGCAAGAATACATGAAGCCCAATGAAAAAATAGAGTATATATTTTTGGATATCATCAAAATGGAAGACTCTAGGAATAAAACATTTAAAAACCTTAGCAAACATTAGGATGTGGTCAAGTGATGGTTTAACAAGAGAGAAAAATTTAAATCATTCAAGATTTATGACTTGATGATGCTATGGGACAAAGCCCATGGTTAAAAAGGAATGCATTAAAATTTTACCCCACTATGAATAATACTATTAGATTTATGATATCTTGGGTAATAATTCATTATACTTTAAAGATATTAAAGGTAGTGATTTGACATATCCAGTTAATGGACATTTTTTGAAGCATTTCTTCATGGTTACCCCATTTGGAGAGGCCTCTGAGTAATGATAGATGATCAAGTAGGGGTAGGAGTAGGCTATATTTTATTCATTATTTAGTTTCTTACCTTTAGTCATTTGAATTTATAAAAATAGTTCATGTTTTATAGTTTAGGCCTTTTTATTTTAGTAGTTTTCATGCTTTCTAGGATAGTTTTCTTTTGATTACATGATAGTCTAAGACTGGTCAATCCTAGTATAATCAAACATAGTTTTAGGTGTTTTGAATCCAAATCGAATCAATGGGTGTTTCATACTTTTTAATCTAGGTAAGCAATAAGAGAATTAGCCATGAACACGTCCTAAAGCTAATGATTTCATTAGGTATGTAAAAGTTGCTCCCATAATCTTGTGCAAATTAAAAAATTTCTCCTTATCCCCTTAGGTTAAATCCACATAAAATGTTAATACTTGTTTAACATAATAATCATGGACATGGGACAAAGTTGACAAGGACATTTTTATTAAAACAAAACTTTACTAAGACCAACTCATGATTGTTACCTTCTTCCCTCTTTCATTCAAAAATAAAAAAATAAAAAATAAAAGGCATAATGCAAAAGTCCTAAAGAAAATAAAATAGGATTTAAATCCTATATGATGAAATAAGATCAATGTATCTTGCATCATTGAAAATATGAAGAAAGGAAGAATAAGTGATCAAAGGTATTTTTATTAGGGCTATGGACACCTAGACGGTATAAAATCAATACTAGAGATCCTCAATATCTATGCACCTAATGCCCAATAAAAATAAAACCTACATCTTAGCCCTATGTCTTTGCCTAAAACCCTAAGACAAGAGATAAATAAATTTACTTTCCATACACATATTTAGGGTCTAAGTGAAGTTAGTATGTTTCATATAATTATCAAGAGTATTTTTTCATTCCTAATTTAATCATTTCTTTTGGTATGATTTTATGGTTAATATTGGGATTGTAAAACCATGGATTCTGGATTCTTGAAAACTCAAGAGTATTCACCCCTGTGAGTCACCATTTTTTGTATTCAACACACCCTAACTTGTATTTTTATTTGAAAAGTGGGGATCCCTTTTGTTTTAGAGAGTGTGAATATTTTTCTAGGTATTTATGTGTTTCTAATGGTTATGAGGGTTATTATTATTATCTATATAAACTTAGTTCTTTGAACATTGAATCACATTGGGGTATACTTATTTTCATTTGAAAGGAGTTATTCAAACTAATATATTAATGTAAAGTTGGGAAGAATTGATTTGGATGATATGTATTTAGATTATTTTTATTTTTTAAGGTTTTAAATTCAACAAATTTCACTTTAGAAACTATTATTTAAGATATCTTTCATCATAAGATTTAATTCAAAAACTTTTACTTCAAAAATATTATCTTTGGAAACTTTATCTTTGAAAACTTTCACTTCAAAAAGATTCTCTTAGAAAAATTTCTCTTTATAAGCTTTGTTTTGGCATCTTTTAATTTAGAAGCTTTCAATCAAAAAATTTGTTCTAGTCAAAAACTTTCACTTTAGAAGCTTTGTTTCAGAGACTTTTCATCAGAGGGTTTTATTTGAAAATATTGTCTTCAGAAACTTTCTCTTCAAAAATATTCTCTTTGGAAACTTTCACTTTGAAGACTTCACTTTGGAAACTTTCTAATTGAAATATTTATTTTGGTAAGTTTATATGTGACTACTTCTACTTGAAACACAATATCTCCAAAGAGTACTTTCACTTTGGTAACTATGTTTTAGAGACTTTGGGATAAAGTTTTTTGTAATGAACCTCTCGAAAGAACAATCTACTTTTTGGGGTATTTTGGGATCAAAGGCAAAGTTTTACTTCCCTTGACTAGACCACATAATGACAAATGGAAGAAGAGGAAAGGAAACACTATGGCACCCCAAATGATAAAGCATCCTATGTGGCATGTACACTATTATAGGGTGGTCAAGTTAAAATTAAATGAAGGTGACAAGATCATATATTTTGGAGATTAATGTCACAAGAAATAGAATTGAATACATAAAGCTATTAACATCGATCTCTTAGCCAAGTTCATCTCATTTAATTTTAAAGAGCTAAAGTAAACTTCAGCCTTTAGTAATCTTAAAATACCTAATTATGACTAAAATGATTTGCAATTCATGTAATTTGATTTAGTACATTCCATTTTCATAATCTTGAAGCATACCAGTGTCTATTAGACATACATGGCATCATCATCTAGGTCATATAAAGGATCCTTGACACCTTTTAGGTTTGTTATCAAGGATTTTACTAATTATTTAGACACAATTTTTGATGTGATTTATTTGATGGCCACTATTCCAATTACTCAGCCTTATGGGAATATGTAGAGAACATGGATTTATTTAAATTAGAAGTAGAGATCATGGTTAAGGATAAATAATTAATAAATTACCTATTCCCATTCAAATGATAGGCCCTTCATTATGCAACTATGAAGTTAGAGGTTATACCCTATATGGACTTCTTGTGGGGTCTCTTCTTTAAGGGTAGAATATCATATGGATGTTACCTCCACTACATTGATAATAACATAGTTGTCACATACATTTAAGGTGATTCATTTATAAGGTGTTTGAGTCTATATATTTTAGATGTTATGTTTTATTTTCATACTACAGTAACCTAGAATGAGGCCAATAATTTAAAGAGAACACTAGTAAGGTGGATTCTCCCTAGATAAACATTTAATATAAAGGAACATGTCAATAATTCTATTCCCATCACCTAATTCAGAATGGCGATATGCATGGGCATGTCACTATTAAATTGACTCTTCAACCACACAAGCATCCACTTCATACATTTGAAATGGGTTCCCCTATTAGACCTGTTAATTACCTTGAAGTGCACCTATGGAATGGGGGAATTAATTAGCACTTTCCTCTAGGAATAAATTCTACATAAAGATAGGAGGCCACATGGGGGTAAATTTTACATGATATCCTATTTATTAGATGAGTTGTATGGTATGGTATGGTATACAAGTATAATTGAGTTTTATGGGATCCCAACCTAGATGTCATTAAGAACCAAATTTGTGATTATTACTCTTTTTTGAACATATAGTCATATGTTAGGAACATCATCAAGATTGTTGAGGATATCTACCCTTAAGTATATATATCCATTCATGATCAACCTCTACCTAGGATTTTACCCAACATCACTAGAACACTTGCCAACAATGTGGGATATTGATAGCTCTATCCTAACTACACTATCATCATGGTTGTTGGCCATAAGGTGGATCCTCTTTAGCTTCCTAAGTTTTTTATAGATAAGGTAACTAAACAAGAGATTACCTACTAAATATGGAATGGTATTGATGAGAATATCACAAAGAATAAGAAATATACCTTCCATGGCTTCCATATCACTACTGGTAGAATGTAATACACCATACAAAGGCAATTTAATAAATCTAGAAATTACAAGAAAGCATATTCATTTCCCACTCTCCCCCATAGAGATTGGGACCCCCATGGGAGAGTCTAGCAGAAGATCCACACCCTTGGTATCACATATAAACACAAGCCATTTTATCATGAATTCTTATATTTTATTTGTTAAGGATGATGAAGAATTGAAAGAAAGATAAGTAATAGTATGCTTGAATGAGGATCTACTAAGGGAAATACAAGATAAACCCTCTCTCATACTCAACAAGGTAAAATTAAGAATACCACCACTAGGAGTATGGATATCTTCTGACTTCTAGAGTGGTAGGCCTTATCAGTAACCAACAGAAGAGGGAAAATATCCCTAAGGTTCACTCATGGCTTAAGACTAACCATAGGAGCAAGAGTAGTTAGTAGGTGAGGAACCACTTACTAGAGGATAGGAACAAGAGGAAGAAGAAATGTTTGACCCTATATGAGAGGAAAAGGAACAAATTCCTCCAGTTTAAGCATCAAATATTAAACTAAGGAAGGTTAAGTAGGAAATAGTAGAGGAGCTCACTCAAAGAAAGGACAACACATGAGGGGAATATATTGGTATAATTTTATTTTAATATTCTAATGAAGAATAAATAATGAATTAAATATCCCTAATATCCAACATGATTACCCCTTCTCTTCCCTAGAAAATGGCTGCTCCATAAATTGGGAGAGAAGCAAGATGCTATTAGAGTAAACCAAAAGGGGATAGAACATAGACCCCATCCATGAAAGCACTTAATGAGGAAAAATGTTAACTATAAGGTGATCTAACATATGAGGTGGATGAGGAGTAATTATAGCAATCCAAGGTCTTAAGCTTGTAAGCATTGAAATCTAAGGCACATCTCACCAATGAGTCATCTAATAAGGTTCCTCTTCTCACATCCATCTTAGGCATTTTTGCTTTGATGTAATTACTAGTTGTTTTTTCCATCCTTGCTCTAATTTTTTCAACATTCATTCCTATGTAAACACTTTTTTTTGGTATCCTTTTCATGCACCCATCTACTACTCTACCTAGTACCACCGCACCTTCTTCATCTTCCACTAATATAATTTATATTCCTTAAATGTCTATCCCTTCAACCATATATTTTTAAATCTTATCCATTATTCAACATATCACCCAAATTTATGCTTCTTCTACCCAATTGGGTTCATCTCTACCTTCTTCAACACTAGTCTCAACAACACTAGTAGTGACAACCAAGAGGGTTCCTAGAAAGCAACCAGTCTATATTGTACATCTAATGCCATAATTTGGAGACATAGATCGGTCTAAAATAATTTGGCCCTCAATGACCAAGATCAAATATAAAATTGAGCTTGAGCTTGAAGAATATGTATAAGTAGAAGATCAACCATCAGATTCTTCAAATCTCACTCTTTTAGACTGGGCGAAGGAGTTAGGAGATTTGGCCTCTAAGAGGCCCAATCTGAAGATTAATAAAATTTAAATGGTGAGATCATTATTTTTAAAGGCTATAGCATTGGTCCAGTGGGTTACAAAGAGGAATATTGAGGATATTTCTAGTAGGATTTTGATCTTAGAGGAAAGGGAAGAGGTTTGTTCCCTTTTGAAGAGGTATAATAGGGATAAGGGAAATTCCCCATATGTTGAGGACCTCAAGTCTTATATGGAGACCCATACTAATGTAATCCTAACTATACATGAAGGGATGAATTTTCCTAGGTAATATATATAATAAGATTTAGAAACTCTCATGGAGTAGCAACATGTGATTTGAGTCCCCCATGCTATAGAACAAGATGTGAAAAATGCAAAACTTAAGCTCTCTGAGATTTTGGATACAATTCATTATTTGAGAGCCAATTTGGTTCCACATATAAATTTTATAACCATATTATTCAAGCTTCTTAGGGAAGATGAGAATAGGTTGAAATTTTTAGTATTTTACACCCCCAATAAATCATTTATCCACCTAGACCTAATGACCTATCTAAAGGCATCAAATGCATTGAATCTAGATCTAATAAGAACATATGAGACCTAGGATTAGGTATCATATTCTGAATATTTAGTAAACAAACTATCCAAACAAGAAAATTAAGTAGAGAAAATTTTGATCAAGCTTAAATTGACAACAATCCAAGACAATAAAGGGAAACTGGTAGCTTGAGCTACATTTGACCAAATGATTCAACAAGTCTCTGATGGCTTCAAATAGAGTCTATAAGGACTAATATTGGAGGATATCAAATATAATTTTATCTTATCTAATAAAAATGAAATAGAGGTATAATTATTTTGGGTTGGATTTTGAGCCACCAAGATAGAACATACTTTATTGATGAAACAAATAAGAAGGGTGACTAGGCCTCATATTCTAGACATGAAATTAATTTGCATATAACATGCTAAGGTGTATAATTCTTACCAAGATTTTTATGCCAATAAAAAGGAATTATCCACACCACCTACTAGTTCTACTCCATAGACTCCACCTACAGTGCTAGTAACAATAGCTACATCAATGCTACCTCACACTTCATATCTAATTATAACTCTAGTTCAATCAATGAGTGCATCATCAAGAACAACTTAATTACCACATCATAAATCATAATCAAAACTCTAAATCCAATGAAAATTTTGAAAAACATCAAGCAAGATATGATTTAGACCAAAGATAAAAGGCTAATTTTGCACAATTTTGTATGTAGCAATTATAAATGAACTATTAAGTCCTAGTTTCATCCATATTGTAATTAACTAAATCATTTTTGTCAACATGCACAAGTTGAATATCTAAATTATCTATAAGTTATAAGATGTAACTTAAAATTATTGTATAGTCTTTTAAGATGTAATCAAAGTGTTCTAAAACCCTCTTTTCATAGGGTCAAAGCTTTGGATGAATATATAGGAAGAGATCAAGAAATTGATTGCCAAAAAACTATGTTTGTCCTTTCTTTTTCCTTATTTGTGTTAATGAATTTGAAGTTTCTTTTTTTTGTATTTATTTAATAATTATAAAGTGTACTAATGCTAAAAATGAATCTAATTATTTTATTAATAAATATTATTCTCAGATGTCCAATAACAATTAAGGATTGATAGGTTTAATTGATTTAAGCAATTATTTAAATTTGAATTGATTATCTAAGGTGTGTATAAGTATCTCTTTTGATATATTCCTCTATGTGTGAGCCATAACTACACTAGATAACTTATTGGTCTAAAATGTTACCTTATATACAAGGGTGTGCCACAACATACCTAAGAAGAGAAACCTTTAATTGATATCATTAAGTGTCTTATATTCATTATTCATTATGTCCAATTTTCTGTATGGAGCCTATGTGTTAACAAATGTATTGTGAGTGAAATATAGAAGCCTAATCTTTATGAAAAACCCCTATGAATGCCCCTCTATTGAGGGGAGTTATTGAACCTATGTAATAAATGTTCTCAAAATAAAAATATATGTAGAATGTGTGTTAATCAGATCATATATGATAACTATGTAATAATCCAATATAATGTGCATACATAACATCATAATGTAAGATAATCTAAACATAAGTGTGTAATTTAAGATGTATGTCATGTATAAAATTTTAAAAGGGTGTCAATATTGATGTAATAAATGTATATAACAAAAAATATTAGTAAAATTAGGTAGATGCCTAGGGGGATGGGGAATGATGTCCATATTGACACCCAAATAGGAAGTGTTGATGTATGAGGTCCCTCATGGCATTAAAAAATAGTGTGTGTAACAAGAATAGAAAAGTGTTATGGCCTTGACACATAAAATAAATCATACATAGAAAAAACATGAGGCACATAAAGGATGTGAATAGGCCAAAATACATTGTACATGGTCACATGTCACTAAATGTTAGAAAAAGACATATAAGGACATGTTCAAATGTCCACATAGGTAAGCAACTAGTAATTTGGCTTAGAACCACATAAAAGGACATGTTCAAATGTCTACATACATAATCAAGAAATAAACACACAAGGACAAGGTCACATGTAAAAATCATATATACTATGAATAGAAGTGGCATAGTTATAAAGAGAAATGGCATATTCAAATACCCTTGAATAGAAAAAATTATTATCTCTCAAAAGTGCACCTTGTTGAGAACATGTGCCTATTCTCACTTTCATTGATACAATAGAAACTATCCAACATGTGGGACTTTATTTTAGAGAGAATATCCAAATTAAGGGATGGTTACATTTAGTACACTCACCTAATTAATTATAAATTATCTAATTCTATGCTTTCTTGACTAAAAAAAAGGTAGAAGGAGCTATGCTAAAGCTAAAAATAGAAATGAAAACTAAATATTGGGGTGATACACCAATATTAAAGTCAATTATGCCTATAATTGATAAAATTTATGAGTTAAAAAAGTTTCACACATTCACTTAATATTCATGCAATGACTCTTGTAAAATAATTTCACATACAGGTCTTGAGAAACACCTATACTAGCTTGGGAGGAATGAACAATGGTTGTATTCACTTCCAGATTAGGTAGAAATTAAAATGAGTAATCAAAAACTGAAAATAAATGTGAAAAATAAAAATTAGAGTGATGCACCAATATTAAAGTCAATATTGTCTATAATTGACATAATTTGGTAGCTAAATAACTTGCACACATTAACTTAATATTCATATAATGACTCTTGCATAAGTATTTCACACATAGGTCTTGATAGACACACTAGCTTGGGTGGAATGAATAATGGTTGAATTCATTTCTATATTAGGTATAAATTAGAATTATACACTTTATATGACCTAAAATAATGTTTATTTTATGTATAAAGGTGAGATATCCAGACATAAACATATGAAAAATAATCATTCACTAAGTTATATCAATTACCATTAATAACACACTTCATGAACAACTTGAAAATGAAAGAAAAATCAAAATTTTATTGCATCAAAGGTGAGGTAGTAAAAATTTTGGAAATTTTTTAGTAATCCAAAGGAATAATTTTCTCATAATCCTTTTCCAAATGATAATACATAAAGAATAGAAGAATACAAATAAGACAATCAGCTCTAGATGAGTCCACATGCAATTCAAGTTCACTCCTGCTTCAATTGAAAATTGAACTCAAAATTAAACTCCACCATCAAATCCAATTTTAATTATACCTAAAATCTAACATATTATTTTATTTTAAACATTATTTAATTGAATATGGAATTTTAGGATAGAGGGATGCTATTATTGTATGTTTTAAAATTCAAAGGGCTCTTCATGAATCTTGAATCTTGAGTTAACTTGATATGATCTTACATGCAATTTTTAATCTTCTTTAGTTAAATATTTCTGGTATTTAGTTAAATCCTCTTGGTATTGCATAAATATTAAATTTAGAATTCATTTATCTCCACTTTCATTTTTATTTGACTAGACTTATCTTGACTTCACACCTAGAGTTCAACATGAGCTATCTTGTATGCAACTTGTATGCATGTTTGACCACATGTCTCTTCTAAAAATATCCCAAAGGGGGTGTAATAGAAGTGGGATGAATTTTTAATTTTGATATGTATATATTGAATAAAAATATGTCTATAAATTTTATACATACCTTAAATACATTTATTCACCTTTACATATTTCATAACTCCACTTTTGTATGGCTAACTGAAGATTCTTTTTATTGACTTGAACTTTTCTAAATTTAGCCAAAAGGGGGGGGGGGGGGTAACCTATAATTTGTAATTTTATATCTAATAAATTAAATTAATAAAAATAAACCAATTTAAAACTTTAAAAGGCATAAAAAAAAATTCCATGTCAAATTCCATAATATTTCATTGAATAAGATTCAAAATATGCATTTTTTAGTGTTGACTAGCTTGCACAATTTCATTTTTGAATGCATGTAGGTCTAATTTTAGATATTTTATTGAGTTTTATGAGGCCTAAATACCTCATTATTTTTAAATTATTACATATAATAAACCATAATATCATTAAAATAATTTTATTTTCTCAAAAAATCAATCAAGCCACTCGAAACTTTTATTTTTTAACTATCTCTCTTGCTTAATTAAAACCCCAATGCTTGGTACTTTGCATTTATCAATAATTTTCAATAAAAATTTATTTTATGAAGGTTTATAATGGTATTATATTCCCCATAATATCTCACACCACATTAATTTTTTAACAATGAACTCAAAAATGCAAACATACTACTTAAAATTGAGCCATAAAGGTTTAAGAAGGGTTTTAGAGCACCTATTCTTATTAATGATTGTTCATAAAGTTAAAAAACTATAAAATACAAAAAATTAATTGAATATTTATTTTATATGGGACTAAAATTCCCCCTAAAATCATTTTATCTAAATCCTCTTCATCTTCATGTACCGAGCATCTAAAAATTGCCTTCACTAGATTGTAAATAACTAGTTAGAGGAACAAAAGAAACCTCAGTAAAAATTTGGACTTATGATTATTCCTGAGCATGAGTTTTATTTGATGAATATTTTATTATGTTTTTAATAATTTTTTTTTACATTTAATAAATGAATAGATTCTTATTAAAAAGCTACACATAAGTAATTTTGATGAATGGTGGCAAAGTTGTCATCATTCTTGGCAACTTTACTGGAATGTTTTCCTACTAAACACTCAAGACCACTAGATATTTTCATTTGTTTATGGAGTCATGAAAATGTAATGAAATATTAAACTTAAAATTTATTCCTCAAATAATTACAACACTTTTCCATAATCAATTATTGAATTGAAAACTAGAACAACTACCAATTGAAAGATGTGTAAGATAACACTTAGAGGAATTGAAAACTAAAGCTACTAACAAAACATATACATAAAAAAATTGTAGAAAAATTAAATATAAAACTAATATTTAAAATCACTCAAAATACACCTGGATCAAAACAAAATTATCTCATTTACTTTCCATATGGTTGATGAAGATGACTAACAAGTTGTTGTTTAAGTGCCATTTTAGTTGGATCAACTCTTTTTCTACTTGTCAACTTCTTTGGCTTATCTCCAAGAGAAAAAACTAAATCAAACATATGTAAAATATATTAAAAATCATCACGTGTTTAAATATTTACCTTTTTTTTCAATACTAATAAATATCTCCAATGTATCCATATTTTGATATATAGGAATAGTTGTAACTTCAGCCTTTAGTAACTCACTAGAACAATGTTCTTGGATTTCTGTGACTTATTTAGATATGACATATTGATTGTAAAATACTAAAAAAATTTCAATACATGCATCAAAATCTTTTTGATCCTTATTTTTATCTTATTCATCTTTAGTTATTGCATGCATATGGCTACTACCTTATGAAACCACTACTGCAATCTCACTAGCTATTATAATTTGTTCTAGAACATCTTCATGATAGGCTTCTTAAGGATCAATTGATATTTTAATTTGATTTTTTAATGTATCTTCAAGGGATGAAACATAAAATACTTGTATTTTAATTTGAATATCATTTTATCAACATAAATTTTGATCATCCTCTCTTGATAAATTCTCCTCTTCACCTACATGTTCTTCTTCAACCCTCCATACAATAGGTCCTCTTACAAAAATGGATATGGTGGGAGGGAAAGAGGTTTCATTTCATGTCATAGGAATATAGGTCATTATTGGATTATATTTTTGATAATAAATAGGCATTAATAATAATTTCATTCAATATTTATTTGAAATAAGGGAAAAAAACCTTGCGTTAACAATGCTTCATGCTTTGTTTTCCACTCAACAATCAGCATCTCACATTCTGATATGCCTTGATCTTCATGGAAAAAATAAAATTGAGGGATGGGTGGGGGGATAAATAAAATTATAAAATTTCTTGGTTTGGATTCAACAAATTTATCCATCTATTGATTTTGGATTGGCATAGGAGGAGGTTGTTTCTTATGAGTAGGCATGACATAATCAAGGGTCTTGGTCTAAGAAGGTTTCCAAGATGGAATGGTCTTAGGCTCTTGAGGCTGAGTGATTAAATATTAAATATTTTAATTATATATCTTCAATGAGATTATCTCTTACTGATGTATATAGGCTTGATATTAAAGCTTTTCTTGATGCCTATTGTATTCTTCCTCTTCACTATTAATCTTCATACATTTTTCCTCAAAGTCAAATATTATCTCTTACACACTCTTTTAAGACTGATTAGAAACATGTTTTGTGGTGGGAAGGGGTAAATATCATGATAATATTTATACACTTATTGTCCATTACTACTTGAGGTGAATCCATAAATATTGTCATCTTGATATGAGGGATATAAAGGTATAAAAGGTTGCATTTTCATGAATATGAAGGACTAAAATACATACCAACTTTTTCTCTTTAGGCACTTGAACTAATTAAACAAGATTTATATAACTATAATTCACTATATAATTAGTAATTGAATAATTTATTTGATGAAAATTAATAAAACCAACACCAATCTTTAAGAATACTCTATGGTATTGTCCCACCGAACATGCCATAAAGTGTTATCACTCAAAAGTACACCCTGTTGAGAATGTGTGCCTATTATCACTTATGTTGATACAATGGAAAATATCCAAGGTGTGGGACCTTATTTTTTAGATAATATATATATTAAGGTCTCATTTCATTTGGTACACTCACTACTTTATTCTAAACTATTTAATTCTATGTTTCTTGACTAGAAAAAGGGTAGAAAGAGCAATGCTAAAACTAAAAATAGAAATAAAAACTAGAAATTGGGGTGATACACCAATATTAAATTTAATTATGCATATAATTGACACATTTTATAATATAAATATGTTTCACACATTTGATTCATATTCCTATAATGACTCTTGCATAATTATTTTACACACAGGTCTTAACATACACTTACACTAGCTTGGGAGGAATGAATAATAGTTGAATTCACTTATAGATTAGATAGAAAATTAGAATTAGAAAATTTATATTACATGAAATAATATTTATTTTTTTCATAAAGGTGATATATTTATACATAAGCATAGGAAAAATAATCATCACTAAGTTCTATCAATGAACATTGAGAACACACTTCATGAACAACTTGAAGATGGAGGAAAAATCAAATTTGTATTGCTTCAAAGGTGAGGTAGTATAAAATTTGGTAGAGTTTTAGTAACATAAATACATAATATTATCTTAATAATTATATAAATTATAATAAATATATAATAGAAAAAGAGAAAGATGGAAATCAACTCTAGATGAGTCCACATGCAAGTCAAGTTCACTTCTGCTTCAGCTCAAAATTGAACTCCACCTTCAAATCAAATTTTAATTCCACATAAAATAAAAAATATTATTTTATTATAAAAATTATTTCATGTAATATTTAATTGTATGAGGTAGGAATGGTATTCTATCATTTTTGAAAAGTCAAAGGGCTCTTCATGTATCTTGAATCTTGAGTTAACATGTTGTGATCTTGCATACAACTTTTGATCTTATTTAGTTAACATATTTTTGGTATTTAGTTAAATCCTATTATTATTTAATTAATATTAAATTTATAATTTATTTACCTCTACTTTCATCCTGAGTTAATGGACTTATCTTGACTTCACACATGGGGTTCGATTTGAGTTATCTTGCATGCATGTTTGATTTCTTGACTTTCTAAATTTAGCCCAAAGTGGGGCATAGTAGGAGAGATATTACATGTTAAAATTAGATAGATTATATTAAATTAAAATAAGGACTAAAATTTTTACCAAAAAATTAATTCAAATTCTCCACTTTTTCAAGTTTTTAACTCTAATTTTCTAGGGCTAACTAAAGATTCTTTTTGTTGACTTGACCTTTTCTAGATTTAGCCAAAAGGGGGGAAAATTATAATTTGGAATTTTATATATATTAAGGTATATTAAATAAATTAAAATAATTTAAAATATTTAATTAAATCAAATAAGACTTCCATTTCAAATTTTATGAGATTTCATTGAATAAAGATCAAAATATGCACTTTTTGGTGTTGACTAGCTTGCACAATTTCATTTTTTAATGCATGTAAGTCTAGGTTTTACCATTTTATTTAGTTTTATTAGGATTAAATACATAATTAATATTTAATTATGACATTTAATAACCCATATTATCATTACAATAATTATATGTGCTAAAAAGATCACTTAAGTCACTCAAAACTTGCCTTTTTTGATTGTCTCTCTTTTTTTGCTTAAAACTCTGATGCTCGATACTTTACCTTTATTCATAATTTTAATTGAAATTTTTATTTATTAAAGTGTATAAATTTTTTATATACCTCATAATATCTCAACACACCTTTATTTTTCAACAAAGAACTCAAAAATGCAAATATACTGCTTAAAACTCAACCATGAGAGTTTAAGAAGGGTTTTATATCACCTATTCTTATTATCGATTGTTCATAAAATTAATACAATATAAAATTTAAAAAATTAATTTAAAATTTAGGTAATATATTCACAGAAATCCCCCTAATACTATTTTATCGAACTCCTTTTTACCTTCATGTATCAAGCATCTGAAAATTACCTTCACTAGCTTGCAAATAACTAGTTAGAGGAACAAAATAAATGTCTATCAAAATTTGGAATTGTGAGTTGTTGTTGAGGATGATTTTTGAATAATTAATATTTTATTATATTTTTAATACCTTTTTTATATATTTAATCCATGAATTGAGTCTTCTTTAAAATTTGCACATAAGCAACTTTGACCAATGGTGGCAAAATTATTAATAAAAGCATAAAAATACAACCAAGTCTAAACTAGTTAAGCTAGAAATGAAAGTATGCATGAATATGGAATAAAAATATATGTAAAATATATTATATACATATTATAAGTCAAAATTAGTAATATTTGATAAAAAATCTAAGTAAGAGTAGTAATGATCAATATCAAGATATAATAATACTAAATATAGGATGTAGAGTATAGAAAGATAGATTATGGTAATCAAATTTATGTATAAGATGCCCCAAAGTGGGTGAATATGTCAAGTGAATACCTATGTATTAGTTTATACTCCATAAGTGGGTAGATAATAAAATGTTTTGATTGGTGTAGTGGATTTGAGTCTTATAAGCAATCTGCAAGCACTCAATAAGAACAAGTGAAGCATGTATGCATGACAAAACTAACTATAATAATATATATAACATAGGTAGTGTCTGGAAAATATAATAAATATAAACATAACAATTCATACAATCTATAATTTTATGTTTTCTAAGTAATATTTGAATTTTTTTATGTTTTTTGAAATATTGTGTTATTTTTATATTTTTTGAAATATTGTATTGTTTTTGTATTTTATGGATATAAGATAAGTACAAGAAACATAGAAAGGAACTATGTACAAGGAGAAAGAGAGATAAAAAGTATGTACAATAAGATATAAACCATACTAACTAATGAGTCTCATGGGAAATTCACTATCACTATGGCTTATGTCAAATAAGGGAATTATGATCATGCGTGTTCTGTGAAACAATAATTGTGGTCTCATAATTTGCTACACTGAGTTATATGTATCTATATATACCTATGTAGTTGTATTAGGAATTTATGTAATTGAATATGGTATCGTATGAACTTTAGGGATCTTAGGAACCCATTTAGTAGAATAATTTATATGTGTCATAGGTGCCCTATGATGAGAACCCAATAATACTGTTCTTAGAAATAAGTGAGTGGTGGAAGGCCCTCTAGAATCTATAAAATATCTCTAATGTAGGAGTCTCTCTAATAATTTTCCCCATGGGATAGTATGCATACATGTCAATATTTTAGGAGTAGACCTCACCTTCACTAGTGGATTTACTAAAATTTATGTTGTATCAATAGGAACTATTCTCTAAGCTATAATTAATAACTATGTTATATCTAGTAGCTATGATGTAACTGCTAGTGGAATAGGTAAATGATACTCATATGGAAAAACCTCAACTTTGATCACCTAATTTGTATGTATATATTTTAGGCATCTATGCACTATGAATTATATGGCTCATAGTTAATGTATCCATAGCCTACCCAATAACATATCAAAAATGCATGTGCTAGGTGCTACTAAGAACCAAGTGGCCACATGTGCTGGTCTAACCTATAATGGAAGCACAATCTCCCTGATGTATCTCTGAACATGACCACTACAACCATTGATAACTATGTTTGTATGGAATATATCCTACTCTAAATAACCCAAATTCTATAGAAGTGTCATAGTACACATGTTAATACTTGACCTATTATCAACCATAACACTCTAGATAGGATGGTCATCTATGCATGCTCATATAAAGAGTGCATATAAATATGTATCATCATCAATAATCTCCTATTTTGAGAAGGTGATGCATCATCTAGATAGAACTGTAGTATGGTACATACCAATGATATTATGTAATATATGTGCCTCCTCTATAATAGTATGATATGAATATAGTGGTGGATGTGCTTGATATGTGTAGTGAACACATGAAGTGATCCCTTACTCATTCACTATGTGTTTGGAAATAGATTTGAGAATATATTTAATGACTTTTATTCCATTTGTTATCCTTTTGGTGCCTCTATTGGTATGGCCACATCAATAATATTATCCTCAATCAAGTCTTGTATATTATGTTTTAGGATAATGCATTCATATAATGTATGGCTTGATGCCATATCATACCTACATAATACATTTGAATCATAGTTATTTTGAAGAGGCCATGTCATATAAACCTATTTGATGGGAGGGATAGATATGACATTACATTCCAAGAGCTTCTATAAAACCTGTGTTGGAAATTTTGGAAGGTTAGTGAAGACTCTGCGTGGAGGAGCTAATAAAACCAAGTGAGGAGATGGATCTTAAGCTATGTTAACTAGGGTATTTTTATCAATATAATTTTTATTGTCCTTTACCTTGTATGTGGGATTACTTGAACTCTTTGCAGTGATTCTGATCCATTGGTACACTTTAGTTTTCTCATTGATATAATCTTGACTTCTCTTTCTTTTATCATGTGGCACAAATATGTGAATGTTAGAAACTTATTAAATAAGATAGCTTCATGAAATGTTTGTAGAAAACTCTTTTTAAGGATGTCCTAAATTAATTTGTCTACCACAGGGCTAGTCAATTTAGATAATATAGTCTTATATTGTAATATGTACTCTTCAATAGGTTCATTTGACATTTGTTTCAACTATGCAATTTGAGAATATGAGATCTTGTCACTAATATTGATGGAGAAGTGTGTTAAAAGAATATTTTCCAAAGGATTGAATGATGTGATAGATTGATTCAATAATTCATAAAATAATTGTAAGGAATAATCCTTTAAACTACATGGAAATAACTTTATGAGAAGCCAATCATTAGACACATAGTCCAAACATGTTGCGTGAAAAGATTAAAGATGGTGCTCTAGGTCACCTTTGCCATCACACAATGTAATATTAGGTTACACAAATTTGGATGGCAATGGAGTTGCCTCTATGTGATGTGCCAAAGGTGTATGTAACATAACATTATAATATAAGGCATGTGATGTCCTAGTGGCTCCCTTATCAAGATGTAACACCTTAGCTTGTAGAGTATGAACCTCATGAATAATAGATTGTACATGTGGAGTGGATGAACTGACCATAATAGGTGCATTTGTCATTGAAGTTTGTTGAGTCACAATTGTTGGTTGTGTTAGTTGAGTTGGCCCCAGTATAGGTGTAAAAATGTTATTATTTAGGGGATTTGAAGATTGACCATTATTTTATTTATTCTTAATTTCCATTATGGCTTGCAAAATTTATGCATGATCATGGGTTTGTTCCCAAAGGCTATCTCTAAATCTCTATAGTATCTCATCCTTATTGATAATTAGGTTATCATTGTTAATTAAGGAAGAGTGTCTTGATTTATAATTTATGTATCTTAATCTTGATTATATTGTTTATTTTTAGATGCATTATCATTAAAATCCACATAATCAGTTTGTGAAAGATCAACAATGGGAGTTAAAATAGGTATCTTATTTATGGTATAAGCTCGAATAGCAAGAATCTAAATATACTCAATAAGATTAACACCTATACTAGAACTTCTTCTTAATGCAAGAGAGATATTTTTTAGATATAATATAGTAAACAAATTGAAATAGAGATACTAAAATATAATATTTTAAATTTGAAAAAAATAAAGTAACTAATTAAAATAGGAAAAAGAAGGATAAAAACCTTATGACCATCTAGGGTTCAAGTTTTGAGCAATGTTCAAAGTAAGTTAGGTTTACCAAATGTTTTAACCTCTTAAGGCTTAGTGAGTTTAAATCTTATATTTTTTTTATAGATATAAGTAGATTAAATTATGGAAATAATATGTAATAAATACATCCACTAATTGTTTATAGAATTGAGTACATATGACTTTTCTAAAAATCATAATATATAGTGTGAGTAATGATTTAGATATGAAAAACTTAAAACTAATAATCTAAGTGCTCAAAACTAAGATGGAATCTAGTCTAAGTGACATAAATTAGATCCCTATGTCAAAACCCCTCTTAGATAGTAACGACATAATTAGATAGTATAAATATTATTGGTAAAGCAATGGTAGTGTCTTGATATTAGTGGTAGTGTCCTCTATGAAGGACCATCATAAGCTTATGGGTACACCTATATCTAGATATTTGGGGTCTATTCTTTCGTGAATGAATTTTGGAACCTTATATTTTGTCTATAATGACTGATTTATTTTGTAAACCCTAATCCTCCATAAAAATAGAACATGATATAAAAAGTGTGTTTATTAGTAGGGTAGGTTGTACATCCTCAACGCCCCACTGTGAAGAGAGTTGCCTAAATAACAATACTTTGAGAAGTGATCAAGACCAATGTAGTTATCCCCACTTAAGTGATGGTTTAAGTGTAAGTTAAGATAGTATGATAGTCATCTTGAGTGCCTTAAGTATGCCTAAAATTAGAAATCTAGAAAATTTGAAATTAAGACTGTTGCAGACTATAGTATGAAGAAGTAGAGAACAATAAGGATTGATAACCTTAATTTTTCTTAAATTTTTCTATGTTTGAATGTGTATTTTCATCTGAATTCCATATAGTGGTTAGAGGGATACAATTCATGTATATATAATATTATGTTGCTTATGCAGATGATAAAATATGTCTAGGCAAACCTTAGGAGGATCTATTTTTGAAAATACACATATTTGGGAAATGAAAGGGCAAAGGATATTAACACCATTTTGGGGACACTAACACCACATGGTGCTAGTGTCCTTATTATGGATCTAGTGTCTAGCTGATAGAACGATAGGCATGAAGGGCCAAGATTGGCAAATGAGGGTCTAGGACTACTTCAGAGATAACTAGGGATGCCTATGGCTTACATAAAGGATAGAAAAATGTGATAATAGACTCTAGGATAGGTCTCAAGATAAGATACAAATATGTAGTCTCAAATAGAATTCTTATCACTCAAATACCACTTTTGGGTTATTACACATAGACCTATCCAAGGGTATTCTTAGACTCTACTTTTGATCCTAAATAGCCACATTTTTTACTTGTATATATTTTCATTATCACACATTTATAGTCAATTAAAATTTAGAGAAGTTAGGTATCTTATTATTGGTTCTAATTACTCTTTTTATCATATGCCACTTGTCAAATTTAGTTTCCAAGTTATGTCAACTCTACTTTTACATTCAAAATTATACTTATATTTATTATTTTATATTATGAATATATATATATATATATATATATATATATATATATATATATATATATATCAAGTTTTATAATTATTACAAAAAAATTATTTAGTAAATCATGTATGGGGTGAAACATAATGGTGAATATTTACATTTTTAGCAATTCCTTGTATAAATTTTCCCAGGGTTTCATATTTTTTTCTTGATTTTCATTGTAAAAAAATTATTTTATTTTGAATTGGTTTTCAATTTAAATTTTTATTTATTTATTTTATTTAATTTTTAAGAACCATGTTTTTATAGTTGTATAACTCATATGAGTTGTCATTCTTGGAAAAATGTTCTATAGTTTTACTTAAGTCATGGTGTGATGGGTACTTATCCAATACTTAAACCATTATAAAACACTATATAAATACTTTATTTTTCACATACCTCATGGTATATCATAAACACATAGAATTTTTTTATTTTTAATCCATTGGAATCCTTTAAGCTATTTGGTCTTGTAGTGCATAGGTAAGAGGTTATCCCATAGATGATAAATTCAATATACCCTAGAGATGGGACAATGTAGTTATAGGATAGTGGAATCCTCTGTAGTTAGTTACCTTTGGGACTTATTCAATATTTATTATTAGGATCAGTATATCTATGAGCCTACAAGTGTAACACAACCTACCTAGTACACCTATTATTCCATTTATAAATTCAAATATCATACAAAGTAAAAAATGAATAATGAAAAATATCAAGCCTTACTCATCTCACATTTTTGTAATGAGATATAATCACAATTAAGTCATTTTTTTATAAATTTAATTAAGAAATAGGAATAATAAAATTTTTACATTTGAAAATTTAAAATTCATACTAAACACACTATTTATGGAATTATCATGGGATATTGATAAAGGTAACACAAAAATTAGTTGAAATTAATGACACATAAGTCATGGATTATCTTCAATCCAATCAAATAAAATGGAGGCACTAATAAAAATTGTAAGAGATGAACAAAATAAATTCACTCAAGCTTCTACATTATGAATATAAATTGGCTCCATCCAAAGCTAATACTTAGACTATATGTGTTATAATTTATACAATTACTTATATTCCTATGTGAACACCTTGAGTTACATATATGACATTATCCCTAGGTATGAGGGCATCACATGGTTTAAAATAAATTAATATGCCTAATTATACATAAACATCATAAAAAACTCCTTTTAATATGAAACATATTCCATCACCAACCTCAACTAATGTGCATTCCCTTTTTTAGATAATGATTATAGCCCTACATGAAAAGGTGTTTTAATTAGAGTACGATGTCTCTAGATCTAATCATTCAATAGAATTCCATACTTTTCTTCCCAATCCTTGGGAACATGATATGGAATCTTATAAATTAACAATAAGATTTATAGATTCTAATTTAACACTCTTTGAAGTTAAATGTTATCCTAAATAACATCTTTGATCATTTCATGTAACATGCATGGACTATGCATACAATGAAAAATTATTAACCAGGATATTTGTAATAAGTATGGAATAATATGCTTTGTAATGATTCTATGATATTACAATTCAATTATCTAAAGTATTAAACCCTTTGGTATATAATTTTATATCACACTTCTCTATAAACATTAGGAAAGAAATATATTATGTACAAATTGTAAAACTCAATCAAGGGTCCAATGATCTAATTAGTGAATATGTTATTCGATACAAAACTATGCTATCTAAGATGAAAGTTATATGGAATAAAATGATTTAAAAAATATATTCACAAAAAGTATTATATCACCATTCTATTAGTCTATCATGTTTGAAAAAATAAAATATTTTGATGAGCAATGCCATATAATCTAATAACGTGAAGTTAAACTCATAGGTTAAAAGCATAAGTATGCACACAATTCTCCATTGACTTAAAATAAAAAATTTAACATAAATCAAAACTACATGTTAAAATATAATTAAATCAAAAATGAAGGAAAAATGGCTCTCAATGTAGTATCACAATAAATGAACAAGTTTCAATTAATGGCCCCACCAAGGAGGTAATGTTCAAGGTTACTATCGCCTCCTCACATCTTGTTAAAAAAATTAATAGATTGAAATATCCTATCTTTGTCACCACCATTAGAGGTTGATATGACCAATCCTTAACCTAAGGGATTTGATATCAATATGTAATATGAATATCATATATGAATTAGCCATTATGTAAATAAGTGTTACATAACAAACATAATATACATGATTTTATCGATGATAATACCATTGAGATAAGCACACCCACATAGGAGGCTAGACCATAATAAAATTAAATTTAAAAGTTTAAAATATTCATAAATACATTCCAAAAACATGACATAATAGAAAATATTAAAAAATCAAAGGTAAAACACATGTATTCTAGGCATCCTCCTCCTCAAACATATGGGCATCCAATAGATGGTATTATTGGTAAATTCAAAGGTAGATCAACATCACATCTTATGATCACATTTGATAATAGTGAGATTCTTAATGAATATTTAGATATACATGAACTCTTTATTCAATCTTACATCAATAAACAACATATAAATAGTGTCAAGATCATTAATGGGTCAAGTGAAAACACATGTACAATGACACTTATTCACACTCTTGGGTACATAGAGTAGGAATTTTAAGCTATGTCATTAATATTCAAATTATTTGATAGGCATACATAAAATAATCTTACGAATATAGTGCTACATCTTCAAGTTGGTTTAGTAACAATGGTTACTCCATTATTAGTCTTACCAAGAACAAGGGTATTTCATATGATATTGGGACACCTTTGGATTTAGAAGCTCCATGCACTTCCATCTACAGTACATAGATGTGTGTGTATTAATCAAGTGGTCAAATTTATAATAATTTGATATAATTACATATACAATCAATGGTATCTCCTCCTCCTCCACTGACACCATAGTTGTATATTGAACATAACACAAATTTAGTTATTACACATATTCAAGATAACACTATAAATACAATTATTACACCTATGTGAAATAGTTATATGTAGTTAGTTTAAGGGAGATTAGTGCACCCTACAAATCAAAAAAATTTAAATCAAATACTTTTTCAAAATTAAAATATATTTTAATTTTCTAAAGTTCATCTTATGGTAGTAACTTTGATATTTCAACTTATTCTAAAACAAACAAAAGTAGTGATACATTATCCTAATATATAAATTTTTTTGATGAAGTCTTGTTCCACTTAGAGTTACACATATTAGAGTAGACACTCAAACTTAATCACCAATTTCCTAACAATGGATAATACTAACATCCTTATCTTACTTTGTCTATTCACGATTATGTTAACTTATAATATATATGAGAGTATTAACCATACCAAATATTATCTTGTAACTAATGGAATCATCTTTAATCTATCCTATTATTCTTACATATTCCTATCAAAAAAAACCCTATAGTATTTATACTTTTGGGATAAATCCACACTAGTAAGGCATGGATCTAGCCTAACCTTGTCCACTAATGAGGCCTTGTAATTCTCACTCATACAATAACTTTAAAAATTTGAGACAATTAATATTAATTCTCCCACACTTTTATCAAATCTATTTAACATAATTATTCCAAATATTATTATATATAATTTAATAAAGGCCTCTAAAAACATAGTGTATCAATCACTTGATAAATATACTACATATTGAAAAAAAAGGGCATGAATCTTTCCAATTTAAATGATAATTTATTCTAAAATCCATAACTCAAGTTTAAACCTATTTTATTTTAATTAAGGGGAACTCATTATCAAAAATTCAAGTAAATATATATATTTTAAATCATATAAAAATTATTAAGATCCATACACTCACTCTAGGATGGATAAACTCATGAGCTTGAATCCCTTATATAGGTTGAACTCAAATTATGCATGGGTTTTTTTAGGATAGATCAAATATTCTCATTACCTGATTCCCTCTTTCTATTTGATATCCATTTGGTTTATTTAATGGGATATAGGGTTTTAATTTTTAAGGTATCATACACATCAAATATACACTTAGAGATTATTAAAAAATCCTCTCAGATAGCCACAGGTGTTCAAGTATAAAAATCAATCACATAATCAACTAGGATGTGGCCACAATCAATAAACAAGGCCATAGAATTCCCATGTCCACATATTTTTTCCCTATCCATATACATAATAGAATCATGTTCTAAGTTATGATATTTTACAAGTATTTTCAACCAATTTTCATCACAAATCTACCTGCTCAATTAGAATAAAGAAGATCCAAGCTAGATTTGTACATTTCATTATTTATTTCTATATATAGCTCATTTAAAATTATATAAATTATTATGTTTAAAATTTAGATTATTTATATTTTTTAATATTTAAATAGTTTAATTTTTATATAATTTTGTTGGTAAATAAAAAATAAACATATAATCATTTTGGTGAATCCTTAATTTGATTTGTTTTTGTCCTATGATTTATAATTTTTTGTAAATTCCTAAATATGAAATAAAATTAAATTTTACCTTAGATATAAATTTTACACCATGAATAAATATTATTCAACATTGGATATAATTTTACATTTAACAATTTATCTTCTTACCTTGGATAACATTAACACTTAAATATTTTATTTTGACCTTGGTTTGAATTTCATTGATATCTATACATGAAAATATTTTTATTTTATTTTCTTGTTATTTTTATTTATTTATTATTATTTTTATAGGTTATGTGATTTTAGTTAAATAAATATAATTTATATAGTACCTCAATATTGTACACATGGAAAATAGTTGGCATGGTTGTATCTTTCAGTTCTAGACCTTTTCACTAGTAAAAGGCTTGTGTTCACTATATATTTATGCCTAATTACCTATATATTAGTATAAAAATTATTATTCTAACAAAAAATCCTTCTATACCATATAAAAATCTCTAAACATGATTATTATCTTTCATTTCCAATTTTAGACCTGTACTTATTTCTAGCTTCCTAGACACTTGCATCCCATATGGACACATGCATCAAATGCAAGTGTCCAATTTTACTAAAAAGTGTCAAGTGCCCAAAATTCATAAAATTTGAAAAAATAAATGTATCCTAAAGGTTTTAATAAGTTATTTAATGTTAGATATTTCCAAGGGGATTGTTATATATAATATCAACCCTCATTCATTCCTCACTTAGAAAACACCTGAAAATCACCTACAACTCACAAGGCAATATACCAAGAAGCACTTAATCAAGAATTAAAATTAAAAAAAACACAACCTATTTGTCCTTGTTTCCATATTAGTCATAGGATTATTATTTATACAGGTCTAAATAATTCAAAGAGTATCCCATGAGCCTTGTTTTCCAAGCTACAAGCTAGGTTACTACATGTCTTTACTTATCACACATTAAATTCTTGTGCACACAAAATACAAAATTTAGGGGATTAATACATAATTATGAGGCCATATTTATAGTATTTACTATGTAGGTAATTCCCATTGATAGAAGGAGTATTGTGGGTAGCTCAAACCTATGATCCCACTAATCCATGTTTTCCACAGTCACTCAAAGTGTGAAGATATAGGGTTTGATATTTTGACAAAGAGTGATAACCCATGTGATTGATTTAAACACATGAAGAGAAAGGTAATAGAAAACCCAAAAGGTTATATTTAGTTGCATACATATCCAATAATTATCATATATAGGACACCTATGGCAAAGTGATACACCTACATCAATATAATTTTACATATCCACTGAAAACATATGAGGTTCCAAAAATAATATTTATAGAATCTGGTGATTATTTTATGATCATATTCAAATCCACTTCAAGCATGTTCCATTTTGGATATACATGTAGATAATAAATTATCATTTGTTTCCAATTTATTGTAATATCTATCAGTAGCTATACTTTAATATTTTTAGAAAACTTAGTATTATAAATTTAGAATACTATTTGTCTAAATTTTCTATTAATTATCTAGCTTATTAGGTTAGTTAATCGTGTAAAATCTCATCTAATTACCCATAACCCTAGATAACCACAAACATCTAAATTTATGGTTTAATAGTTATGTAAGTTTTAAAACTACATAGTGAGTGTTGTTATGAGCTAAGAAATGATATTTTTTACATTCATCATGGTGTGAGGGTTAATGAACCAATAATCATCCTATTGTATATCACTAAACATATATTTTAATTTCCTTTCATCTCATGGTATATTATAAATGCATGGGGTCCCTTTTTCAAGCCATAGAAAACCTATTTTATTTTTGGTAAACCTAATAGGAGAATATCACACAAGGAACTTACTCTCATCATAACCTCAGAGATGATATAATGGGCTATAATAAAATTTTATCCTATGTAGTTAATGCTATAAAATATTGAGATAAAACTAATCTTTAAACAAGAAAGTATATTTGACCCACAATCATTCAAACCATTTCCTAAATCACCCTTTATACCTTGATTTTTTTTTAATTATTCATAATGAAATAAGTAATTCAATATTTCTTTCATTTGTTACATAGGATTATGAATTTTATTGTAAAAAATTATCTTAATTTTTAGTATACTTTTCATTACATATGCACATGGTTAAGATTCAATTATGTGTGAAGAATCACCTTAAGGAAATAATAATTACATTTTAATTAATATTGTTATAAAATTAAATATAAATTTATCCCTATAACTAATAAGTTCCAAAAGGCATGTATACAACATTTTGTTATTAATAAGCTTCAAACTATTAATGTTGTTATAATCAGTGATGCATATTCCTTCACAATCCTAACCCTCTATTAGGGTAAATCCCTCAATATAATGGATTTAATATCTTAGATCAATTAAAGAGTAATAATTATAATATCTCATTTCTAGAGCTCTTGAAAATGATGTCAATAAACAAATATATCTAATATGAGGCATTACATAATACATATTTATATAAAATGTTGAACATTCTTAGGTAGCTTTGATTATAATTATTATCAATTCAAAAAATGAAATTATCTCTTTTTAAAAATAATATCTTACCCAAAATCATATTATCAATCAATATTTACCCTTGTATATTCAATTACTTGTACAAATAAGGTGGCCAAAGGAGTACTTGTCAATATTGGACCAAGATTAAATATTTTTAACATCTCTTTCCTAAACTTACTTGGAATAACAAAAAAGTATCTCACCCATTAAAATATGAACATTATTGGATTTGATAATGTTATTCAAGAAATACTTTTGATAATTAAATTGAACATAACTTTGGGCCCACGTACTTCTACCACTATTTTCCAAGTTATGCCTAATGACTTTAATTTAAATATTTTATTACACTGACCTTATATTCATGAGATTAATTCCATTATTTATACATTACATGCATTATTAAGTTTCATTATCGTGTGTGTGTGGTGTGTGTGTGTGTGTGTGTGTGCGCGCGCGC